>OZ038456.1:6312664-6557475 GCA_964036195.1 Sphaerolaimus hirsutus | reverse complement strand
AGTTCTGGCGCTTTTCACATCACTATTCCTGAACAAGGTTCTACTTGAATGATTTTATGCAAAGCATGATATTACAACTATGTGGACAGTCTGAAACATACTGTAAATCCTCCAATAAGACCGCCCCTCCCCAATTGAATAACTCCCCCCTGTCGTTCGAGTGAGGAAAAATAAACTTCCCCTTTGAATACCCCCCCCCCCTCTGTGAAGAGTGGAAAACATGATGCAAAAATATAAAAAACGACAGATGAAATCAATGCTGAAAAGGAAAATGGGATGATAAACTGATATTGAATGAGCTAAATTCGAAGAAGTTGATGCAGATAGTGATAACAACAATGTTTATTTGAATGATTCAGATGCTGCCGAACACAAATTGAGGATGAATGTGTTGTTATTTGTTGTTGTTGAACTGTTACATTATCCAGATTATACGAGTTGATGCACGACATTCGTACAATGAATGTTCCCTGTTTTTGTGAAAGTCGGTCCATGTTATTGCGAAATTCCGAATTCTGGGGAAAAAATACCCCCCCCCCTGAATAATTCCCCCCCTCAAGAACTCAGATGAAGAAATAACTTCCCTGGTGTCTTATTCGAGGATTTATGGTAAAGCGAATTGATTACAATATCAATCTAGCGGCATGCACTTTGATGTCTTCAAAGGCAGCACATCTGAATGCCATGAGCTGGTACAAAAGGGGGTGCATTTTGCAGGCACATCATCAGATTGGCCGCAGTCAAAAAGACAACGCCAGGACAGAACTTGCAACATGAAGCTGATTCTGCTTGCACTCGTTGGCGTGCTGGCTGTCGCTGCCAAACCCCAGGATTCTGCTCAGGTCTGTTTAAATATCACTACTACGGGGCCCCTATCATCCACCAGCCTCTGTGAACAAATGCTTCCATTCAAAAATATTGGGTAAATCCCTGGTTGTAGCTGATGATCTTCATATGATAAGTACCCTGGTCTTCTTTGTGAAAATACAAACATTTGCCTGGGGCCAGTTCCGCAAGTGAAAAGTTCATTCCAAATGTGCACATATCCACATTTTTTTGATTTTCAAAATCGCGTTTTAAAGTTTGGCAGTGGCCCGACAGAGGACAGCGCCATGTTTGGGCGACAAAGCTTGTCCCACACTTTTCAGATACCTTGAACATTTGTCTACACTTATCTATGCCACAAATTTTGTCGGCCGGCAAATATTTTTGGAGTTACCGTATTTCCTCGAAATACCCCCCGGGGGTGATTGTTTCATAGTGGTCCCGAGAGGGGGGGGGGGGTTAAACGAGGGGGGGGGTATTTCGAGGGGGGGGGGGTCATTATTTCACAAGGAAATTTTTGAAAACCAAGTACGAAATTGTCGTCTGAAACGTACGCAGACGTCGAAAAATGCAACAAGAACCGCCATTTATAAGGTTCTGTAGACTAATATTAGTATGTAGATGGTATGTACACTGTTCTAACGTGACACCGACATTGATTTAACGTGTGTTCTGCAGTACACAGAACACAAACTACAGTTATTGTCATGTACGTTCCCTTTACACTCAATTTGGGGGGGGGTATTTCGAGGGGGGGGGGGGGTGATTGTTTCATAGTGGTCCCGAGAGGGGGGGGTCAAACGAGGGGGGGGGGGGTATTTCGAGGGGGGGGGGTATTTCGAGGAAATACGGTATGTCATATTTTGGAAAACATCCGAAAAAGGGAGTAAATCTGAATATTTGCAATTCAAAGCAAAATAAATGCTTAACTATGCATCGCGGAGCAAAACTGAGTCAGCCATTAAAAAGCTCATGTCGAAAAGTACCTCGACCTCAATTTTCAGATCTATATATACACACTTTTTTGATATATAGTGCAAAATAGATTTGGAAATTCACGGATGCACTTTTGGAAATGAAACTTTTATTAGTAGGGGAAATCCGGCCGGCTCTTCGCGAGCGATCCGGAGCACGCGCGCACTTTTGGAAGTGAAACTATTTTTTGGATATGTGCACTTATGAATTGAAACTCCGGTGGTCCGAGATGGATATGTGCACTTTGGAAATGAAAGTTCTGTTTTTCATAGAGGATCTGAGATGGATATGTGCACTTACGATGTGAAAATTGTGATTTTTCAGAAAAACGGTACCACTGTATCTCGGGAACGAAATGGACTATAACCCTAATTTTTTTGCTAAAATGTGAAAAACTATATGTGGAAGTCAAATCCACGCTTAACTCGATTTTTCTGGATTTGGCGCTTGTGCAATTTTGGAATGAAACTCTTCAAGTGGAAAAGTTAATAGTTAAAAATTAAGAGTTGAGTAAAATGACAAATGACAAGTTATGAGTAAAGTAAAGAGTTAAGAGTTGATTAAAATGACAAATAATTTCACTCAACTCTTAACTTTTAACGTTACTCTTAACTTATCATTTATTTTACTCAACTCAACAAAAAGTTTTAACTCTCAACCTTTCCACTTGCGGAACCGGCACCTGTTTGTTTCCTTACAAGGAAAGTTGATTTCCATCAATTGCCTGAAATTGGCTTTACATGGCATTTGCTGGCTGATTTAGGGATGACATTTTTTCCAATGGTCTTTCTTAAGCCACATTTACACTGCATTTTGTGCCAACAAAAAAAAGTAGTGAAAAAGTTCCATGATTCTGGAAAAAGTTCCACATCTGCAACAAAATGCAGTGATGTATAGTGTATACTTACTAGTTGAGTGTACACCAGAGTTGTTAAAATACCGGTATTTTTGGAAAGCGTAAGCGTAAGCGTAAATACACTTTCAAAATTTTGAGTATGGATACTCAAAGCGTAAGGTATTTTTAAAATACCTGGGAAAGCGTAAAAAAAGCGTAAGCGTAAAACATTGTTAACAGAGTCTTTGTTCAGGGGATTCTTACAAAATGAAGCTCCCAGCGAAATTTTTTTGACGCCCATTTGGTAGTCTGCCCTTAGATTCATTCAATTCATTGGCAATTCATCGGCAGAAACACTTAGTCATTGCCGCAGGCAGAGTTCACTAAGGCAGAGGCATTTCCGCTTTTTCCAGTGCATTATTGCACACACGCAGTCACTTTTTTGGTACGCAGTATTTTTGGTACTTTTTCAAACGCGTAAAACCGTACTATGTGAAAAGCTTTTTTACGCTTTTAGTACCCGGGTAATTCGGCCGGGAAAGCGTAATAAAGCGTACGGGTATTTTATGAAAGCGTAAGCGTAAGCGTAAGTATAAATACCCATTTACCCGGGTATTTCGGGTAAGCGTAAATACGCTTTCGCAACTCTGGTGTACACACATGCCAATTTGCTGATAACTTGTGCATGTCATTCAAGTTTTAGCAAAAACTGAACTGACAATTAAAATTTGTCATCAAATGCCAAAGTCTTGAACGACAGGTTCAAATTATCTGCAAATCAGCATGTGTGTACACTTAACTAGTGAGCAAACTTCAGGTTACCAAATTTACCCCATTTGTGCAGTATATAAATTTTACATTTACTGAAAATTCTGATTAAAAGGTAATCTCCCCCCAAGCAACACACTAGTGACACATGTCAACTGGTCTGTGTCAACTCAGATTTCGGCTTCACGTGTCAAAGAGCGATCTCCAGACCAGTTGACACACGTGTTTCAACTAGTGTGTGGTAGGGTGTCAAAAAAATTTTTTACGGAAAACGGAAACGGGAAATTTTTTTTTTAGTGGCCGGAAAACGGAAAAAATTTGCACTTGGCGGAAAACAGAAACGGAAAAAAATTTCAGCGGCCGGAAAACAAAAAAGAGGCCGGAAAAACGGAAACGGAAAAATCAAATTTGCACGAAAATGGAAAAACTTGCTGAAATCTTGCTGAAAAGCGGATAAAATTTGTTGAAATTTTGCTGGAAGTGGGAAAAATTTGCAGTAATTTTGCTGGAAACAGAAATTTTTTTACATCATTGACAATCTGCATGAATCTTTACCAGTTTGGCTGATCAGAAAACAGAAAGTTGAGCCAGAAAATGGTAAAATGAGGCGGAAAAATGGAAAATTGAAGCAGAAAATGGAAAAAAAGGCGGAAAAATTGGAAATTGAGGCGGAAAACGGAAAAAGGCGGAAAAACTGAAAATTTAGCCGGAAAATGGAAAATAGCCGGAAAAACGGAAACGGAAAAAAAAGTTACCGGAAAACGGAAAACGGGAAAAAAAATTAAGCAGGTGGAAAATGGAACGGAAAACGGAAAAAAAATTTCCTGCGGAAAACGGTCATTTGACACCCTAGTGTGTAGGCCGCCAAGATGGTGCCATATAACAAGCTTTTTTCCACCCAGTTAAGGAAGAAATGCCAATGGAAAAAATCACAAAATATTTCTAGGTAAATTGACAAAAGGGCACTTTTTCAGGTGAAGAAAAAAGAGTGCTCCAAGTGTCTGCTGAAGTTTGCAGCGAGTGCAGAGGCAACAGAGCCGCAGAGTGGCGACTGCGCCGACATCCTCACAAGCAAATGTCCCGTGTGCAACCAGGACGCACAACTGAAGGTACCTCTTCCATTTACCATTCTACCGTAAATCATAGAATAAGATCCCAGGGCAAGTTACACATGAGTTATGAGGTTATGAGTATAGCAGTCCCATCACTTGAGCTTATACATCATTTGTAAATATACTTTGTCATGATGTAAAATTATTGTTTTATTCATAATTAAATGAGAAACACAAATACATTTCTTTTTCAAAGAAAAGCTTAATAAAATTGGGGCTTAATAAAATAAATGGAATGAAGTTATAAGTCAGTTACAATAGTTGGAATGACATCACGTAACTTGTTTGATTTCCCTTTATGTACTCATACATTTAAAAATTAGAAACAAATAATTAATCATGCATATAATTTTTTTTTTGCATCAGTTTTAAAGCATCTTAAAAATGCACTATCCCAATAATTCTCAAACAAATAATGTATCACTGGAAATGAATAACAAGAAAAAGGAATGCACCAAACAAAGTACCAGCAAACATTCCAACTTGCTGCTTATCACAGCTCACTCCCATGAAACAAGTGTGGAATTCCCATTTAAATTCTATTGATAAATTGATCCTTCAATTTCAGAAACTCTTCAAAAACAGTTTTCAAACTTCAAATCGTTTTGTACTAGTTCAGTACTTTTAACAACTCGGTATTTTACAAAGATTTGGGGGAAAAATTCTCATTTCCAACATTGCAATTGTTCATAACTACCCTAATCAATCATTTATTAGCAAAAATTCAAGAAATAAAGGGGAATAATTCAAAATTTGTACTGTCCCTGCTCGGAGCTGTGACTGCGAGGTGATGAATAGCAGAGTTGTTTAAAGTACTGAACTTTTTTCAAAGTAAACGTACTGTAAACGTAAAGTATTTTATGTTTACTCACACCTGAGTACAGAAAATGTAAAGTAAATTTTTTTTCTTTTATGCGGTGTAAAAGGTAAGTAAATGTAAAAACCAGTATTTTACTCAGGGAAAACGTAAAAGTAAATTTTTTCGATTTTGTAATTTCGAAGGTGGAAAGGGTTGAAGTGAAAGCCAGAGTCGTGGCTTTCCCGACTCACCACAACCTCTCTCATTTCCGCTACCATTTTTGCAGCCGCTTTATTCATTTGAATGGTTTTTGCTTTCTATGCACCCCAAAAAATTTTCTCAATTACGTTTTCCTGTACTCGCGTACTTTCAAAAAGTACGCGAGTACGTGAGTACCGGTATTTTTGGGGAGGAAACGTAAACGTATTTACGCAGTACCTGAGTATGTGTATTTATCGAGTAAACGTAAATACCTATGTTCGAACAACTACGACAAATAGGTGCGAACTCTACGCGCAGGGAACAGTCGAAGAGGGGTGTGCCATCGCCGCGGACAGACTGGGACTGGAGCAAAGGCCACAGAAGCGTTTATTATTTGTTGGTGGTTTCCTAATAACCGCTGCTGTTGCCGCTCTCGGCGTTGGGTTCAGCCAGTAAATCCTAGCAAGCTGGGCACGCTTGGCAAAATCTCAACTTGGCACTGTGCCAATTCGAGCGCTTTGTGATTACATCTGACCATCAGCGATACGTTCACGCACATTTTTATAGTCTCTGAAATCTGGATCACGGAAAATAGATCGATATTAATAAACTAAACATTCACTGTCAATTTGAAAACGCATGTGAAAAAATTAATACCTATGAAAGAAAAATCATGCAACATTTGAACCTGTGATTAACGATGGCAAACACTCCGGAAAAAAGTATTTAAATTTTTAAGTGTTTTTCCCAAAACGACTTTTCGAATTTTCTAATTTTTCCCCTAAACAGTTTTGGAATTTTCGAATTTAGTTTTCGAATTTTCGTATTTTTTTGGGTACTTTTCGAATTTTTTGAGTAGTTTTCGAATTTTTCTTTATAGTTTTAGAATTTAAAATAAATAAATAGGATTTGAGGTCTTAAATGCAGTATTTTGATAGTTTTGACATTCAGATAACTTTTTAAAGCTTATTTTCGATGTTACCTAGCATTAAAATTATTCAAAGCGCATATGTGGATCAGTCAGCGCTATCTAGGTATCATTCACTCATCAATCTAAAACAGGGAAAGGCAATGAAACCAAACATTTTCAAAATCAGCGCCAACACACAAATATCATCAGCAGTTACTGCACAAACTTTTTACAATTATCTGAAATCATGACCTCCGTTTCTATAGATTGGGTTCTACATAAAACGTTTTTTGATGCTATTTTTGTTTTTGTTAAGGCTTAGATGCGGTGCAAATCAGTTGTCAATTGATTTACCTAGCATGAACTTCAGAGTGCATTTCATGGCTTGAATTCCCAGAAAAAGTCGAGAAGTCTTTTCGAATTTTTTGAGAGAAAAAAAAACGATTTTTAAGTATTTTTTTCACCGCGTGATCAAAAATTCGCAAAGTCCAAAAAAATTCGAAAATTCGAAAACGTTTTCGAATTTTCGAATCTTTTTATGCCATCGTTACTATTTTAGCAATTTTTTCCTATTTTGAGCTTTTTCTCCCCCTTTTTTCCCTATCTGAAATACGTTTTCTGTTCTCGAGTACTCTCAAAAAGTATACGTAAAAGTGAGTACAGCTACTTTTTCCAAAGTATATCTAAACGTATTTACTCAGTTCTCAAGTATACATACTTTTTGAGTAAACGTAAAAACGTTTTAACAACCATGGAAGAGTGCTCAAACACAAATACAATTGAAAAATTGGTGTGAGAGCATCCAAGGTGTTCAGAACCATGATTATCGGGGTTTTTCCCACTTCCCAATACGGTAGATGAATGAAACGCAGTACACAAATCAATGTCGATAATTTTTCATGTAGAAAAAAGCAAAAAAACCTCTATCGTGTTCAAAGGAGAGCGAAATCAATTTAAGTGGTTGGCGAGGTAAAAATCAATTTTTTGTTGGAAACTCCCAATTTTACACAGTTTTTGTCATTTTCACGAATTTGCTTCATGCCAGGTGAATAATTTTATCGATAGTGTTTATAGCTCCAGCCACAGTTCAAACAGGGCACTACAATGGAAAAAATAGTGTCACACTATTAAAATATAAATGCGGTAAAACTAATAAATAAAAGACAGGTAAGAAGCTTTGCGCAAAAATAGAACGGCGGTCTTCTATTGCAATAAATGCGGTAAACTCGGCGGACTTTTTGGAAGTCATTGTTCTACAGGATAATTGTACGAGTGTGACTAATTAAACTTGGCATATGTCCAAGTTTTCGCGTTTCATGCAAACAAGTTTAAAGATGCACAATTTTTGTTCACGTCGCCAATAATGGCCGCGGAATGCAATGAAGCAACTGACCGCAAATGGCGACAAACGTACTAGTTGAAACTTGTGTTTACATAATCACATTCCGCGGCTATTATCGTGACGCGAACAGAAATCGGGCATCTTAAATCTTTTTGGTATGAAACGCAAGGACGTGTGCCAAATTTCATACGTACTTTTTCGGAGGAATCTATCTGGGCCGCGACGATAAGATCGGGCCTAATGCATTACAATCCGACTTTCTGTAACGATATGTCTATCAAATTCATATCGTTCTCTTATAAAAGGTCGGATTGAATAAAATGTATTGTGAACCGAATGGAATCCGTCCATTAAAGTTCGAATTAAAAAACATACGTCATTGGGAACCAAGGGCCGAATACCTGATTTGTTTCATGTCCGCCGAGTTTATGTAGGTAAAGTGGGCCACTTGGTTCATAAAGTGCCCTTCAGCAAGTGCAGCAGCACGCATTGCATCATGATGATAGAGGAATTATAAAACTTTCCAAATTAGTGATGGAATTGCGCCATGGCGCTGGCACCATTTACGGGCAACAAAGGGCGTGGCGCCATGACGCAATTGGCACCCTTTTTTCTGGCGCTTTTCCATCACTACACCTAATAAAATTTCAATAATCAATCACAAATATCACATTTTCAAACACTAGGCGACACCTGAATTCCACTAGCCATTTTCAACAGTCTAATTCTAGATTTGACCATGTCCCAATGAAGATAGCAACCCTCATATCGTCTTTTCTCATTTGGGGACAATTCGAATGCTAAGCGGCTGTGTGTGATTCGGTCATTTGCGAACATCATCGCTGAACCTGGGTTATGGTTGAAGTTACTTGGTGTGTAATATAGAATACACTATATGCTTGAATAATACCCCCGGGGAGTAGGTAGTTTAAATTTTCGGGAGGCAATTTTGGCCGGGTTATTTCAGGTGGTGATTTTTTTGTAGATTTTTGCAAAGAAATCAGTTAGACACCAAAACCCGCACCCTGTAAAGTGTAAAGTCAAGAGTCAAATGTCATGTAAAGTTTCAAATGTGAAATTGTGAATCGGCGTTGAAAATATCAAAAGTTCAACATTTTCCCAAAAGTTTTCATTTAAAATTTTCGTTTGATGTTTAAGATGGCATTTGACACTAGACTTTAAACTTTACAGTGTGCGGGACTGTCACCTGCCAACAGATGCTAGTAAAGTTGCTTTATTTATGCAGCATTTGTCCATCCAAAGCCCGGTGCATCTGTACTTTGGCACTTACACGGTGGATTTATTCAGGCCGGTTCTAGTCGAGAACGTGGCTCACATTCTAAATAAATGACAGTAAAAACTTAAGCACAATTCTGAGAGAAAAACAAACAATCAATCAAACAAACCAGTTTCCATCTTAATCTGAAACTCATACTTCGGATCTTCAAACATCTTGTGCAACTGCAAAATGGCCGCGTACATTTTTCTCACTTTTAACGGGTCCCCATTTGTCTGCGGCATGTACCACGCTCTACCGTGATTGTGGTAATGCACTTGTTCTATGGATCCGTTTTGACGGAGTCTGAAAAATGGCTAATTGTGGTTGGGATGGGAAGTGTTTACTGGCCTGTTTTATTCAATTGATTGTTGATGTATTTATTATCTTGCAAACAGAGTTTGTTTTGAAAGAATTTTTTGTACAAGCTGGCACAGTGCCAGCAGACAACTGTTTTGCAGTAAACTTACTCAATACTGTAATGTCTACCAGCTGTGTAAAATTCACCAGTGCCATGTTTGTCAACTCCATGATCATAAAATTCCAATGGTGTAGTACTCAGAATTTCAAAATACTGTGTTTTTTTGGGAAAATGTATAATTATTGCATTCATGATTCAAGGTCAAATAGCTGTAACATTTTTCAGGAAACTCACATCAGGATATTCAGTTTTCATATCAGTGGCAATTCTCACTGAATCACTGAACAGGTTTTCACCCCCAACTGTGGCCTGTTTCACAGCATGCAGCACTTGTATCTGAAAACAACCATTGGTAAGTTGTTGGATAAATACAGGGTCAGCCCCACACCCTGTAAAATGTAAAGTCAAGTGTCAAATATTATGCAAAATGGCAATTAAAATAGAAAAGAAGAATTTTTTACTGAACTTTTGACACACTGCATGAAATTTAAAAATTTGTGACATTCTACATGAAATTTGAAACTTTAATTTACACTTTACAGGGTGCGGGACTGGAACCAGGAGCCAGTTCCATGAGTGGATAGGGGACAAGGAGAGTGGTGAGTAAAACAAGTGACAGGTCCACTTAACACTTGATAAGTGACAAGTGCAACAAGTACAGAGTAGCTAAAGACAGCCATCACTTTACCTGTCACACGAGTTGCCACTTATGACTTAACTTATCACATAAAATACCACTTATCAAATTTTTGTCACTTTTCCACTCACAGTATGACCCCATACATGACTCTCATAACTTTGATGGACACACGTGTGGTGGATATTGCACGAAGGTTAGATCCATGTGGTGCGGCAAAGATCCACTGCTATATGCGGCATTTGACCTGTCATTGGTGGCTTGGTTTTCCACAATGAATATTGGCAACCTGCCAAAGGGAGTAGAAAGTTGTCCAAAAGTGTAATACTTTAGTGACTTGAGGCTATATAGTGACGTGTAGGGTGTCAAATTTACGTTCTCAGATGGCAACATTTTTCCGTTTTCCGTTCCGTTTTCCGGCGGCTGTCATTTTTATCCGTTTCCGTTTTCAGTAAAAAAAATTTTTGACACCCTAGCGACGTGCACAGTTATTTGTTTTATATTGGTTTTACATCGGCAGCATGACAACGAAAAATGTGACTCGTGTAACTGATGCATTGTAAACTTATAGCAAATGCGTTGTTGTAGAACCATAAATATAAAAATGTTTGAACAGTAACAACTTTTAGATTTTTTCAACATTGGCATGCTGCCAATGTGAACCGAGCATGAAAAGTGTCAAGTCAAAATATTTTTACGGCTGCAAATATGAAAGTATCTTTCACCCACCCATAGTGACTTGGCTGTATAAATCCAAAATAATCGCCCAGCTTGTGTAGAGCTTCAGTTCCACCCAAATTTGTAAAGTGCACAAGGCCATATTTCATGAAAAAGTCACAGGCTTCTAAGGCATATGCTTTGTCTGACTGAAATTTGTCAAAATCGAAGCTTTTCCAGGCATTTTTCAGCATTTCTGTGTAGGGGTTGGATGACATTGTTTACTTTATGACATTTTTTATGTTATTTTCGGTGTTTGTATTGGACACATAGGTACCTACCGTATTTCCTCGAAATACCCCCCCCCCAATTGAGTGTACAGAGAACGTACATGACAGAACTGCGGTTTGTGGTTCGGGCAATGTTACAAAAACAATGGCACACATCAAAAAAAGAAATTGTTACGTTAGAACATTGTAACACACTTAAATAAGTCAATAGACTCTTATATATAGCGATTATTGTTGCATTTGTCTACGTCTGCGTACGTTACAGACGACAATTTAGTACTGGAATTTCAAAAAATTTCTAGTAAAATGTCAAAAGTCATCTAAATTGCCGTGTAAAATGCAGAGTTGCGAAAGTGTATTTACACTTACCTGAAATACCCGGGTAAATGGGTATTTATATTTACACTTACACTTACACTTTCATAAAATACCCATACACTTTTTTACACTTTCCTGAGCAAAATACCCGGGTACAGAAAGTGTATTTTTTCTTTCAGATGGCCCTGTTTTATGCTTTTGAGACAGCAAAAAAATGGGGTCATGTACAAAAAATAACTGCACAGTGCACACATGCAGTTATGCATTGAATGTAGAAAATATGGCAAATGTACAAACTGGCCTTTGATCTCCAACCTTTTATCAGTACTCATGGTATTCTACAGTTTCATCATACTTTTGTAAAAAGGACAAGATCACTGGAAATTCACCAGCTGGACACAAAGTCAACTGGCTTTTGCATTGACATTTGCTGCATGTCCATTCTTGCATTTAAACAGTGTGTATCGCATTGCTTAATCAGTAAATATCAACACTGAAAAAGTGCCATTATTAGTGAACTTCATACCACTACACTATTTGCTACAGTCTGAAATGTTTCATAAAAGGCAGTAAAATGTGAAATGATGCATAAAAATGACAAATATATTGATCTAAATGTGACAACAGTGGTGTATTCTAATGCTCAACAGTGAGAGCTCTTTCTAAAAACAATTTTTTCACTTACACTTTTTTTTACACTTTCCTAGGTATTTTTAAAATACCTTACACTTTTGGTATCCATACTCAGAATTTGGAAAGTGTATTTACACTTACACTTTCCAAAAATACCGGTATTTTAACAACTCTGGTAAAATGTCAAATGAGCGGTAAAATAAACTAATATTTGACAATTTACAGGGGAGGGTTTACATTTATAAGGTAAAAAAATTAATTTACTAATGCAATTTTTTATACTTTTGACACTGTGCAAGATATTCCCACGTTCTGGAATCGCCGGCATTGGATTCGATATATTTTCCATTCAAAATCAATGTCTTTGGAACTAGTTTCGTTCAGTGCCAAAAATAGAAAAACATCACCTGAGGTCCACAAAACCCTTTCTTGGACGACATCCAAATGCAAATCTTCTCTCAATTTCCTTACTTCTGGGTTGGCCATATTGTGTTCATGGAGGAATTTTGCACTGTAGAAAACATCGCCTTTTACATCCGGCCATCTCAATGTGATTCCATCGGTGAATTGGCAAGTATCCAATTTTGTTGGCTCGATCTGAGAGTGAACTTCACGTTGTTACCATATTGCACCGAATATAAAAGCTTTATCGATTGGGGGTGAATTGCGTTTGCAAATGACAAAGAATTTCAGAAAGAAGAAAAAGAGTTCAAAAA
This sequence comes from Sphaerolaimus hirsutus, assembly GCA_964036195.1. Lineage (NCBI taxonomy): Eukaryota > Metazoa > Nematoda > Chromadorea > Monhysterida > Sphaerolaimidae > Sphaerolaimus > Sphaerolaimus hirsutus. The sequence continues at coordinate 6,544,760 of OZ038456.1, read as the reverse complement.
ATTCTAGAATTTAAAAAAAGTATATCCCATCCAAAGAAAAAGTTCTCATTCAGAACATCTCATCAGAAAATCACATTCAGCTGGTATATGGTAGATTTCATTGAACTTTACCAACATCAGGGTTGATATGCCTGCCCGAATAAACGCGATATCTGGTTTTGTCAGTAGCGTGAATTATTCCTTCGTGGATTGCGTTGTCGCGAAGCCACATGTATGCAAAGAATCCATTCGTACCTGGAAATTGTTAATTTTTTGAATTTTTTGGAAAAATTCTATGGTAATTTATTTTACCACGTTAAATTTTTCCATAAGTCCATAAAAATTAACAATCACAAGTAGAGCAAACAAGGGACAATTTTGAAGTCATCATTTTAAACGATTTAAAAAAAGATTTGGAGAAAAACATACCATCCGAAAATGCAACGTGAATGGCTTTTAGTTCAGTTGACGGTTCAATTTTTGTGATAGTCAACTGATCAGATGGTGCCATTTTAGGTAATAAATTTGACACAAATATTTTACAGCTGATTTATGAATATGAAAAGTGATTTAACTGCGGAAGTAAAAATTCTGTTTATTGCGTGCATGGAAAAAATGATAAGTTTATTTTATACGTGCAAAAGCACGTCCCAGAGTTGATAAAAATTTAAACTATATACCTACTTACACACTGTCAAAAACTGATCTGGGAAAAGGACAGAGAATACAAAGTGTTTACGTATTTACCAAAAACTGAACTTTAAATTAATGCAGAAGTCAAACAAACAAAGGTCAATTCCGCAAGTGTACAAGTGACAAGAACAGTAATACCTAATTAAAGTTATTTAGTTTTTTAATTTAGTTTTAAGTCAAACTAGTTATTCAAGTGACGAGATTCAAAAGCCTCGATGACAAAAAATTGTGTTTGTCATTCTTACCGTATCACCTCCAATATAAGGTATACCTGATATTAATGCCGTCAGCTTTTTTCAGCGTTTCGATATACCTAAATTTATATGTCACTTAACACTTTATATTATCACTTCACATATTCCTTTCTTGTAACTCATCACCTGCAGAATCCACAGAAACTTATTCACAAATCACAAAGTCACAAATATTTTCACAATAATCTCTCACAAACCGATCAAAATACAACCACGCACAATTAAAAAAATCACTCTAAAAATCCATCCACTCAGCAATTAGCACCCATAAGAATACAAGTGGGTGATCTGCCATCCACAATTTTCACTGGCTCCCCAGCATTCGTTTCTTGTAACGGCACTGAGTGGGATGCGGCCCTGACTGAAATTTTCGAAAATTTTGTTGTGGGATAATGTGAATGGTTAATACCGTATTTACTCGAATAATTCCCCCTTCGTGAATAATTCCCCACTTTAAGCGTATGATAAATTACGCTGTTAATAAAGCATATTTCATGAAATGAGTCTATAGAAACATGCTTGAAAATTTTGACGAAATAATTATTTCCCCCTCGAATAGTCCCTCCCCCTTCAAAAACATCTGGTGAAAAAATTCCCTGGGGGATTATTCGAGTAAATACGGTATTTACATTCAAAAACGTGTAATTTTTATCACGCATAAAAAGGTAGACTGATCGGACTGTATGCTATACAAAGAATCGTAAACCTCAGAGAACGTGTGCGTCAGTAGACTTTTTATAGGGATGTCCTACCTACTCGACCAGTACGATGTACCTACTCGACCCATAGGTCCACGACCCGACACTGGTACCTGCTGCGTTGTGAGGGACCGGCCCCAGGTAGGTATGAAAATTTTCAAACTCCTCAACAAATTTCCCCATAAGAAAACAACCCATTGAAATGCTGGGGCTCTATTCAAGCATGGGGATTTAAAAATTGAAAAAAACATTGAAAAAACAAACCATCACCACCATGGTGCCCATCCACAACTTGGTGCGTATGTTCGTGATTGTGTGTGATCGTGTTTCCGTGATCACCCCCTCCAGTGTCGTCTGAAGAAAGAATAGGATACACTTTTTGAATTCAATACATGGCTAATTGCTAAGTTGACAATTGACAAAGAGATGGTAAGTCAAGTGACCAGTAAACCTAGCCGGAATTAGAGCTCAGCGTCGATTCGACGTGAAATGACGACGTAAAATGACGTCGTGAAAATTACACGAGTGTGGATCATGCTACGGGTCTACAATTTTCTAAGGATAATATATGAATCAATACCTTAATCGTGTCCAATACTGAGTGTTATCAGCCACAACTAGAGCGAATTGAAAAATTCAATTTTTATCATTTCACGTCATCATTTTACGTCAGGGAACAAATTTTACATTTCACGTCCAATGATTGCAAGCAACCGTTGACGTGAAATGTAAAGTTAGTTCCCTGACGTAAAATGATGACGTGAAATGATAAAAATTGCATTTTTCAATTCGCTCTAGTTGTGGCTGATAACACTCAGTATTGGACACGATTAAGGTATTGATTCATATATTATCCTTAAAAAATTGTAGACCCGTAGCATGATCCACACTTGTGTAATTAATTTCACGACGTCATTTCACGTCGTCATTTCAAGTCGAATCGACACTGAGCTCTAATTCCAGCTTTAGTGATGGCTAGGTTTGTGGGCTACTTAAAAACACTTGTCTCTTGCCTTACCACTTTTAGGCTCACTTGTCACTTGACCTATATACCACTTGAAACTTTACTTGGCTTTACATAAATCATTCTAAGGTATCAAGGTACAGAAAGTGGAAGTTTTTGATGCAGATACTTTAAGTATTTTTGAAAAAGGACCTGGAAAGGTTACTTTTGTGTCTTAACTGTAATTTGTTTTTTTTCTTCAATTAATTTGCATAAAAACATATTAATTTGCACGTTTACTAAAAGCACGCTTAAAATCCGTCGCAACTCCACTGCACCTTGTTTATTCTCCTTGCCACCCTTCTCATCATCACCATTATCCTCATAAGTGCAACAACATGTGGGCCTTCTAGCCCTGCACTCCGCCCTGTCGAAGCCAGAGTATCCTTTCCTGGGAAGTGGGATAAATGAGTGTATTCGGTGAGAACTTGATATGATAGTGTAGTTCACGTTGGCAGCATGCCAAGCATGGCAAATGCATGTAAACCTTGTGAGTAGTGATGTTAAAGGCACCGGGAAAAATGGCAGCGCACCGCACCGGCAACTTTGCCAACGCATGAAAAGGGCACCTGGCACCCTGGGGCACCGGCCAGAAAATGGCACCGCACCGCACCGGCACCGGTGCCTTTTGGAAAAAATGGCACCGGCATCGAAGGGCACCGGCGGGTTGACGGTGCTAGCACCGAAAGGCACCGCACCGGGCTGGAATTCTGAAGTAAATATCGGGCAGTTTCTCAGTGGTCTCACCTTTGGAAGTGCATATTTTCATGAATTTTCAACCGATTTTGATGGTTGAGCACTTAAAATGATCAGAATGATGTGGCAATCACTTTTATGAAGCAATTACAATGATTACAAATGAAAGATAAAATATTTAATTCACTGCAATGTCCATAGCCACTATTGTCTACTGATCGGAGTCGTTGCTGTACAGAGAATGGAACTATCTCTGTCATAAACTGACAACAATATTTGAACAAACAAGTAAGATAAATATAAAAATGATTTAAAATTCAACAAAATTTTAGATTCACTCATGAGATCACGTATCGGGTATAATGGATTTCACAGTAGGTATATTTATTTGATGGGAGGTTTACAAAATAGGCAAAAACGGTTGGGTCAATATATCGCTGTTTTTTGAAATATGAATAAGCACATACTATGGACAAAATTGAACAGCACATGACGCCTTGGCCGGTGCCTTTCCCGGTGCTTTTTACTTTGGCCCTGGTGCTAGCACCTTTGGCACCGGCAAAAAAATGGCACCGCACCGCACCGGCACCGGTGCTATTCTGAAAAAAATGGCACCGGCACCGGCATGGCACCCCTGAAGATTGCAATGGCACCGCACCAGCACCGGTGCTGGTGCCCTTCGGTGCCCAGCACCGGGGCACCGGTGCCCCGGTGCCTTTACATCACTACTTGTGAGTCGATGAAAATATAATTGGCTGTTCAAACTATTTTTTGCATTTCAGCAGAAATGCACTTTTTATTTTACGAGAGTCACACGCACAAAAAATGGTGGCACGCCGCCAACATCAGACATAAATTAATGCACGTGCACGGTGTCAAATAACTGGAGTATAGATCAAATTCTTATCAAATTCGATTTGCTTGCTGTTGTATTGTCCAGTTAATCACACCTTATCACATGTACATTCTCACGAAACTGAAAATATTCTTGAAAAAGCGTTGGCATCAATCATTACGTGGACGAACAAGTGATCCTAAAAATGTCATTAACTTACAGTTGACTTAAAGTTATTGAAAAACACTCACAAATTTTCAGTTTCCAAAAAATGATCAATGTAGAGAGGTAGCTTATTGACTCAAAGTGTAAATTATTACACAACTTTTCAAACAAACTTGTCAAGCCACTCCTTGCAAAATGGCTCACATTCAGCCCCAGTGGGACCCTCCCCCTTGCATTTCACAGTTCTCAAAGACACAAGGAATGGTTCATCTGTACCCTGTCTATTTTCGGCTGTGTAAAAGCACCTGTATGTGTCAGTGTATTTATGATGTATCATGAGAAACATGTTTTTCATGTTTTTGGTTTTTCTCTTGTGATGGACGAAACGTAACTAAAAATTAGTTTGAGCAAAAGTGTCATGGCATTTCAGCACTTTCATGATGCATGTGGCGACAGCACGAGGGGTCTCCAATGGGAGGGGGGAGGGGGACCACCTAATCGGCTATCAATTTATTTATCTGAGGCCGCTCACCTATCTATACATATAAAGGCGAAATTTTGGCTACTATCCACTGATTAGTGATGGAAAAAGCGCCAGGACTTTGGCGCCAAGCGCCAGGGCGATTTTCCGAACCTCAGCGCCAAGCGCCAATGGCGCCAGAGCAAAATAGCGCCATGGCGCTTTTTTCTTTGGCGCTAGCGCCATGGCGCTTTTCCATCACTACCCCCGATCCCCCCACCCAAAAAAAATTGGAGACTATATTATCTATCTGGAGAAATTTTTTAAGAACTTTTGCCCCAAGTTATGCTGAAAATAACCAATTTTCACATTTTCATGTGTAGCATGTGGAAGATTTACTTGTCATGTTTGCTGTGAAATCTTGTGATGCTGGCAGAATGCTTTCAACTTTCTCTGAATTCATGTTCTATATGAAATGCCTACCACCAAAATTCCTGGGGCTGGCACTATGGTGCATTTGGCTTTTGCTGTGCCACCATGGGCAGCCAATACTATATGGGCCTGAAAAGTGCAATGACACTTTATGCATCACTTATCACTTCACTTAAGAACTTATCCAACAAACTGTTGCAATCGTGCATACCTGCAATATCTAGACTTGCTGTCACAGCCATAATTTTTGAGTGGTCCCTTTTTCAGCCCAGGGGGCAGTCCCAAGCCCTGTAAAGTGTAAAGTAAAGTGTCAAATGTAAAGTCAAATGCAAAGTAAAGTGTCAATCAAAACAAAAAAGAAAATATTTTATTACTGAAATTTGCATGACAATTGACAGTTTACTTTGCACTTGACTTTACATTTGACACTTTACTTTACACTTTACAGGGCTTGGGATTGCCACCAGGCTTATAACTTTTGCACTTTTCCTCGCACTTTTCACCATTGTCATAACAGGCCACCTTAGTCAGGCACTTTTCATATTCTGCATATTAAGTGGGAGATTTTATGTGGGGGGCACACATAGAAAAAATGTTTAGGTGTTTATTTTGGAATTAGGGTTCAAACGGGATCACTTTTTCGGGCTGGGACGGGGACCAGAAATTCTTCTTATCGGGACCGGTACTGGGGTGTCGGGACAGGGACCGGAACCACCTCAGTCCCGGAATTTCGATGAACGATCTACCGGGACCGGGACTGGGGTATCAGGAGCACAACCACCATGTACCTAATAATAGTACCTACTAATAATAGGCCTATGTCAGCGTTTGAAAAGACAACTTTATGAAAAAACGTTGTTTATTCATACCCAGGTCATCGAAAAACAACGTTTTTTCATCCGTTATAAAATGCGCGTATAACCAAAAGTTTTCTATCAAATCATGTTTTCTATTCATAACCAACAGAATATCGAAATTTTAACTTCAGTATTGTGATTAGCATTGAAAAAGCACGTCAATTTTTAGAAAATATCATTAAATATAATCTCAGAAAATCTCTCAAGAAACAAATATAATTTAATCTCTCTCAAAAAAACCTGATAAAAATATAAATATCAGAATTTCAGAGATTCTCACAAAAAGAAAATATGACTAAATCTAAAAATCTCTCTAGAAAATCGTTAAAAAATATAAATCTCAGAAAATCTTATATTTTCTGAGATTTTTTGAGAGTTTTTAAATATAAATCTCCCAGAGATTTTTTCAATGCTAATTGTGACCGCATTACAACTTGAAAGAAGACAACGTTACCTTGTCCATTTCTGCTTTCACTTCCAGATTTATTGTCATCCTCAATATCATGTGAAAGAACCGTGCCTAAAAAATAACAGTATGTAAATATATGAATAATACATATTTTAAATACAACACAATAAAATCAAATGTACATACACAACGACCTTCAAAAGCAATAAAAATACAACTAATCACTCACATAAGTTTACAAAAAGCAGGGTACAAAATACAGTCAATAGTTGTTTTTTCATATCCCGTGACATGACGAAAGAAAAGTAAAAGTTCTAAACACCTTATCTCAGGCCATCATAAAAATTTCACGCATGTTAGTAAATACACTTTTAGTGGTTAAAAAATCAAGTGTAACACTGGCACGTTGACGTAATTTGCGCGGTAACTGGCGCTGGAAAGAAATATGCTTTTACCGTATTCCTTGGAATAAGCGCCCCGGGGAGCTTATTTTCCTACAGTTTTTCACTGTGTAGTTAATCAGGGGGAGGTTATCTTTAAAGAAATTTCATTGAAGGTAGATATTTGCATTGGCACGATGCTGCGATTTTTGGGCACAAAAACAGCAGTTTTTAGACTGGAACAGCAAACGGCACAACAATTAGAAAATTACAAGAATAAAGAGATAAACCACGGATTTATAAAAAAAATACCTAGTATTTTTTTGTTAATTATTGCACGCTGAAACCATGTAAAGTGTCAAATACCCTGCAAAGTTTCAATCTAAAATCCCCTGTAAAATGTCATGCACTGTGTAAACAGTCAGATAAAATGTCAAATTTACTTTGATTTTTTAGTGGTCATTTTACATTTTTCATGTAATTTTCCACATCGTTTGACATTCTACCAAGCCTGGTGTGGCCCCTGGTCAATGGAAACACTAAATGTGGTATAACAACACTGGCCCGCTACTCATCTAGGAAACACTAAATGTGGTATAACGACACAGGCCCGCTACTCATCTATACTCACCTGTTCCCGCTACTCATCTATACCACCCCCGCAGCCACAGATGTAAAGACACTGTGACTGGACACCGGTCGAGTGGCGCACACACGAGATATGGCGGCTGGCTAGCCCCTCGCGCAGTCACAGCGCATGCACTGCACATGCAAGTATCAACGCAGTAATCAAAATTGGGACACGCGTGCGCACTGCGCAGCTCGGCAGTGTGCAGTGCACATTCCACGTCTGCTCGGGGGTATAGATGAGCATCGGGTACAGAGATGAGTAGCGGGTAGATCGAGGGGAGTGTCAAGTTCAGATGAGCACCGGGTTTAGATGAGTATAATACCGGCACAGGCTGGCTATAGCAAGCGCAGAGCGGCAAAAATTTAGTGAACTTAACTGAACTAACAAAATACATTGGCGCCAATTTTTGCGACGTTTCAAACGCTAAGTGCACACGCCCTCAGAAAAAAATCTGCGAGAAAATTACGCGGAAAAGTCAATAAACCTGACAAGTTCCAGTAGAATTTGTATTATGTGTGTATTTTGGAACGAGGTGTTGTCATTTTTAGTGCCTACACGCACTAGTTTACAACCGAAAAATCCTAAAAAGTCTCACACGTTCATGAGCAAAACATATTCACTTGTTTCTTTATTCTGATCGTATGTGGCAGATTCTGAAGTTATGGCTGGTAACATTCCCAGAATCCGTAAAAAATCATAAAACATGTCAATCATCCACTTAACATTCGTTTTTGACATTTGACAACGCGTTTTGCATGACTTTGGCACATTGCATGACATTTTAGAAGAGGGTATACCGTATTACCTCGAATTATCCCCCCCCCCCCTTGAATTACCCCCCCCCCCCCTCGAAATACCCCCTAAATTTCGGCTGAGGAAATAATAAACCCCCCTCGAAATACCCCCCTAAAATTGAGTGTAACGTGAACGTACATGACAAATACCGCAGTTTGTGATCTGTACTATGCAGAACGCACGTTAACACTGATGATTTTTTGACGTTAGGGAAGGGTTTTTGTGTATATACAGTAATATATGCCTATAAACACATATAAATCTATGTGATTGTTCGATTTTTCTACGTCTGCGTATGGGGAATTTCCGAAAATTTCTGGCGAAATAATAGACCCCCCCCCTCGAATTATCCCCCCTCAAATTTTGCTGGCGAAATAATAAACCCCCTGGGGGTATTTCGAGGTAATACGGTAGGTACATAAATCTTCGAGATAATGACGGCAACCACAATTTTTTAAAATGTCTTTGAAAGGTAGCACCATAAAGTCACTGAGATTGCCTACCTATATTGTATTACTAAACATAACGTATAATCTGTATAATTTCTTCATTCAACGGCAAATCCGAGAAATATAAAATACCAAATGGCAAAACTATAAAACGGTTCGAAAATGAAAAACAAAAAGATCAGTCTAAATCGAAGTCCACTTGTCCATCGGGAAGAACATCACATTTCGCAGGCAAATTTTTCATAATTTCACTCTGATCACATCCCTTTACATCTGGATTTTCATTATTTTCACCAATTACCACCTCATGTTGCACCCAATTTGGATCAGTGCCAATTTCACAATCATCCACAATTTCACCTTTGCAATCGGTACGCGAAACGTTGACGATTTCACGTTTGCACACCGTACCCGAATCGTTGACAACTTCACGTCTGGTCGCAACGTTCAAATTGTTTTCACAAACGTCAATGGTTTCATCGTTGTCATATGGCTTATATATAGGTGTAGGAGGGGGAGGGTCTGAAAAGTGAAAGGTTTGGAATGTTATTTATTTAACATCCAGAAAAAAATTATCCCATTTATTTCAAATGAGTCAACCCCAACAAAAATTCTTCCCTTGGGTCACTTAAAGACCCTGTAAAATGCCATGTAAAGTGAAAACTTTATGAAAATAGCCAAATGTCCCGTAAAAAAGTAAAGTAGCATTTTACATTTTGAGCGATTCTGCATTTTTCTTCAAAAGTGGCAATTGTCTCTCTTTTTTGTAGAGCTCAAAAAGCCTACCGTAAATCCTCGAATAAGTCCCCCCCCCGAATGACCCCCCCCCCTCGAATAACTCGCAGTTGATGCACACTTACATTGATTTCATTGCATGAATTACGGGATCTCTATACTGGCTTACACGTTTATGCAACCTACTTAACCCCATTTAGATGATATATTGATCATGCTTTTTAAACAATATTCCGATGAAAAAATAACTCCCCCCTCGAATAACCCCGCCTCAAAATATTCTGAGGAAAAAATAACTCCCCCGGGGACTTAATCGAAGATTTACGGTATATTTTGAACCCCCTGAAACTTTTTCAGCTATCTATCCATTCCATTTCAGCGATTTATTATCCGTCCAAATCTACAAAACACCTTATTCTTCCATACTTTTATCAGCACCATAAAAAACCTAAAACCTTCCATATGAGATGCCCCAAAATTTTCTGGATATATCACAAAGTTCCGAAATACAACAACGAAACAAACAATTCAAAGCGACATGCGATTTCCCTTCGGCAATCCTCGTAATTTTCGTTCCAATAGACTGCGCTATTGGTGGCCTGCAAACAGAAATACGTTTACTTCTTTCTGAAATACGTTTTCTGTACTCGAGTACTTTCAAAAAGTATACGTAAAAGCGAATACAGGAACTTTTTTCGGGGGAAACGTAAACGTTTTTACTCTGTACTCGAGTACCGATTCCCTCGAAATACCCCCCAGCGGGTGATTGTTTCTGAGTGAGAATTTAGAGGGGGGGTCTTATTATTTCGCCAGAAATTTTTTGAAATTCCAGTACTAAATTGTCGTCTGTAACGTACGCAGACGTATAAAAATGCAACAATAACCGCTATATATAAGAGTCTACGGACTTATTTAAGTATTTATGTAGATGGCATAAACACTGTTCTACCGTAACAATTCATTGTTTTAACGTGTGTTTTTCATTGCCCGAATCACAAACCGCAGGTTTTGTCATTAACGTTCTCTGTACACTCAATGTTGGGGGGGGGGTATTTCGAGTGGAGGGGGGCTTATAAATTCATAGTGGCCATTTTGAGGGGGGGGGGGGGTTTCGAGGAAATACGGTATACGTATTGATCGAATAAAAGTAACTACGTTTTGACAACTATGCTGCCAGGCGCACTTAAATTTGTGGTTCCGCGTCCGAATGTTTTTGGTTCCGCGGGTGCGAAATAGGTATACTCTGTGGACATGATACTCTGCCCTCGCACTCATTTATGTATTGTGTTGGAAGAGTGCCAATGATAATTAAATCATGCGATTTCCGTGAAAAGATGAAAAAAGTCATCGATGTAAATATGTTTATGAATGACATTATAACAACAATCAATTTTGTCATATTTTTATGAAACTTGCATGCGTTAACGATCGTTGGCACACTTCTAGCTGGAATCATGCGTGCAGGGTGTAAAGTAACCAGAGTATATTTACAAAAATTGCGTTTGGCTTTTGGAAAAAGGATATGCCCATAACAGAAAGTCTGTTAGAATGCAGTTTTCTCCTTTCGTTTCACATAAACGTCATTTTTACCGAAATAGGCTTCTGTTCGGATGATTATCAAAAATTAAAAAATCTAACGGTTCTGTACAACTGCGTTTCATCGCAGATTTATTATAGGTCTGATTATGTCTAGTTTTCTCCGCAATTCTCATTTCTGCGTCACTCTTTGATTTTTGTGCATATCGTGTTCTTAGAACCTTGCCACTTTCGTACCCATAACCTGAGAGGTAAAAATTATAATATTTTTTGACAACAAATGTATTGTTAAAGACAAGTATCGATCCTTTTTTTATACCTCAGCCAAAGTTTTTAGTACTTATTCGCTGGATATTTTGCATTTTTTAGCGCGCAAGCGGGCAATTTCACATACACATTTGAGATTTTTTCCATTGGTTTTGAAGCATTTTTAGTGTGAAATAGGGATGGATAAAAAGCGCTTTCTTCAACGGCCCCTTTTTTAAAAAAAGAACGCGCTTTTTTCGCTTTTTTAAAAAATGTCAAGACATTATAGAAAGCTCCCAAATATGGTTCTAAGTCAATATATACATGTATATCATACAGGTGGCGGTAGTTGTGAGGATATATAGCCATATAATGGCTGTGGAGCCACGGGATAGTATTATAAGTGAGGTTTTATGCCACAAAATCTACTTTTTATGTTGACTCATTATGTAAATTGCTACTTTTCAAATTGTTGTGAGTTCAAGTGGAGTTAGGCCTGAAATAGTGCTTAAATAATGTTATAAAAGAAGGCTAATACATTGAGACAGATGTTTCCCACTGCATAAGTATGTGGAAGCGCATTGGTTGGATATTATATAGTACACTAACATATCACGGCTTATTATAATATGATAGCATGCAGGAATAGAAGCAATGACATTAAAATTAAACAAAACCACTGAAAACAACCACCAGTGGTAATGTGCATGTGAAATTGCGCGCTTGCGCGCAAAAAAAATACAAAATAGATAGTGCATAAGTACAAAAAAGCGGCGTTAAAAAAAAGCGCTGGCCATCCCTAGTGTGAAAGCTTCCATTTGTTCATGCTATAGTATAATATACCATGATATGTTAGTATACCGTAAATGCTCTAATAATACAACAGGTCTCCAATAATACGACATCTCCAATAGTGCGACAGGTTTGGGCACGTTGTGTGAATTTAATCCGACACTCTCCAATAATACGACACTCTTCAATAGTGCAACACACGAGAAAAAAATAAAAAACAGCGTAATGATGTCGCAATCTGCGGAAGCCGTGGATTCCGCGCTTTTGGACAATTGTTTTGTTAATGTTGATGTTTAATGGCGATTTAATCGGCGATCGTTGATGTTTATTGCTTTACTAAGTCATGCTCACGTTTGAGTTATGTGGACCATGAAGTTGTTGATTTGATGAAAACAATAATGCGACACTCTCTAATAATGCGACATCTCCAATAGTACGACACCTAAAAATGTGCTGAAAAAAATAGTACGACTGTCGTATTATTAGAGCATTTACGGTAATATAAAACATCCAGCCAATGTGCACCCACATATTTACTTGTACATTGTGAAATATTTTTGACAGAAATCACCATTTATAATGCTATCCCATGACTCCACAGCCATTCCATGGCTATATATAACTTCAAAAAGTACTACCAGGTGTCTAACATACCTATATGTTGACCCGTATACATATCTGGGAGCTTTTGAAAAACAACGTAGAGCATACACAACCGATGGGATTCATAGATGATGACATTTTCATTAGTAGTCCCAGTATCGAAAATCGGTAATAACAATGAATACATACATACAACGTCTTTATTAAAACAACTTTTTTTAACAAAAACGGGGTCGTTGAACGTTTCCCGTGCCATGCGATTTGGGGTGACACCCCATTAGAGACTCCTTATTTGTAGGAAATTTCGACATTGAAAAACGCACCAAATTGATCATCAATCAAATTCGGCAAGTATCTAATCGTTTTATCTCTTGTGGGTTCATCAGGCTCTTTATTTGCGCAATATCTCACACATAATTTCGACTGTGCCACGGTAAAAGTACCATCCGTATTGACGCAAGGCACTCGGGCTGTAAATGGGGGGGGGGGGGGGTTAGAATGTCTGGTTTCAGTAAACATGCCACCAGGCATAATTCATTGACAAATATTGACAATTGACACTTTTTGCACATTAGTCAATGTTGTGATTGAAGTAAATTTCATCCATTTTTCAAACTTGGAAGTTCGGAAACATTTTTTAGCTTCTATCCAAAAAGTGGAAAATCGAGCTTAAAAACGATTTTTATCCACCATCACCCCTAAATTCACAAAAAAAAGAAGAAAAAAACGCACTCCAAACTTTCTCCACTGCATCAATGTGTCTACTCAAATGCGCTTCCAAATGTCTAACCGACATTGTTATGAACGTACAACCATTTTTGTTGCAGCCATAAGTTGCAGACAGGCAAGGGTGGTCTTCTCTGGAAAATGGGATTTTTTTTATTTTTGAACTTTTAGAGAGCACTTTTTCAAGTTGTCAAATGACGAGAAAAGTTGTGGTTGGGAAATTATGGGAGATAAAACTCGAGTGACTAACTAGTTTTCAACGAAAAATTTGAAAATTCATGAATCAGATTTTAAAAAGTTCGTTTTTCCCCATCTACCGGAGTTAACGGACACCTCATTTCGGGAACCTCAAATGTGTTCAAAACCGATTAGAGGTTAACATTTGTAAAACTACTGGTATACAATTCTGCAGAACGAAGTCGAATGAATTGCGCACTCCATTCTTCACGCGCAATGAGCAATGGAAAATTGGCACTCATCCAAACAAACGTAACTTGATCCACAATCTATAAAACTCAGTACTAACTGAATATGTCTAGTGTAATGCTGAGTCTCAGTGAAGGACATCTCAATACAGTATGGGCAAACGTACAGCCACCGCGTTGCGCTCTCGTGTTGTCGCAACTTATGTCTGAAAAGTTATGTCCCATATAACATGTATGTATGTATTATGTTATGTATTGTACTGCAACAAAAAACCAAACGCCCAAATCGGGAACATTATAGATAAAATAGCCCCCCCCCACTAGGGTTCAAACGATATATCGTATCGAATATCGGCCATTTTTTAATATCGAATATCGATATCGAAAATTTTGAAAAAATATCGAATATCGATATCGAATATCGACCATTTTTTTGATATATCGAACCTGTATTGTGTCCCCAAATGTACTTTTCATTTTCATTTTGAGATGTTTATGGTTGATCTGATGTGCTTATAGTATTGTATTTGATGAGTAAAAGTACAGTATTTTTAATGTCATTGTTGTTGGAGTGCTAAATTTGAAGCCAGAAAACGCTGATATACTTTTTTGCAACATGCCCTTAAGCAATTAGGTTATAAGGATGAACTGTAATATCTACCAATTGTTTTTTGTCTGATACACTTTGATTCATCATGTTTTTCTTCTATTTTCTTCCATTGAGTGATGTAAAGCTTGTTAAAATCACTTGTACCATTCACATTTCAGTAAGGATATGATTAAACATGTGTGCAACCACATGAAAATACAATATGCCACTTGAAATATGCCTTGTTATACCAAAAGCATATCGCAATATCGAATATCGAAAATATCGAATATCGACCATTTTTCAATATCGAATATCGAATATCGATATCGAGGTTCCATATCGTATCGATATCGAATATCGAGTTTCAGAAAAAAATATCGAATATCGATATCGAAAATTTTGAAAAAATATCGAATATCAATATCGAAAAGTCATATCGTTTGAACCCTACCCCCCACCCAAGAGACAAATAGCTGACTACGTGTAGAAGACAAACATCGAGAATAGCTAAAAAAAATAGTTCTAAAATGGGAACTTGTCCATATTCATAATGCTAAATAATTAGCTGTTCAGTGAACCGTTGGTGGGTCTCCGCCTATCCCTGAATCTTGACTTTTAACTTGCCACTTGTCATTTAAATTGACCACCCTACACTTAACATTTTTTTCATTTTACTTGACTCTTGAATTTCGACTTTCAATACAGGCACTTCCAGGGACCCAATTTAATTGAACCCTAGCGTCCTACGCCCTACCTTTGCAGGGTCAACTTGCTATTAGCCGCGTAGCTGCACATGTCACACTGATAAGGCCGTTTCCTATCATGTCCATTCATGTGGTCTTGATAAGATCTTTTTGATGATAGGGTCCGGTTGCATTTGGCACAGTGCCAGCGATTGGCTGTTCCTGGGTTTGGGGTTGAGAGTTATTGGCGCACCGCACACTGCAAAGTGTAACGATCGGGTCCGGACGTTTGAATTTCCGCCCGGGCAGAATTATAAAGTCAGTTCGGACTATCAAGACACATCTAAAAAACTACTGAAATTTGGGTCGGTTCGGACGATTTTTTATTCCACCCCTTTTTAATTCCGCCTTTTAATTCCACCCATGCAAAAATCGTCCGAACTTCCCGTTACACTTTGCAGTGCGCGGTGCGCCATTGGGATGTTATCCGTGTGTATAAAAATTAGTTTTATAAAAAGATCGATTTTTAACTGATGGGATGCCGCGTAAAGATAAAATAAATCAGAACCTAAACGAAAACAACGCAAAAACTTCACTCAAACCTACGCCGTTAAGTGGTTTTTCAGTCGAAAAACACCCGAAATCGTAGACACGGTGCCAATTCCGCAAGTGAACGAGTGACAAAAAGTAGTAGATAAACTATAAACTTTCCACAAGTATACATCACTCGTGCATCAACCCACACATCAGTTACCGCCCGTACCTCTGTCTCGTCAACTCGAGGAATTAGCCCCTGGCAGGGTGCCAAAACAATTGATATATCTAACCAGGGCCCGTTTGAGTTCCCCTTTCATTTTGAGATGTTGAAGGAAATCCGTTTCGCCCTTGGGAAGGAACGATCCTTTGGACGGGAACTCCATGTTGATCCTTTTTTGGAAAATAACGGTAGACAGCGGCTTTCCGCATACCGATGATTTGTTGGTTTTTTATTTATTTTTTTAAAGTCAGATTAGGATACGATTTGAAAGTTGCGCAGGGATACTTCACACCATTTGTCACACCACACACTCACTTGCGTTATATCACAAAGAATAGTTTAGCATAACGTGTCACCTACAATCAACCCAAAAATGAGTTCAAAATAGCAGTTGTAGGGGGCTGTCTCGCACCCTGTAAAATATCAATGTCACGCAATATGTCATACAAATTTGTCAAATGCCATGGAAAGTGATGAATCTTTTGTCCTTTGATTGACACTTTACAGGGTGCGGTAGTGCCACCTGCTGACTGACGAAACTTCAATGTGAGCTGAGTTTTCAGAGTTGAAAGATGAGTTCTCTTCATGAGCAAATTCAACATTTTTAACATTATAATACATGTGATTTGATGTGTTTTTATTATAACAAGACAGGTTACAATAGGCACATTATTCATCACAAAAGTACAAATTTCACACAGCCATGAGATACTAGTATCATATTCAGCACTAAAAATTACAAAAAAAATCCTAAAATTGAAAAACTGCATCACACAATTTCAATTGAGACCAAAACTCATTGTTTCTTCAACACCAGCCACATATACTCATTTTCCTTGTCAGTTGACCAAAATTCACTTCTCTCAGTCATTGCCAATGGGACACTTTGATGAGTCAGCACATATTTGTAAGGAATGATGTCCAATTTGACTAATTCCTGTGCTAATCTTGTCTCCACTGCCTTTGCCAAGCCTGTTATGTAATAGTGTTCAAATGGCATTTTAAGAGGTAACAAAGTACCAAAAATGTTTTACATTTACTCAAATATACCTAACTATACTAGAGTACTGAGTGAATGCAATTTTGTTTCCTATGAAAAAGGTACCTGTACCTACTTTTACATATTTATATTTTGAATAATCATGAACATGTAGTAGCTTATGAATATGTTGGTGGGCATAAATATTGCAGTATGTCACTTGAAAAAGTGTGAGAAACGTCTTTTATATTTTTAGCACAGGGATGACTAAATATTTGCCCAGAAAAATAAAAAATACTCAGTATGTTGTTTGCACAAAAAGGTAAAAAAAACAAGAATCAAACTTCCTATTGTTAAAATATCAATGTGTGCCATCGAATTAGCAAATACCTTTTTTCCTGTGTGGCTCCAAAGTGAACAAATTTCCCATGGATGCATCAGGCAAGTAGGGTGGGGAACAAATTACCATGTCATACTGTTATCCTTCTACTGCTACACAATTAAAATTTACCATGCTTCTTATATATAGGCAATAACAAAAGTCTGAAATTGCCATTCAGAAGTGAAAGTACTTAAAAATACCATTTTCTGGCAAAGTGCCAATTTATTTCTACCATACCATTCACTGGGGGTCAATACTACCCACCCTACAGAAACCAGACAATCTCCCAGCTGGCTAAGTTCCCACTGTTCATATCATAGGCGCCCATCTGAAAAAATGTGAGAAAATGATGTAGAGAATATTGACTACCTAAGTGACCTATTGCTACAATTTTCCAGAATGAAACAGTCCAGTGCACGTGTAAATCTTCATGTGCACCATATCGACGCACAACAGAATGTTGGCACTGATCCAAAGAAGTGTAAAATAGTGAATTTTCACACGAAGAGTATGCCAGAATGTATCAAATGAACTATGAAACAAAAAGCAACAGACAAAATTGATATTACATAAAAACCTAAATACCGTATTTCCTCGAAATACCCGCCGTCTCGAAATACCCCCGTCAAAATGGACACTATGATGTTATTAGCCCTCGAAACCCCACCCCCCCCACCAAATTGACGGTAAACATAACGTACATGACAAAAGCTACGGTTTGTGATCCGGACGATGAAGAACAGATGTAAAAAACAATGACTGTGTTACGTTGGGACGTCAGCGTACGTTACAAACAACATTTTAGTACCGGGCGTTCGAAATCGTTTACCCCCCCCCTCAAAATTCTCAATTTGAAACAATCACCCCCGGGGGGTATTTCGAGGAAATACGGTATATATAAATTAAACTGGTCCAAAATTGTAATTAGAATGAATTTTGTAAAGGTATTTCACGTTTTCAACCAACACTAGGCATATGCTGGATTGCATGCTGCAGTATCAACTGGGTGTTCTCACCACAATACCTCCATCTCGAATTTACCAAATTTACATCATCTGCTGTCAGTGGCTGAAAAGTGTATCCTTCCACTGAAGTTTCACACGTTGATAATGCTTTGAAATTTTCAGGTGGTCTGAAAAATTGGAAGTGTTTTTAAAAACCAATCAATGTTTTTAGAAAAGTTGAAGATCGAGGATGTTTTAAAAAACAAACATATAAGACAGCTTGGCAATATCACCCTTGAAACCATCATTAATTAAGGTCCCAAGTTGAGGATCCTGTTCTAAATATCTCTGCATAGAATTTGCCAATGGTTTCAAAAGGCTACCACATATTGAAACCTCGTTTTTGGAATATAGATTACCATCATTTGACAGTGTGTGAAAAAACTCATTTCCAAAGTTCTGTTCAAAGTCAACCTTTGGATCATAAACAATTTTTACATGTGTACGCCCAAATGAATTCCCAGTGCAATGCCTTGTCAATATAAGCTTCTGGGGTCAGATCCACAAGTGGACAAGGAAAGAAAGTGGCAAGTGATTAATTGTCATAGGACAGACCCAGACCCTGTAAAATTATAAATGTCATATTTACAAAGTGTCAAAAACATGTAAAATTCCCTGTAATAAAACGTTTGCCATTTTACAGGGACTTTTTATGATTTTTGACACTTTGCATGACTTTTGACACTTTACAGGGTCTGGCAGTGGCACCATAAGTGGTAGGTCAAGTGCAAGCAAGTAGAAGTGACAGGTATTTTCAACATCAAACACACTCGCCACTTTATTTTCTTGTCACTTGACTTACCACATTCAACTTAACCTACCACTTACCACTTTGTCACTTGTCAACTTGCAGAATTGACACCTGGTTGTTTCCGCCTTGATACACATAGACCTGAATTTTCTCTGATTCTGTTGTGAAACTGCCATCTAGAAAGAATTTCAGTTGGTAATAGAGGGGCAAACTTTGTGGTAGCCAGGATTTGAGTAGGTTCAGTGTAGAGTTAAGTTCATCAGGTGTAGATAGTAACTGCAGCATGGTATTTTACCTGTGTTGGGTGGCAGTTTACTGTACTATACCATACTATTTACTGCAAAAGTGACTATTAGTTATTAACAAAGATACAACAATATATTTTTAATACATTTAGGTATTTCAATTCACATGATTTTTAAAGGGTGTTTTCTGAATGTGTTCTCATACTACATATTATACATATTACATACACCAAGGACGTATCCAGGGTAGGGTTCAAACGATATATCGTATCGAATATCGAATATCGGATATCGACCATTTTTTAGTATCGAATATCGAATATCGATATCGAAAATTTTGAAAAAATATCGAATATCGAATATCGATATCGAAAATTTTGAAAAAATATCGAATATCGATATCGAATATCGACCATTTTTTCGATATATCGAACCTGTATTGTGTCCCTAAATTTACTTTTCATTTTCATTTTGAGATGATCTGATGTGCTTATAGTATCGTATTTGATGAGTAAAAGTACAGTACCTATTTATAATGTCATTGTTGTTGGAGTGCTAAATTTGAAGCCAGAAAATGCTGATATACTTTTTTTGCAACATGCCCTTAAGCAATTAGGTTATAAGGATGAACTGTAATACCTACCAATTGTTATTTGTCTGATACACTTTGATTCATCATGTTTTTCTTCCATTTTCTACCATTGAGTGATGTAAAGCTTGTTAAAATCACTTGTACCATTCACATTTCAGTAAAGAGATGATTAACAATGTCTGCAACCACATGAAAATACAATATGCCACTTGAAATATGCCTTGCTATACCAAAAGCATATCGCAATATCGAATATCGAAAATATCGAATATCGAATATCGACCATTTTTCAATATCGAATATCGAATATCGATATCGAGGTTCCATATCGTATCGATATCGAATATCGAGTTTCAGAAAAAAATATCGAATATCGATATCGAAAATTTTGAAAAAATATCGAATATCGAATATCGATATCGAAAAGTCATATCGTTTGAACCCTAATCCAGGGGGGGCGGGGTAGGCTGTCCCCCGCTCAAAAATCCCGGATACGTCCCTCACATACACTTCATACATTGCAATTCACCATATACCTAGCTAATATCCTTGGATAAATTTCCTGGCGAGAAATAACTTTCACTTTAACTTCAAGATTGAGCAAAGTATTTCACACAACTTTATTCATTAAATTATGGCAACATTCTGAGCAAAGAATGCAATCAAATCAATAAATATAAACATGATGATAAGATAACATTCCTATTGAACCCATGATGATAAACACAAAAGTTTTTGTGCAGATTTTACAGTCATAGTCAGAATGAATTCTCAGTCAGCAAGTATGAAACAGCTTGAAAGTAAGGAATGCCTAAGGAGAGCATTGCACACATTAGAAAACTTGCTGCCATACAGTGCACAAGGTTTTTATGAACTTCAACATGTTTTGGAAGGTGTTGACCTTTGTGTACATCCTTATTTATTTGTATAAAAATTGGATCAGAATTTCAATTAAACTAATCATTGCAGGTAAATTGGATCCAGGTGCCACAATTCAGCAAGTGGACAAGTGACAAAAAGTGGCAAGTAATGTGTTATAAGTGGGAAGTCTAGTGACAAGTAAATAAATCAAGTAACAAATTTACTTGTCACTCATCAGTTTACTTCACTCGATTTACAACTTTCAACTTGACTTGCCACTTACCACTTTTCTTGTCCACTTGCAGAATTGCCCCCAGATGTATTCAAGGTCTATTCTTATGAACCAAACAGAAATACCGCAAGGGTATTGGCAATACGGAGTAGTCTTACAGAATTCACAGGATACTTTGATACAAAGGTATTTCCAGAAATGGGTGTCAAATATTCAGATGGAATATTATGGAAGGAATTTTTGACTGCAGGTTACATATAGATTTATCTTTTGAGGTTATTTCTCAGAGTTGATAAGTCAAGAAACTGAAAAAGGTGAATTATTTGATTAAAGTTTGAAGGTTTGTTTCAAAGTTTGTTTTACTGACAGGATAGCACAGATAAATTTACCATAACTTCATGAATAAAGTCATGTGATGATTTTTCTGTGGAAAATGGTTGAAACTGGGCATAATAATGCATAAAATCAATGTCCCATTCCAAGCGTCACTCAATTGTGCCCTTGCTGATTTTTAAAATTTGGCTCCTAAAATATAGAGGTGGCAAAAGTATATGAAAACAATTTTACACCGCTTATCACCTACAGCTAAAGAAAATGGAGTAATATTCAATGGAGACACTCCAGAACAATTGGGACCAATTGACAGTGGATTAGCAGCGATAATAATGGAATATGCTGAGCAAAAATTACCTGGAAGGGTCACATTTGATTGCTGAAATAAGTGGCTTACTACTTTTAACAAGAATCGAAAAATAAGCAAAGATGTTGGCAATTCTCCAAGTGGACAAGTGGCAAAAAGTGATAAGTAAAGTTGTAAGTCAAGTGAACAATTGGATGTATACCTAGTTTACTTGTCATGTTACTAAACCTACCATTTATACATAATTATAATTACTCTTGTATGCATTTGTCTACTCGTGGAATTGAAGCCAGAATCATTATGGCAAAATCTTTTGAATTAAACCATGACACAATTTCATGAGTATTTTTGCATATATTTCTTCCCATGCAACATCTAACATCTCTTTTAAAAAAGTCAATAAGAGAGCCTCTTAATTCAGCATAAAAGGTAGTAGATGTCTTAGCACCAGGGGGCTACACCAATATTTGCTGGATGTTAGTGCACATTTTTGGATGAATATTTGGGGCAGTCACACATCCCATAAAACTTCAGGTAAAATATTATGTGAAGTGTCATGTGAAATGTAAAATCTTCAAAAAATATGCCTTGTCATTTTACATGATATTGCCATTTTACATGACAGTTTACAAGGTGTAAAACTGGAGCCTTTTTGGTAAGTATTTGAATGAGTTTTCCTAAACCCAAGAAGAACCTGCATCAATTTTAATATCCCCATTCACACATGCAAATTGAAAAAACATGGCTGACATTACAAGTCATGTCATAAATTTCCATGTCAAGTCAAACACTACAATGAGGCTTTACATTTGTGAACTGTCTACATAATTGCCAACTCTCCATTACAGTCCACAAACAAACTACAAGACTGTACATGAAAAAGCAAAAAAGTGTCTTCTAGATGAAAAATACACTTTTGGCCCATTGTCAAGTGCTGACATGGAACTAGTGAATGGTCACTGGAAATATGGGAATGAGGATTCACTGAAACAAATGAGGCTGGCCATTGGCATCATGCCAAGTGTATGTAAAGATTTCAAACATTTGGGAGGGGTTTATAAAAATTAATGTGTCATATACAGTATTACCTAGAATAGATATCCTGTAGGGTGAATTTTCTTCACACATGTATGACTGGAAATTTCTCCACAGGGGAGTTCAATTTAAAAAAAAAATTCAAAAATATATAACAGTTTTCATTAGGTAAGTGTATAAGGAAAGATCCTATAAGATTTACAGTGTACTGACTGCATAGTTGCAAATATACCTCAACCTTTCTGAAAAACGGCAGCAATTTTTTCTCGTCATATTGATTGCACTCACTAAGGTTGCCCTTTTGTTTTTATATTTGTTAGGTGTGACTTTTTCATAAAAATACGGTAAACTGAAAGTCATTCTACGCTCAACTTTTCCAATCGCATCAATATATTTAACAGTTACCACCCAACTCTAAAATTTCAGATGGGAGCGTGGGACAAAAATACAAATGAATTAGTATCCTGGGAAATGGTCTGGCCAAACGGACTAATGGGAAATTTATTCACTCTGAAAGAACACAGGCGAAAAGGTTTGCGTGAATTTTTTACCATGTTTTTATTGGCTCGAAAAATTTTGCAGCAAATTTTATTATTCTGACAGTCTTTTTCGGGCATTTTTACTCGTCCACACGCAGAATTAGCACCAAAAGTAGCGTTTTCGATGCCCTGTAAAATGCCGTGTAAAATGTCGTACGAAGTGTTAAAAGTCATGTAAAATGCCCCGTTAAATCTCGAACACGTTTGCTATTTTACCGGGAATTTTACATGACTTTTGTCACTTTGCATGACATTTGACATGATCCAGGGCATTTTACATGACTTTTGACACTTAGCATGACATTTGACATTTTACAGGGTCTGTGACTGGCACCAGGTAAAATACACATTCTACAGGTTTAGCCCGACTAGTGGAAACCCGTCTGGCGCAAAAACTAATCGAAAAAAACATAATTCCGTACAAACACGTGGTTTGCACGGAAACGGGCGCCATTGAAATGACTCAAAACAGTGACCTATGGATCATGGATACAGAAAGGAGATTTTGTTGGCTGCAGTATTTACCCCCGGAATAGATATTATCCGATTTAATTGTTTTCCGGATTTTTATGTAAATAAAACTAGTTGAATATAAGAGAATTGATGATATATTGCACATAAATACCGTATTTCCTCGACATAGCCCCGGGGTGATTGTTTCAGAGTGAGAATTTTGAAGGGGGTTAAACATGGGGAAGGGGTATTGCGAGGGGGGTCTTGAAATTCAAAGCGGCCATTTTGAGGTTGTATTTCGAGGAAATACGGTCAACCTCTTGACATCTTGATTTCCGACTTTTTTGTTGCAGCAGTGAATGTTTTATGGGGCTTTTCAGTGAATAGACTGCAATGAATAGGGTGGAAAAAAGATTGGAAAATCTCTCGGATCGGGATTCGATACCAACTTGATACCAACACTGTTCGCTGGTAAAAATCACACATTTCCATCAATGACTGACTATTTTATTAATAGAATTACCCACAAACGAAGATTCACAAACAAAAATCATTTTGAAAACATGCAGTGTACATTTATAAAAATTAACGATCACATTAAATTTCACCCAAATCGAAAACTGAACGAAAATTTCACCCACACTGAACAACACATTCATCAAACGAGTAATAATTATTAACGATGGTATTGGATTTTTCAAATTAATATTCCGCATTTACTTATTAAAAAACAAACAACGCGTAAAATTTTCGAAAAAGGAATTCGAAAAAAAATCCCAAATTAAAAAACTATTTAGACATTTTAAATAATGAATTAAATAATAATGGGGAAAAACAAAATTTTTTTCGGTAACTTTACTACCGTTAATGCTCGTAACTATGGGCAATCGTCTTTACTTGACATCCGGTAAACTAAAACCAATGGTCAACTGAAAAATCAGTTATAAAAAACATTTCAGTTACCGGGTAGTTACCGGCAATTTTTGCCCTCATCAACCAAAATAATCAATACATTCCAGTCAACTGAAACTCCTCCCACACCCCATTCAGTTGACCACTATCTCAGTTGACCGTCCGTCAACTAGTTCGCAATCACTTACTACATCCATGTCTCTGCTGCGCTACACCGGCACCCTTCTGTTCGACGCTGACACGCCTTTCCGCTTGCTGTTGGGGCTGCGCAGAGACCCCAGCTGAGGGGGCGGAGCCTAAATCGCGATTTGATCCCGATTCGGAATCGCTGCTAGATGATGACGAGTCTGATGAGCCGTAGGTGCACACACCTGAAATGGAACACGGGGGTAGATTCTAGACTCTGTAAAGTGCCCTAGGAAATGTCAAATGTCATGCAAAGTGTCAACATTCATGGAAAATGTCAAAGGCCAGTAAAAAAGAAGTACATTTGAAATTTTACACGACTCATCTTGACATTTTTACATGATCTGGGGGTGGCACAGGGTGTACATAAATATATGGTATGATCCATTGATAGAGCACTATCCGTGAGATTCACACATCAACCCCCCCCCCCCGCAAAAAAAATACCAGGCAAAGGTCTCGCAGCTGGCAAAACGCCAGCAACTTGCACTGCACTGGGCCGCATTCCAACTGCACGCAGAGCACCGGAGCCTCGAGACTCTTTGGAAGGGGGCTCAGACTGGTTGCCGGGCGGACTAGTTGAACTGGGATCCTGGTGAACTGCGCTGGCGCTTTCTTCGGGTGGGCTGGATGGTGGGTGAAGGATGATAATTTTCAATGTATTTAGGTGGATATATTTATCATTTTATCGTAAATTTTAGACATCTGGCTGCAGTCCCGCAACATGTCAGTGTTAAGTAAACTGTCAAATGACATAGAAATTATCCGGAAGCGAATTTTTTGGCTACTATCACTGCCCCCCATATTTATCAAGCGGCTATTTAATTTACCTACGTGACGCACATTTCTAGCAAATTTGCACAGACTTTTACGCTAAAACGCTTATTTTTGTACCTTTTTGTCTATTTTTATGCTCAAAATAGTCATTTTCAGCTATTTATATATTTATGTGCACTTATTTATTTATACCTACTTTTAACAATTCACACCTAAGTTTTGGCGGTTTTTCACCCTTTTTACCTCCTAGAAAAACGTTATAAGTATATCGAAGATGGTTTCTCCCCAGGAATGTTTCTCATCTATCTACCCCCGGAGGGGCGATTCACATTCTACCTGGAGGTTTTGTTCAAACGAGATTTTTCGGGATCGGGATGAATTTTTCCAAATTTCGGGATCGGAATTGGGATCAGAGGATCGGAAACGAGATCCCGTTTGAACCCTACCCGAAGGACGGTGCGAAATTAGAAGCACCCCCCGGGGGGGCCCAATCTACAAAACCCCTCAAAAATCGAACCATTTTCGTTTTATCGCCACGCCAAGTAAGTTCGCCTGTTTACTGCGCGCAGGGATCTTTGCTTGTGGTTTGGTTGCTAATTGGGCGCGGGCCACATCGACCAAATCGACCGGTTGTCGAGAGTGTTCCTGGGTTGAAGGATTTTTTTCTTTTAAACGACATATTTTTGCTGAATTGTGACAATGGCCCCACACACGCTAGTTGACATCGACACCAAATGTCAACTAGTTCCGATCCCAATTCAGAGCTTTCATTTGAACGTCGGAGTTGACTTTTTTAGTTACTACCCCCTGAACGGCCCTGTGCTATTACACATGTAAACCCATCACGCATGTAGACCCGGCACGCATTTAACTGTACCCGGCATGCTCAAAATATGCAATAAAACACATCTTTAAAGGTGAAAATCTATAAGAAAGTATGAAAATTATTGAATTTGGGTGAAAATTAGGGTAAAATTGCTCAAAAGCGCTCCAGATAGCTAGATCGCTACCATAGGCAATTTGTGGGGGAGGGCTGTTCAGGGGGAAGTACCAAAAAATTGCACTCAGATAGAACGATAGCTGGGCGGTTTGGGGTGGGGTTACCCGCCCCCTTTCTTACCCCTGCACGCATAATTAGTCTATAATGGGTTACATGCGTAATGGGTTACATGCGTAATATGCCTGACCCCCCAACCCCTCACCTTAACCTCCTTCAACAGAGCCAACTCCTCCATTCTCCTCTGCCTGTGCTGGGCCAACTTCAACGTGTCCACGTGCTCCAAGAACTTGGACTCGTCTTCTTCCAACCCGCGAACCATATGTTTCAAGCGGTGCGCCTCTTGCAACTCGGTTTGGGCTTTGTCGCGCTGCTCGCGTAAGCGCTCGTGCAGCGTCCGACTGTCGTAGGGGGTCTCCTCGTCTGGTGGTGGTGGGGGGGGGGGGGTTGTTTGAGGGATTGGGTTCACACGCACACTGGTTGACATCGCAAATTTGTGTCAACTAAACACAAAAAAAATTATAAGAATCACAGTTAGTTTCTTAGGTCCTGTTAACCCTCAGTGTCAATTCTGTCCATGTCGGAATCGCCTCTAAAATGACAATTAGAGTAAGAGTGGCGACCCACACACTAGTTGACACATGTGTAAACCCCAGTTTTCGGATCAGTGTCGTAGAGCGAACTTCCAATGCACTTGACAAAACATTCATTAGTTCAACATAGCCGCATTCAAATTCAGAGATCGCTCTGCAAAAAATGAAGCCCAAATTACGAGTTGACAGACTAGTTGACACGTGTCAACTAGTAGTGTATGGGCAACCATAATATCAAAAACATTTCTCAAATTAACACCCCACTCAACCCCCCCCCCCCAACCAGGCGGCTTTTCAGGGTCATCGGGCCTGCGCACCCTTTCCCATTCCAATTGCCTCGCTTTGCGCGCTTCTTCCAGCTCGGTTTGGGTGACGAAACGACTAGCGTCCGGTTGTTGGTCGTCGGCCATCTTCAGGGGGGTGGAAGGGGGTTTAGGTTGAGCTGGGGGGTTCGATTGGGGGTATGATAACCCCCAATGCTCCAGCTGGGTATACCCATATCGGCCGTGCGCGCAGTGTTTTACCAAAGGTAACGAAAATTACCATAAATACCTACTCATCAATATATAAGCTTTGAACGCACTTGAGTTGACGGGAATGAGTTATTTTGAATCACCGCCAGTTGACGGACACATCAATGCGATAAACTTAAACGCGTTCAAAGCCGACTTAGGAGTTTTCCAAAAAAAAAATATTCAATAGATTTCGGTCAAAAATCCTGTAGACCCTGTCCCCGATTGGAATGAAAAGCGCTCTTATGAGTATTTATATTAATTATAAAATAAGTGCACACGAGCACCTTACGTTCTAGTTTAATCTGGGGTGCATTTGATAAATTGGTTCTTTTCGGTGGTGACTTCTTTCCGATGGTTACTTTGATGGCAGAGTTGTGAAAAGTACAGAACTTTTTTCAACGTATACGTAAACGTAAAGTATTTGTTTTTTACTCACCCCTTGAGTACAGAGAACGTAAAGTAAAATTTTATTACTTTTACTTATGAGCAAACGTACTTTTCCTTGCAGAAAACGTAAACATGAGTACTTTTAAAAAATGTCGCCAACATTTTCGAGAAACGTCGCTCAAAACGGTTAACTTCACGTTTCCCCCCATGGACTTCTTCCCCCCGTGGTGTGATTTATTAGCGTTATGTCCGTGCGGACATAACGCTAATGCAACACGACAAAACGGTAATGTGCCTACACACACTAGTTTTCACCGTGACTTCGTGTGAAAACTGAAATTTTTTCAAATGCAAATTAAAAATCACGGTTGAATGATTTGATTTGATTTCAATTTGAGTTTAAATAAATGATAGTTAAACTTTGAAAATTTGAAAACTAAAACACATAAAGCATACAAAATGAGTAGGCTGGATGTGGCCATGTGGCCATTTCAGTTTTCACATCAGTCACGGTGAAAACTAGTGTGTGTAGGGCCAATGCAACACGACAAAACGCTAATGCAACACGGACAAAACGCTAATGCAACACGGACAAAACGCTAATACAACACACTCCGGGGGCAAGTTGTCCACGGGGGGAAAAGTACCTGTAATCGCTCAAAACCACTCATTTTCATGACTTTTTGTATATTTTATGCAATTTTTGACCATATATTTGGTACTATACCCATTTTCGACTAGTTTCCCATACTTTTAGCACATTTTCTCCCTTTTTTCCTGTCTATGCCTTTAAAAACCTATATAAAAGATGATCTAAAATACGTTTTCTGTACTCGAGTACTTTCAAAAAGTATACGTAAAAGCGAGTACCATAACTTTTTTTCGGAGGAAACGTAAACGTATTTACTCTGTACTCGAGTATACGTATTTATCGAGTGAAAGTAAATACGTTTTAACAACTGTTTGACGGTGGTTATTTGAGGAAAGTTTTTGGTAGGAATTTTTGTAAATGTTCTACAAGTGTCGACGTATAATTGCAACTGTAACGACAATTACATTGATCCTTTTTTCATCACAATTCCTTCCATTTAACTTAATGAATTGCATGCATACCTAAATATCATGGAAAGATATAAATATCCAGAGTAGGCAGTAATTTTTCACGAAGGGTTTTTTCTGGGATACCTTTACAATATGCATTGCCTTTCACAAATAAATATTACGGCGGACAAAAAAACCGGCCGTCGTTCAATGAACGAAATGTAAAAATCAATTTAAATACATAATCTAGATTGAGTCGCAGATACTATTGCCTTTTAATTATTTAATAAATATTTATTGGATTTATTCTGATGGCGATAAGAAATGGTGGCAGTCTCGCACCCTGTAATGTATTAAATGTCATGATAAAAGTCATACAAATTCGTCTAATATCATACAGCATGTCAAAAGTTCATTTATAAAATCTTCTTTTTTTACGTATTACATGACATTTGACACTTTTTACAATTTACAAGGTGTGATACTGCGCCCTGGATAAGCCAAGGGTTGTGGGTAGTGATGTAAAACGCCCTAGGAGACAACAACTTTGGCGCTAGCGCCATGTCATTTTTACATCACTAGTAGGTAGAGGTTTTATCCGGCTGACAGTGAATTTATAATGTAAAAATGTATCCGTGACCATGGGAGCAGTCCCAAGCTTGTAAGGTGTGAAGTAACGTGTCAAATGTAAAGTCAAATGCAAAGCCAAATGTCAAATGTAAAGTAAATTGTCACATGTGAAGTCAAATGCAAAGTCAAGTGTCAATTGTCATGCAAAGTGTCAAATGTAAAGTAAAGTGTCATATGTGTATCCAAATCTTATTTTTCGTATCCAAATATTATTTTTCGACATATGATTTGGATACAAAAAAAGATTTGGATACTATTGTGCCTACACACACTAGTTTTCACCGTGACTTCATGTGAAAACTGAAATTTTTTCAAATGCAAATTAATGAACACGGTTGAATGATTTTATTTAAGTTAAATTTGAATTTAAATCAATGAAAGCTTAAAATTGAAAATTTGAAAACTAAAACACATATAGCATACAATAAGAGTCGGCTGGATGTCGCCATGTGGCCATTTCAGTTTTCACATCAGTCACGGTGAAAACTAGTGTGTGTAGGGCCAATGACACTTTACATTTGACACATTGCATGACAATTGACATTTGACTTTGCATTTGACTTTACATTTGAGACTTTACTATACAGTTTACAGGGCTTGGGATTGCCACCATGCGACTTGTTCCCTGTTTTTGATGATTTTTACCAGAGAAAAAAAATGTTTAAATACAGAGGTCGGAAATTTTATTTTCAGTAGGTAATATATTTATATTTGCTACATTTTTCGTGTCACCGGGAATAAAAGTATTGTATTTATACTCGGCGGACATCACACCTAGTATGAAAACCTACCACAACCCATCTAAATAATGAACCAAAAATTATACAGTTTTTTCATCATAATATTTTATTTTAAATATGGAATTTTTTAATTACAAAATATATCACAAGATTTTATTCATGAAATAATGGTAGGTTTTCCTACTAGGTATGCTGTCCGCTGAGTATACCTACACACATATTGTTTGAAAAGATCGAAAAGCACTACATGAATACATAAATATACTGTGTAAATATACGTAAAAAATATATCGATACAATAAATTGTGCACAATAGGTCAAATGTGATAATCTATGTTTCATATTGATCATATTCATAGCATTTGACACAAACAAAATTTCACAAGTGCGTCACCATTTTTAGCTTTTCAGAGCTTAATTTGCTTAATTTCAACCAACTGTGCACACCTCGAAAGGTATTTAGTTTTTTTTGCGCTTACAAATATATAATTTGGTTCGAATGATTCCGTCCTACATTACTCAAAAAAAACTCGCCGTGGCGCTGGCGCCATTTTTCTGCTAAGCACCATTGTAAAATTGGCACTAGGCCAATTTTCCCCCAACTTTATCATTGGCGGCTCCAAAGCCCATCTGTGGCCAGTCCCGCACCCTGTAAAATGACATTAGAAGTGTGAATTGTCACGCAAATTTGTCCAATGTCAAGAAAAATGCTCACACATTTTTTGCCACTTTTCACCCGGCATTTAACATTTTTTAGAGTGCGGACTAGTCCCCGAACCATGGAAACAAATTATATGTAAGTAAACTAAATAATAAAATTGATACTTTCGCATGAAAATGCCACGCCCAACCAATGATAGAATTCTCATCACATTCAATTCCAACATAAACTCATCTAAAAATCGAGACAAAATGCCTAGGCAAAATTGGCGATTGACAGTTTTCACTACAAACAAACAAAAAAAATCGAAAAATACGACACGCAAATTTGTACAAGCTTATTACAAAAGAGGCGTGTGATGCACACTTTCAGAATATTACTGTGACAAAATTGTAGAAAAAATTCCAGTTAATTCTTAAAATAAAATAAAAAATTCAAAAATGTGTGTACATGTGTGTAAAAAATGTACAACTAAAAGTGTGCCATCATCCTCTGCGCAAAATATATTTCTAAATAATTTGTAAATTTTATTTCATGAAGTACCACCTCCAGAAAAAAACACAATAAAAACGCATAAAAACGCGAAAAAAACGTCACCTAAAAGGTAGTTTTGTGTCAGTCACCGAGAATTCCCCAAAATAAGGGATTCAAAGCCGGAATATCCACGAAAAACGGCAGAGAAAAAGCGAAAATGACTTTACACTATATTTAGGACTCGAAAAAGTACCTGGATCCAAATCCACACCTTTACAAGTGACAAAAAGACACAAAATTAAGTTAAAATAAAATGACAAAGAAACTTGAGAGAAAACACGTTCATCCTTGATGTCACTTGATGTGGCTAGGTGTTTTTCAACGGTTTTATTTTTTAAATGTTTTTAAACACGGGCATCGACTCATAACCATATTTAGGAGCTTTTGAAAAAACCCGTTGTTTAAAAAAAACGTTAAAAAATAATGGTTAAAAAAACATTTTTTCCATCCCTAGATGGAATTGGTCTCGTCACTTCAATGTCACTGACATTGTCACTTTATGCGCTGTCGTTATTGAAACTTGACAAAGTGTGGAATTGGACCCAGGGACGGTCTGGCCGACTCAATTGTAAACCCAAAAGGCACGACATACCGAAATAAAACCGGACAGGGTGTGTACCGAAATTGCGACTGCAGTGCACAAATTACATGTTTATATTGGTTATGGATAAACGCCATAAAATGGCGCCATGGCGCTATCAAAGACGCCATTGCATCAATATTTAGTTGTACAGATTACTGTTATATTGGGTGTACATATACACATATTTACATAAACAGCAAATATATCCAAAGAAAATGTACATAAATATAATAACTTACTACATTATCTGCCTGCATATTTACATCAAATATAAATTTTTTGAATGCACTGCAACCGCATATCAAAGAATATTTACAGCTTTTGAAGACAGTCCCATAAAAACGAATGATTTAAAATGTATCAACCTGGATTAAAATGAGGCTATTGATTTTTGAAATAGCATGAAAAAGGACAATCACAAACTATGACTAATTATAATTTATGGACCATATACACTCTTCAAAGCATGCCCGCTGCATGTGTGACGATAAAAATCTAATCCCATTGAATAAATTAAACGACCGTATTTACTGAATCTATACGCGGCTCAATTTTTGGCATTTTGTTGCTACATATTGCAGACTCTCTAAATATGGTGAAAAAATGTTTGCCATTTTCAATTTTGTTAAAGTTATTTTTGGCGATTTGGCAAAGTTAAGCCAATTGTTTCGGTTTACTTTTTCATGTGTCTGAAAATTCTGAAATTGTTGTAGACGCCAATTGTGAACAGAGAATATTTCCTGAATAAATACGGACTTTTCCCAGGTATTTGAAAAACACAACAAATACACAATTCATACTTTCAACATTTCAAAAAAATAAAATCAATCAAATTACGAGACACAAGCAACAAACAAAAAGAATATTAGACATCTAAATAAACAGATGCCAGAATCTGCAAACCCAGTAGACATCATCATACCGATCCCAGTGTATTTTTTTCAATTCTTTTTATGCTTGCGCATGTGCGCATTCCTTCCTTTAACCTTCTCAAACGACTCATCGCAGTACTTGCACTTATATTTCGCCTTGACATTCACGTTAGAAGGTGGTGTTTCACTAGATGTGATGGGGGCCTGGGTGGGTTATGGGTCTTTTGTGTTAGAAAGATGACCTGTGGACATCATACCCTCTGGACATCCCAGCTCCTAGCACACAAATTAATGTCTGGTGAACATGTGAATTTTTTATTTATTTATGACCAATGTGCATCAGAAGGACATGTTCATGAACATCACACTGCAGGAATGAAAAAAGTTATCTGGGTAGGACTTGAGCAAGAATTTTCAGTTCAGAACTTGTTCTGGCACCAGTAAAAAAGGAAGAATGAATAATGAAATGTATGCATGTGGAAATGTGCTCTTGCGCACAACTTTTACATATTGTCTAGTGCATATGTTGAGATCAGCATTTTTGGATAAAATTCCCAACCCTACCCAACGGAATGTAATACTGCAATGTGACCGTGATGTCCAATGATAACGATTCCTAAATTCCAAAAACCCACAACCAGGGGTGCCACTTTGCAAGTGGCAACCCCAAATGGGTCAACTCAAACCAACCAGCCCAGGCCGCTGAACAACATCACTCTGCCTATATTCACTCCCTTCAGACATCACAGCGTCATTTACTCCACTCTCACCACCACTTGGCACAGTGCCAAGATTGCCAGTGTCGTTGGAATTGTTTGTGCCACGAAGGTTATATGTGTAACTGGTGGATGCGAGGGGGGCCGATGCCGGGGGGACACCCATAGAGATGCACAGTGGGTTTACTGCGGGATGTTTTGCGATTTGGGACGTTTTTTATTTAAATGGGTAATGAAAATTTTAGTAAATTTTAAATGCTAAAATGCCCCGCCAGGAAGGATAAATGTATGAATGAAAAATATTTGATGTAGAATCAGGGACATATCCAGGATTTTTGAGCGGGGGGGGGCTGCTTGTTTACGGGGGCCGGCGAACGGGGGGGGGGGCTCAGCCCCCCCCTAAATTTTTCCCTATATAAGGGCGGAAAAGCGTTTTGGCGCTAGCGCCATACAAAGGCGCCACGCCATGGCGCTATTGGCGTTGGCGCCAGCGCCAGGAACCGCTTTATATGTATGGACATATGCATACATATGCAGCGAAATTCGCAAAAATGTGTTCATTTCCAAGGATTTTGGTTTAAAGGGGCCGATCCACTGAAAATACACTGCATTGAGAAGAAATTGCGCGCTTGCGCGCAAAATTTTTAAGAAACATCGAAAAAAAATATAGGAAAAGTTGCATTTTCCGGTACTTTTTAGGTCTCACCCCGGGAAGGGGGGGGCTGCAGCCCCCCCCGCCCCCCCCTGGATACGTCCTTGTGTAGAATAATAGAGAATGAGAAGACAAAGATGGATAAATTTGTGACCCCCATTGCAGGATCCCCCCAATACCAGGTGCCAGTTCCGCACAGTTCCAGTTGTGCAGGTGAGAAGTAATATAGCAAATGCGAAGTGAAATGGCAAGTACATTGGCAAAAGCGAAGTAAAAAAATAAAAAGTAATTTCCTTCGCTTTTGCCAATTTCCTTATCAATTCACTTCTCACTTCTCATTTTGCGGAACTGGACCCAGCTGACACCGGTAAAAATGTAAAAACTAAAAATGGAAACGCACTTTCTGACTCCGCCTTCACGAGTGCCTTGGCGCGCTTTTTTCGTTGCGCTTTCAGCCTTTGGTACTCATCCGTGTAGCGTTTCTTCCAGAAATAGTAGTAGAATATGCACTGTTTCGTCGACTTGCTGCCCACCTGCGAGGATACTCAATTGCCAACTAGATTTCTATTCTATTATCTGAGGATCTATTATCTAAGCATATCCTCGAATAAGACCCCCTCTAATAACTCCCCTCCAAAGCTACTGACGAAATAGGAACTCCTCTGGGCTATTATTCGAAGATATGCGGTATTCTTCAATACTTCACAATTACCACGTCAAAATCAATTTTTAAAACGAAATCCTAAAACGGCCAACCTTCAAAGCGACCAAGGAAAAGTCTTTTTCGTGTTCGAAAATGCCTTCCTGGAACGATCTGATTTCGTCGCTGGTCCACACGTCATCTTCATTCGGCAAAGACGGCCGGTCGTACAAAAGTCGCAGGGTGGCCCGCTGAATTTTTTTATTTTAAATTTATTTGAATTTTTGGAGGAAATAATGACAAAGCGACAAACACTGAATTAAATAATTTTTAACTGTTTGTCTTAACGTAGAAATAATGGAGAGAAAAAACACTGTATGAATAAACACTCTAGTTTTTGGCCAAAATTCATAAATCTGTTTTAAACACACTCGATTGATCCCAAAAAAATTTCAGCTGTCAATTGTATATACCGTATTTCCTCGAAATACCCCCCGGGGGGTGATTGTTTCATAGTGGTCCCGAGAGGGGGGGGGGGTTAAACGAGGGGGGGGGGGTATTTCGAGGGGGGGGGTTATTATTTCACAAGAAAATTTTTGAAAACCAAGTACGAAATTGTCGTCTGAAACGTACGCAGACGTCGAAAAATGCAACAAAAACTGCCATTTATAAGGTTCTGTAGACTAATATTAGTACGTAGATGGTATAAACACTGTTCTAACGTGATTCCGACATTGTTTTAACGTGTGTTCTGCACTACGCAGAACATAAACTGCCGTATTTGTCATGTACGTTCTCTTTACACTCAATTTGGGGGGGGGTATTTCGAGGGGGGGGGGTGATTGTTTCATAGTGGTCTCGAGAGGGGGGGGGGTCAAACGAGGGGGGGGGGGTATTTCAAGGGGGGGGGGTATTTCGAGGAAATACGGTAGTAAGAACAATATTAAAATAGTACATATATGAATTTATTCAGATAAACTATTTGAATAATCAAAAAACTTGATGTTTTTTTCTGACACCTATTTGAAAAATCAACATCAAAACTGCCAATCATTGTGTGCGGGACCGCCGAATTTTTTCCGGGCATATTTCTTATTTATTAGATGTTAAAACTT
The DNA here is from genome assembly GCA_964036195.1 of Sphaerolaimus hirsutus. Classification (NCBI taxonomy): domain Eukaryota; kingdom Metazoa; phylum Nematoda; class Chromadorea; order Monhysterida; family Sphaerolaimidae; genus Sphaerolaimus; species Sphaerolaimus hirsutus. The sequence goes on along the minus strand of OZ038456.1, from coordinate 6,508,665 downwards.
ACGAGAAAAAACCTCCAGCGCGCGCGTAAAAAAACACACAAAAAAACTTCGTTTGAAAAACTTTGTTAAAAAAAACTACCTCCACATCTCCCCCCTCAGAATGGAGGCAATGTAGGGCTCGTTCCGCACCAGCCCCAGCGCCACCAGTGGGTGATTTGTGCGCCAGTGCCATGTAGATCATGACTGCAGTTGAGGTTGGGAGGGTTTTTAAAGAGGTTTTTAGAAAAATTGTGTTTTTTTCAAACGTTGTTGTAGAGTTTTAAACAAAACGTTTTATTTTTCAAATATGTAAAAAATGTCTTAAAAAAAGTTTATGTAGAAAATGTTTTTAAAAAGTTGTATTTTGAAATGGTTTAAAAAGTTGTATTTCAAAGATGTTTAAAAAATATACGTTTTATGGGAATTTCAGAAAACTATGTCAATTCAAATGTTGTCCACAAATTTTGGTGTGAAAAATGTATCTAAAAATTTTATTAACGGAATAAAATAAAATAAGGTTTTTACGTTTTTAAGAAGTTCCAACAAAACCAGTTGTCTTTAAAAGGATTGTTAAAAAAAGAAAAAACACAAAAATCTAACTTTTTTCATCATCCACTCCACGCAAAGGCCTGGGATCGAATACAAGTGTCGCATGGGCTCCACTTGACAAATCCCCAGTTCTGGACAAGTTTGGAATTGTCGCCTGGTACTGGGCACCGATGTTGATGTGTCTGGAATTTATTAAACCTGATTGAATCAATGTCGAACTACCGTGTAAAGGGGTGCAGCTTTGAGAGGCCTCTGAGGCAGCTACCTCAGATACAATCGGTAAATTTATGTTCGGTAATTACCGATAAAAGGGAAAAGCTAGCGTTTACCGATAAAAAAATTACCGCAAGAAGATAACGCTAATTTACCGGGTCAGCTCCATCAAACGTGAAGAAAAATTTTATCTGAAATTTACGGTACCGTCTACGTGAGTCACCACCATCAACCGCTCAAATACAAACTACCGGAAAAAGATCCGAAAAACCACAAACCCCACACTCACGGTACGGCGTCGGTCTCCGGTGCGCGGGGCACAGCCTCCTCGAGCACACTGGCGCCACCAACGAGCGTTTCGTCAGGCTGGCCGGACGTGTCGATGTGCAACTGCACCTGCAGCGTGGCGGGAACGTCCACGTCGGACAGACACGGCGCCGGGTGGGCGGAGTCCGTGTCCATTGGCTCCGCCTCCTCCAGACCAGGTACTCGTCTGTGTAGGGTTAAATTGGGGGTGGGGGTGAGGCGAAAAGTGTTCCCGGATGTATTTACCGTATAATCTTGAATAAGTCTCCTGAATGTGCAAACTGGAGAAGTAACTTCGTCCCTTGATCAACGCCCTACGTAAAACAGGGTACACATCAGACAGAACTAATGAATATGGGTGCACTTCAACTACAAAAATTATGGTGATTATTTTTGAATATTCATATTTTGAATTATTTTGACCATATTCATATTCAGCAGTATCTAGCAGAATTTCGGGTGCAGTTTATAAGATCAATTCGTACCAGTTAGCAGTGAAAAACACACAATACACCTCCTCGAATAACTCCCATCCCCAATCGAAAAAATCAACCCAGAAAAAAACACATTCAATAAAATACGGTAGAATCCCATCCAACCTTCTGTGAGAAACGTCCGCGGCGCTGGTGGGGTCGATGCCCGCTTCGCCGGACCAACGCACGCGGCGCAGATTGGACGAATTTTGGACGCCCGTCCAGCCATCGCCGCTGCCGCTGTTGTTTCTGGGCCGGGGGGGGGGGAATTTGGTGATTGAATATAATGAAGTAAAAAACTGAATTATGGATAGATAATTTTCGACCAGTTAGATACAAATACTTATGTATTTATGTCAAAATTTCTCATTTCATTGCATTGATTTGATTAGTCTCATTGCTAAATTACTTGCACAATTGGCTCTGGGTGTCAACTGGTTTCCATATCAATCCAAATTTTAGTTGACCGGTCGCAGGAAAATTCTTACATACACCTGCGACAATGAAGAGATAAATATTGTATGCGCATTTGAACATCGTCCCGCGACACAACAACCAAATCTGAATCGAATTCATTCCACCCAGTTAACATCCTATGTCATTGTCAACTTGAAAAATTTTTTCCCAAGAACCCCCCGCCCACCTAGGGTGTCAAATTTCCGTTTTCCGTTTGCCGTTTTCCGCAGGCAAATTTTTTCCGCTTTCCGTTCCGTTTTCCGGCTGCTGAAATTTTTCTTCCGTTTTCCATTCCGTTTTCCGGCAACTTTTTTTCCGTTTCCGTATTTCCGGCTCATTTTCCGTTTTCCGGCTAAATTTTCAGTTTTTCCGCTTTTTTCCGTTTTCCGCCTCAATTTCCAGTTTTTCCGCCTTTTTTCCATTTTCCGCCTCAATTTTCCATTTTTCCACCTCATTTTACCCTTTTTCTGGCTCAACTTTCTGTTTTCTGATCAGCAAAACTGGTGCAGATTGTCAATGATGTGAAAAATTTTCTGTGTCCAGCAAAATTACTGCAAATTTTTTCCACTTCCAGCATAATTTCAGCAAATTTTATCTGTTTTCTGGCAAAATTTCAACAAGTTTTTCCATTTCCGTGCAAATTTGATTTTTGCGTTTCCGTTTTTCCGGCCTCTTTTTCCGTTTTCTGGCCGCTGAAAATTTTTTTCCGTTTCCGTTTTCCGCCAAGTGCAACCTTTTTTTCCGTTTTCCGTTCCGTTTTCCGGCCGCTGAAAATTTTTTTCCGTTTCCGTTTTCCGTAAAAAAATTTTTTTGACACCCTACGCCCACCCCACCAAAAAAGAACCCACCTGCTCTGCGAAGCACTGGTGCTGGCATTCTGCCAAACCAAATCATTTGAATGCCCGTCCACTCTCGGCCCCTCAGCGCCACTTTTGTGTCTGACCGGGGCAATCTGCGCGCCATTTTCACTGGCGCCAGCGCCAACGCCACTGCCAATCGACGCCAATCTCGACGGGGGTGCGGATTTTGGAGGGGGAGCCGATGGTCGCCGGCCCAGCATCGACGTGTAGGCGGAGCCAAACGGCACCTGGTTGGTGATTGGTGGAAGATTTTTATGGGGGGTGTAGGGGGGCAAAAGAACTGGATTGTATCAATTTGATAAATTTGCATATTTTTGAGTTTGCGATCAGAGGTTTCTAACGTTGGTAGCCTTTTTAAACGGTATTTATTTATTTTTTTTAAACCGAAATTCTTTTTTAAAAACAGCAGCTGAACTTTTAAACATTATTTTCACAACATCGAAACAAAACTTTTGCGCATAAAATCGCATCTTTACGTATTTACGTTTGAGTCTTCATACACACTCACCCATTTCTGTTCCAGTAAATATAAATTGATAAAATTGTACACAATCGACATAAATTTTAAGACTGACAAATATCCTTGGACAAAGTTTCACACTTTCGGCTTCAGAGAGGCTGAAATGACTGCCAGGAAAATTGCCTGGACTCCTACTTCGTGCCAATATCACTTTTTTGGCCATAACTATAGTTTGGCAGTATGCCAACTTTAACGAGTAATTCCTGAGCACTATGGTTGGGATGATAGGACTCCAAAATTTCGAAAATTGAGTTAAGCACAGAAACTGCATCTAGAATTCGTCCCACATTTGTTACAATCCGATTTTTTTAACGTCACTTGCACCTTTCTTCAATTAGTTTTACATTTTTGACACTCTTGGAAAAATCAAACAATTTTACAAAAAATCACCGGCATGAAGTCGATGCTTATGCATCCAGCAAACCGTCGTTATGTCCACTCTTTTGGGGGGTAAAAATGTGTTAACAAAAAGTTGGAGGATGACTGCTAAATATCGATAACTGCAGAGGCGGAAAATTTGACTTTATAAACAACATTTCGAACTTTACGATAGTGAGCGAGAATCGGAAATGAAACTTAAAATGTAATTTTATCGAAATCGCTTTTTTTGGAGTTATCGACTTTTAGAGGTAGGCGTTTCATTTCTGAAAATACAGAATTTACTGTAGGGTTGTGACGATATATCGTATCGAATATCGAATATCGGATATCGACCATTTTTTCATATCGAATATCGATATCGAAAATTGTGAAAAAATATCGAATATCGATATCGAATATCGACCATTTTTTCCGATATTTTTCGATATTCTTGTTTTCTTTTTGAGGTATTTTTGATCGTTAAAAAAGGGCTGTAGCCAACAAAAAGTGGACGCTGCAGCCAAATACATGTATGCTTATAAATGCACAAATAAATATATCATATAAATGCCATGCCATTTTCACATTGAGCTATCGAAGGTAGGATATCAAGGGATGTATACACATCTTAACAAAATATAGGATCTTAACACAGCAAACTGCATCACAAGGAAACCGTTTCACCAAACCTTTGCATGGCAGTGGCTAAAAAATTTGGCTGTTTTTTTAAAATACCAACCCAAAATAAAAAAGCCAGCCACCCCTAGTCACAGGTATGACCTGTAAGTGTTTGCTTTATAATTTTTATCTAATATAATTTGATTCATCCTGTTTTTATTTCATTATCTCATTTTAACTGTTGTGCGCCTCATTTAAAAAGATGATCAACCATGTTTGTGTCCAAATGGAAATACAATATGCCCCGCTGTACTAAAATATCGAAATATCGATATCGAATATCGAGCATATTTTCATATCGAATATCGATATCGAATATCGAGTTTCAGAAAGAAATATCAAATATCGAATATCGATATCGAAAAGTCATATCGTCCCAACCCTAATTTACTGCACGTTTACAGCAATTTTCAGATTCACCGTAAATACCGTACCCGTTTACCGCAAAATAGAGGTTTTACCCTACCGATATTTTTACCGACAAGGTACCGTTTGCCACCTAAGTTAAAATTTTTGTTAGCTTGACCGATCATGAAACAATTGGCAAAATAATTCTTAACAATCTGATGGCTTAAAGTGTGAATTTTAGAAAATTGTTGCCAGTAAAATACATTTTATAAATAGATAACTTTTCAAATAATTGTCAATAAAGTAAGCAAAGTGAGTCTCATGAGAATGCATTGAACTTAATTGGATTCTATTAACATTTTAATGAACACATTGCCATTGTGTGTGGCATTCCTTCCCCCATTAGCACCGAGGAGTTTTGAACCCCCCCGGGGGTTCGCATAGATAGCAAATCCCTCCGGAGGGATAGATAAATTTCTGGTGAAATTTCGGGGGTCCAATAAATGGGCCTTTTCTTTCACACCGATGCATGAAATTATTTCGATATTGAAAAATTCAAAATTTACGATCACCTTCAAAATTTAAACACATTGTTTGCATGGGGTGGGAAGAGGCATGTCAACTTGACATTTGACAAAACAAAGTAAAGTGTGACTTGGACATTTATGTAGACCTCACGCCCGACTCACTAAGCCTTTTGACATTCAAAATTTAGTGGAAAAATGTGAATTTTTGGAAAAGTTATGTTAAATTTTTCAATGTGAAAAATGCAGAAACGGGATACAAAATCGCAAAAATAGTTATATGCACACATAGGTAACCAAAAAGGCTGGAAATGGCTGGCAATAAGCCACATGAATTAGTGATTTCGAAGGTGAAAATGGCATAAAAGGCATGGGAATCAACGATTTTGAGCGACTGAAGCGGTAAAATTTCTCTTAAATCGCCCCTGGTACCGTATTTCCTCGAAATACCCCCCCCCCTCTCAAAATACCCGAGGTGTTTTCGAGCTGAAGGAAAAATACCCCCTCGAAATACCCCTGTCTGGAATAGGGATGGTCAAAAAAGTTTTTTTAACGGCTCAGTTTTAAAAAAATAAAACGGGATTTTTAAAAGCTCCCAAATATGGTTGTGGGCAGTGGCGTAATCAGGATTTTTGAGCGGGGGGGAGGAATGTTTACGGAGCACGGCGAACGGGGGGGGGGGGGCGGCGGCGCCCCCCTAACATTTTACAGCTGTTGTAAGGAAGTTTCGCCATGGCGCTGACGCCATTAGTAGGGGCCGCGCCATGGCGCCCTTGGCGTTCGCATCAAAGGCCGCTGTATATGTATGTATTTTACATACATATACAGCGACACGATAAAATTTGAGTGTATTTTGACAGAACTTCCTGCAGCCGTGACCTGTAAAGCGAAAATAGCCATCACGCGAAGCGAAAATGCGCGATGTTTTTGTGCTAAATTCACTAATTTCCACGCCTACAGTTGTGATGGAATGGCGCCATGGCGCTGGCGCCCTTTAATGACGCCAAAGGGCGCCAGCGCCATGGCGCCATTGGCGCCCTTTTCTCTGGCGCCATCTGGCGCCCGGCGATATTATTTCAAATGGGGCCATGGCGCCCTTGGCGCTTGGCGCCATTTTTGGCGCCAATTTGGCGCCCGGCGCCATTGTTTTGGATGGCGCCAAAAATGGCGCCAAAATTCCGCGAATAGATGCGACCAAATAGGACATTTTTGGACATTTTATCGTAGATCGTACACTGCAAATATGATGTACCTTATTACAAATGGGGGGGGGTGTCGAGTGGGGGTTATTTTTCCCCAGCTCGCTCAGAGCTTGGGGTATTTCGTAGGGGTATTTGGAGGAAATACGGTAACATATTGCTCTTCTAAAAAAGCCTCTGTTATGACATTTGTGCTAAAATAGTGACTTTCATCGTTGGCGCCATTTTGGCGCCCGGCGCTATTTTTCCTGGCGCCCTTTGGCGCCCGGCACAATTTTTTCAGATGGCGCCGTGGCGCCATCGGCGCTTGGCGCCATTTTCCCTGGCGCTCTTTGGCGCCCGGCACCATTATTTTGAATGGCGCCATGGCGCCATTTTTTCTGGCGCTTTTCCATCACTAGCCTACAGTAAAAGCGCCGATGTTTTTGTGCTCATTGGCCCCATACACGCTAATTGACATCGACACCAAATGTCAACTGGTTCCATTCCTAATTCAAAGATTGCGTTTGAACGTCGTTCATCCACACGTCAGCAAGCTTTAAATCGGGATCGGAACCAGTTGACATTTGATGTCGATGTCAACTAGCGTGTGGGGGCCCAATGGCGCTCTCGACGCACAGGTGAGAAACGGATGAATCCACCCGCAGTTCCACTTTGAATGGCGGTAACGTGTCTAATGTAAACATCGTTAGATCACGTGGGGTTCAGTTTTTACGAGATGATTCCGGTCTCGGTCTCGGTTCCGGTCTCGGTGTCGAGGCCGGGTGTTACGATGGCGAACGGTATTCGAATTTCCGATCATTTATTTCAGACCACCACAGTCGAGTTTTAGCAACAAAAAAAAACTAGAAAAACAACTTCGAAAGCTATTTTTGACTTAAAATCTAAAAGCTATAAAATCGGATATTAACATTGATTCAGAATTCAAACTAAAAAAAATAATTTAGAAAACTATTTTTTTAAATAAAATGTCGGAGTCCATTTCAGTCGGAATTCATGACTTTCCATTTTTTTTCGTGATTTTTTCGTTTTTCATGACAATCGACACTTTACTTTGCATTTGACTTTACATTTGACACTTTACTTTACACTTTACTGGGCTTGGGACTGCCCCCAGATATGTAAAAGCGCTTTGCAAAGAAATAAAAAGTCAATCGTAGTCTCGAAAAACGAAATGTTAGCCCCAGTCTTTATCCGAGATTGTGATGACGGAATAGCAAATTATGAAGCAATGCATAAGGGTTTTTTAGCGGGTAATTTGCTTTCATCATGTACTCCATCTTGAAACTCCATTACCATTATCCTCAAATAGAGCCTCTGGAGCTTAAAATTTCAAATAAAAAAGCCTTTCATGTGAGCGTTTCAACTTTAGCTGACTTTAAAATGCACTTCCACCTTGAAACGAGTAGGACTCATTATGCATCTAAACCGATTATGCATCTAGGCCCATCATGCACCTAATTGTACCCATTATGCATCTAGACAAATTACGCATCTAACCAGAATTTAAAAATGGGTATTTTTTTCTCAGAAAACATAAAAATCGGTATTTTTGAAATTTTTCCCTGAAATACATCAAAGATGAGTTTTTCTCTCCTGACAAGTATTTCTTGGGAAAATGTCCTATGTTTGTCACTTTTTGTCTGACAAAATGACATTTTCTGTCCCCTTAAAATACGTTTTCTGTACTCGTGTACTTTCAAAAAGTAGTAAGTGAGTACTCATGAGTAATAGGTCTAGATGCATAATGGGTAGAATTAGGTGCATGATGGGCCTAGATGCATAATCGGTTTAGATGCATAATGGCACGGGCTCCTTGAATCTACATTACCATAACCCTCAAATACAACCCCCTGGGATTAAAAATGCAAATTATGAAACAATGCATCAGGGGGTTTCTAATGGTGCTGACTTCAATCATGCCCGCCATCTTGACACTCCATTACCATAACCCCCGTCAATTGAACACTGGCGAGAATTAAAATTAAACTCAAAATGCAATTTTGCCGAAATAGATTTTTTAGACTTAACTTTTTGAAGTAGACGCCTCAAATCTCAACATAAATAACTGTCCGCATTTTTTTGTGTTATTTACGCGTACGGCATGCTTTGCATATAGGATTTTACCGAAATATGTTAATGAACGAAGTTACGTGAAAATATTGTGCTTAATAGTTACACAGTGAAAACGATTTATTGAAATGCAAATTAATAATTTTTTTAAATTATTCTTCAGATTGAATATGTAGATTTCAGTGCAAAGGGTGCTGTGCCAGAACAAATTGATGTGACATTTTACATTATACGATATGTTATTCTGAATAATACGAATTGTAATTTGTTTTGTACAGGGACGTAGCCAGGATTTTTGAGCGGGGGGGGGCGGATTGTATACGGAGCCCGGCGAACGGGGAGGGGTGGCGCCCCCACTAAAATTTTACCCCTGTAGCAGGGGAATGGCGCCATGGCGCTGGCGCCATTCGCAGGCGCCAGGCCATGGCGCCACTGGCGTTGGTATTGACGCCAAAACAGCAGTATACGTCTGTTTTTTACAGGCATATAGAGCGACATGGAAAGAATTGAGTCCATTTTCACTCGCTTTGAGGCCGCAGAGACCATTAAACCACTGCGTAGACAAAAATTTAGGGTAGGGGACTGAGCCCCCCCCCCCCCACCCGTTCGCCGGGCTCCGTAAACGAGCACCCCCCCGGTCAAAAACCCCAGATACGTCCCTGACACTTGTGCACATGGGAACTACGGATCAAACAGTCACCTGAAGTGGCACTCCAAGACCTTGTAAAAAATAATTTGATATTTTACATGACTTTTTATACTTAATTAATACTTTTTATACTTGGCTGGAGGGGGCGAGGACTCCGTGCGCATCTAAACTCGGTGCCCATGTGCCATGTAGACCCGGTGCCTATCTATCGCTAACCCGGTGCCCATGTAGACGCGGTGCGCATGAAGAGCCCCCTAGATGGGCACCGGGTAACATGCGCACGGGGTTTACATGCGCACCGGGTTGTAGTGCTACATGGGCACCGGGAGGGTTGCCAGTGGGAATCGTGGATGTGGGGTGGATGGCATTGTACCAGTGTTGCAAAAAAGTTTACCCATTAAAAGTTTATTTAAGTTTACCTGAAATACTCAGGTATTTGGAGGTATTTGGGTATTTATACTTAAGTTTATGTTTACCAAAAATAACATAACCTACGTTTTGTTACGCTTTCCTGGTACAATTTCCCAGGTACCAGAGAAAACGTAAAAAGTAAGTTACCAACACGGTAATTGTATACCCCACCCTTGGTAAATATTACTTATAATATCAGAGCACTTCTGGACATTTTTACGTTTACGTTTACCAAGGTATTTTAGAAATCAAAATATGTTTTAGTATTTATACTTAAAATTAGGAAAAGGTATTTACATTATGTTTACGTTTTCCAAAAATATCAGTATTTTAAGAACACTGCATTGTATTCGTACATGGGTATGGTGCGCATGTACTCCCCATGCTTAAATATAAACCCGGTGCCCATGTAGACCGGTGCGCATGTACGGTTGGACAACATGCGCACCGGGTCTACATGGGCACCGGGTAGAAATACATGGGCACCGACCCTACATACGCACCGAGTTTACATGTGCACCGGCACAGACCCGCTGGAGGGGTGCCCCCCAGTGCTCTAAGTTGCATTATTGGCCTCTATGCAAACGACAAAATTTTGTGTAGTGCTCAGGAATTATTGTGGTAAAATGACATGAGTTTATATGCTGCAAAATGGAAATGACGGGCAAAAAAGGACAAAATAATACAAGGAATATTTTATAGGATTACATAGAATAGTTGTGCAAAAAGTTATTAAAGCCTCCACAAAAACAATTCGCAAAGTCTGTCCATAGACAATTGAAACACTCACATATTAACTTTTTTATCTCTGATTTTTTATAGTTTGTATCAAACTCGAGTGACTTATTGCTATGCAATTGGGGGATAGCATTCACTCCATAGTATATAACTAAATATTATTCACTTCAATCAAAGTGATATTGAAGTAGAGTCCGCGGACTGCAGAGTATGCAACCGAGCATACTTATGTCTTATGCGCCAACGTGCCAACTACGGTTCAAACGGGACCAAATTTTCGGACCGTGACCGGGACCGGACCAATAATTTTCTAATGTCGGGACCGGGACCGGGACTGGGGTGTCGGGACCGGGACCAGGAGGGGCTTTTTTCAAATGTCGAGACCGGGACCGCCTCAGTCCCGACTTTTCGCCGTACCATGTACCGGGACCGCGGTCCCGTTTGAACCGAGTTTTTCGTGCCGGAAATTTTTATTTTTATTTTTCCGATCAATTTGGATTTTATTAATGATGTCGTCATGATTGAGTGTTTTGTTCAAATGCATAGCATGCAGTCAGCAAAGTACACGTCACACAACGTTCCTTTCGATCGATCAGTGCCAAGTTTAAGTTAGACGCATGATTGTACTGTTTCAAAAGCGCTAATTACATAGCAATAAGTAACTCGAATTTATCAATATTCTAATTTTTCATCCAATAAAAATTTTAAACGAGAAAACCCCCCCAAAACCTCAACCCCAAAACGAACCTTATCCAAGACGGCCCTATTCACGTGCCAATACAACCCGGAACCGCTCCTTACAGGACTCAAAATGGGGGGCGGGGTGTAGGGCACCGGGGACGTGCGCACGCTGCCCCCCAAATGCGAGTTTCGTTGGCGCAGTGCCAAATGTTGATTTGGGTCGTCGCTAGACCGGTCGAAAAGTCGAGGCGACCTGTTTGAGGCGGGCGATATTATTGTGGGGAAAGGTTATAAGAAACGGAATCCTGCAATTTTTTGGCGCAAGAGCGAAATTTCACAAAAAGATTGACATTGCAGGTTGTTTTCATCGGTTTTCTGGCACTTTTAGTGTAAACCTTCCATTTCTGGAAGCTACCACATGATAATTTTTAGCAGAAATCATAACTTGTACCGCCAACGCTATTTTTTGCCTTTATGAAACATAACAAAGTGCTTCAACTACCAAAATTTGTGACCACATATTGGAGGAAAAAAAACGTTGTTTCATCCATATTCAAGCCAACCGTTCAGCAGTGCAGGGTAGTCCCGTAAAAACGAGTGACAAAACCATAAAAGTGAGCGCATATGGAGGGGATTTTTTACTTGAAGAACCTTGAATGTTATATGAAAATGGGTGCTGGCACAAAACACATGTTTATACCTGTATTTACCATTACTTACTACAATACTGAATTTAACAATCCCCCTGGATACGTAAAAAAATGAATACCGTTTGATTTTACTTTTTGATGCAAAAAAGTGCTACCCAGGGGAATTTTACTTTTTGATGCAAAAGTGCTACCCAGGGGAATTTTACAGGTTCATACACTGTAAATATGAACGTAGAGTTGATTGAAAATAGTTTTTCAAGCTGCCCGTTGTTTGTTAAAAAAATTGATTTAAAAAAAATCGATAGCCGGTCGGATTTTCTTTGTGGGGGTAGATAAATAGCTGAGGGGCCTCCGGGATAAATGGTTCAAACAGTATCCCACTCCCGACTCCTGATACTTTTCAGGATTTTACGGTGCCGATCCCGAACATTTGAAAGTCAATCCCAATTGGGTTTTCATTGGTTCTGTTGTATTTTTGACCGCAAACCTTTGATTTCTGCATGATTTTCCCCCCGTAACAGTGACTCTATACACTCTAGTTGACAACGACACCATTTGTCAACTGGAGCAGATCCCAGATCTGCAATTCGGGAACGAAACCAGTTGACATTTGGTGTCATTGTCAACTAGTGTCTGCATGGACAATGGCGCCACGAAAAAACCCGGCGCCAAGCGCCAAACGCTTTTCACAGGCTCAAGCGCCATGGCGCCGCAAAAAAAAATCGTTAAAAAATCCCCACCGCACCTGAGCATACTGGGGAACTTGTGCTGCATGACGAGCGACAAGGGAGGTGGGCGGGGCTTGGTGCCTTCGGCGCCGATTGGCTGCAATTGCGGTTTTCCGGTTCCGGTTCCGGTGGCAGAGGAACAAGGATCGTCTGTGAAAAGAGGAGATAAAAATTGTGAAAGTGTATTTTCTTTATAACAATAACTGTTCATCGCAATAGGTATCGTCTTATTGACTAGACTTATTCCCTGGTGGGTTCATTCTGAAAAGAAGGTAGAAAGCAAACCTTTCTTATTTAGGCTAGGTATACTCGGCGGATAGCGTTGAAAAATCTCGGGGATATTATTATTTAAAATTTATCAGAAAATATAAGAAATATACGTTTTTTTCTAATTAGAAGACACTTTTATATTTCCTTTACTAAAGCGATTTAACCACACTTTCTTTTTCAGAGATTTTCTGAACTAATTCATAATATTAGAAAATAAAAATACTTTATCAATATTATTTTTACCTGTTTTACTTAAGAAGATTTAATTGAATTTTATTTTTGAGAGGTTGAGATAATATTTAATTAAATTTCCTCATAACCACCCATATTTTTAAAGCTATCAGAGTAGGGCTCGAAACTCGATTTTTTTCAAACTCGAGTTCGAGTCGCAGCCCCAAATTTTTTCCGGTCGAGTCGGCGAGTCGAGTCAGGCAAGACACTGAAAAGTCGAGTCGAGTCTGGCAAAAATCTCGAGTCTCGAGTCGAGTCGGATGCATTACTTTTTGGTATGACCCTTGCAGAAATTTTTGATACTGGTTTCTCTTCCAATGTTTTCACACACACTTAATGAAGTCTAAATGCCAACAGTTCATTTAAATATCATAATAAAGCAAAAATCCCGTATTGCCTCGAAATACTCAAATCGGGCACTATGAAATCGTGATCTGGGAAATGCATAACAGACGTTCAAAACACTTATTTACTGTATTATGTTAGAACATCGTTCATACCATCTACATCCTTATATAAGGCTGTAAAAACTTATAAATGGTGGTTATTGTTGCATTTAAATAAAGACACCTTATAACCAGGAATAAATAATAAAAATAAAAAGTCCACACTTCCACATGGCGACAGGGTAGACGAACTGAAACAGCTAGTGTGCTCTTCAAACAAGGAGTTCTGCGTAAAAAAAATCAACACACATTGGAAAAGTTCTCACTCTCAAATGTGTCTTTTTCACGTTTTTCTCTCAAAATTTTCACTCTGAAAAATAAACCCCCGGCGGGTAGTTCGAGGAAATACGGCAGAACTTTTTATCACTCATGTTGCTACAAATAAAGTTAAAATATAAAATCAACCTACGGATGGATAATTAACATCTTTTACAGCATTTTTTTGGATCACTGCTAACCTTGTGCAATGCATTTGAGGTGGTGTGTATATCATGGATGGTGTGTGTATTTCATTATGTAGAATTGTATGGTAACAAGAAATTTGAGTTTTAACACCATTCAATACATACGTCAAGCCAATCGACAATATATCACACATGTGGTATGGAAATGCGCGCTCGCGCGCACAATTTTTGAAAAATATGTTAAAAATTTCATATCAAAATTGATTTTTTAGGACAGTATTCAATGGAAACCCCCGACTCGAAATTTGCCAAAATTTCGAGTCGAGTCAGGCAAAAACCTCGAGTCTCGAGTTTGGGCCAAATTTTTCCGGTCGAGTCAGACGAGTCGAGTCGGTACCCTGTTTTACCCTCGAGTCACGAGTCGAGTCGAGTCGAGTCGAGTCGAGTTCGAGCCCTATATCAGAGTCCACACACTATACATTTTACAAACAGAACAATCCATCATAACACCTTCATTGACAAAATAAAAATTGTTCAAAATATGAAGGTAAATATCAGCAAAATATGGTAGCATGTATATAGCACGAGATCTGTATATGCACATAATAGATTTATCGCATGGTAATTGGACCCGCCACAAGGAATGAGATAACAACCCCCCATGAGTGCAAACTTAATCCCATGATATTAATACTCGGCCGGGTGTTACATAAAAATGAAGTGGCATTTTCCGGTGCCATTTTCAAGGGCCCGTGTAACAAAATTTTGCACTCAGTTTTTCTTCACACGGCAGGACTTTTTCGTTCACCGGTCTTGGCAACCGCAAATACTGCGTAAATGCATTCAATGTACATTAATTGGCAAAATACATAAATACACAAAGTCTGTGGCGGCAATGCCAACGCCAGTGGCGCCATGGCATGGCGCCTACGAATGGCGCCATTAACTTACTACAGGGTCAAATTTTAGGGGGGCGCCCACCAGTTCACCGTGTACAACCCCTCGTTCAGAAATCCTGGCTACGCCACTGTGTAATTAAAGTGTTCACTTGAACATATTTTTCCCGAAAACACTCACAGGTACTCAGAAGTACATCCACCTGACTGTGTCCTCCACATTTTTGGAATTTAGCAAATTCCTCAAATACTAATCTGGAGTGGGTATAAAAGTCTTTGGACTGGGATGTCTGAAGTCTTGTTTATAACTTCGATCCATTCCAATGCCAATTCCAAAATTAGTTGACCATTAAGGCGGGGTCGAAAATTTCTTTTTTCTTGTCACATTACAATGTTTCCACGAACGGAAAAAAAATTCCGAAATATTTTTACCACGACTAAATTCATCAAACTACGATAACATCCTTTACACAGCCTTCAGTCATAAATCGATTAGTATACTCCGCGGACATCACACTTAGTATGGAAACCTAAATACAATAACCCATCTGAATATTGAACCAAAAATCATACAGTTTTTCATCATAATATTTCGTTTTTACTACGGAATAATAATTCACGAAATTTATCACAAGATTATATTGATAAAATATGGTAGGATTCTGCAGTACTTTGCAGTCCGCCGAGTATAGTTAAAAATTGTTATGTTGATAACTCCAGTTGAATACTGTTTGAAAATAAATTTCAAAAATGCCAAAAAACATTCTAATTTCAATTTATTCTAATTACATCTAAAACATAGATTTCCTGTAATGCATTCCAGCTCACTTTTCCCTAGTGTGTTTCACATGAAGTGTAAAACAAAGTGTGTGTAAAACATGATATTCCACATACTCTATTTTTCCCGCAGAGTATACACCCAAAACACAAATCAATGGGCCCACTTTTGCTTTGCGTTTGCTAGTTGACATCGAAAGCAAACGTCAGCTGGTTCCGATCCCAATTCAAAGATTGCGTTTGAACGTCGTTCGTCGGCTCGTCAGCCAGCTTTGAATCGGGATCCGAACCAGTTGACATTTAGTGTCGATGTCAACTAGTGTGTGGGGGGGGGCAATAACCCACCATCATCCTTCAACTTGGCACCGCCAAGGCCACCAGCAGCCAATCTATGTGGGCGGAGTCTCTTTCCCCCGACGCCCGGCGGTGATTGGTCGGCTGAAGGAGAAACTTGACGCGAAGAGGCGGCCGAATTGCGAGCGCTGCTGCGACGCGCCACTCGGGATCTGGGGGGGGGGTCGATTTGATTGGGTTGATGTGGTTGATGTGTCGATGAGATGTCGATAAATCGACTGTGTGCAACGGTAGGGTTCAAACGGGAATGACTTTTCGGGATCGGGATTGGCTTTTTGAGATTTCGGGATCGGGACCACAAAATCCCGAAAATTCCCGGGATTGGGGATCGGAATCCCGTTTGAACCCTATGGAACGGTGATCACCACCCACCCACAAAAACGTGCCAAGAACTGCCTGGAAAGAGGATGCTTTTGTCTACGATAATCAACATGGTGTGTTGGCATGTTTATTACATGAATTTTCAAACAGAAATACCATGAAATATTAGAAAATTGTTTGGACTTTTTTAGGAAAAACCTCTTTTCATGTGTTTTTCGATTGTGATATAAAAACTAGAACTAGATTCCAAAAAAACGTTCGAATTTTCGAATTTCTGTCTGCCATCGTTACTTTGTCCTCAACTAGAAATGGGTCCACGGCCCCCAGGGGCCAGATCCAATTAGTACGTAAGTCGCCTTGCGTGCGCCCTACGGCCTTAAAAATAACATCTGTAACCCAACATCCTAACCCACTTTGTAGCCCTCAAATTGTCCGCCGGCTTGCCGCCGGCCTGGCTCCGCCCCCCGGAGCACGTGAGCGCCAGCAGTTGAAACATCGAGTCAGGCTTGCCTCTCGATTTGCGCTGGCGCACCACCGCGCCCACTCCCGACGTGGCCGGTTTTCTGCAATGGTGGATTTGATAGTGTTGGGAATTTGGTGATTTGTGGGAGTTGGCACTATACCAGGGACGTAGCCAGGATTTTTGAGCGGGGGGGGGCGGATTGTATACGGAGCCCGGCGAACGGGGGGGGCGGCGCCCCCCCCCCTAAAATTTTGCCCCTGTAGTAAGGGAATGGCGCCATGGCGCTGGCGCCATTCGTAGGCGCCACGCCATGGCACCACTGGCGTTGGCGTTGGCGCCAAAACCGCTGTATACGTCTGTATTTTACAGGCATATACAGCGACATGGACAGAATATGAGCGTTTTTTCACTGGCTTTGATGTTGCGGAGACCGATCAGCCAAATATATGTTGCGTGAAGGAAAAATGCGCGCTTGCGCGCAAAATTTTTGAAAACTGTGACAAAATCGTCTTCTGGAAGTGCCATTTCTGGCACATCTTTCGGTCCAGCCCGGGAAGGGGGGGGGCGGCCGCCCCCCCGCCCCCCCCCCCCTGGCTACGTCCTTGCACTATACGCACTGTTTAGTTGGCCATCGACCAGGGCCCAGAACCAATTGGAACGCGAACAAATTGTGCGCAAAACGCACGCGTAATTTCATTCGCTATGTGACCCTTATCTTTCTAATTGTATTTTGGACGAGCGGTCCACTGATACTGATTATTATATATACCTATTTTCCAAGCGCGTTTGACGTTGTAGGAGTGCATAAATTTTTGTCAGCTTTGGTCAACGGTAAATAGTTGTCGGAAATCAAGAGTTAGGCATTACAAACGATAACGATACAAACGACTTTTCCGTTGATTAGCTGACGTAGTCATATTACAGAGAAGTGTAATGGGGTCTTACTGGTAATGGGGGTACGTGATTACATTGGGATCTCCAATGGGGGTAGCAGTTTGCGACTCTGTATCCATCGCACCCCTGCACCCACACCCATCGGAACCCCCTCTAACAACCACCCGAAAAAAAATAACCAAACTCACGCCATGGCCCTAGCGGGCGCGGTGGCGTGGCGCCGTCTTTCCGGAACCACAGCTGTTGCACTGGCGCCGGCGCCATCGGGCGCGCCAACGTCACCAAAGCGCACCATGGCGCCGCTCTGGTGCGCTTGGTGCTGGTACTGGTGCTGGTGCGGGGGCGACTCGTAGCTGGACTGGTACGTGGAATTGTCTCCCGGCAGCGGCTGGGAAATGTCCGATGAGGCGAGCGGATCGCCTGTGATGAAAGGGGGTGCGTTAGATTAGGTAACGTTCTTACCCTGTCAAATGTCATGCAAATTGTGTAAAGTCATGGAAAATGCTCTGGAAAATGGCAAAAGTCATAAAAATGTCCATAAAAATAAAATAAAATAAATTTTCCACGACTTTTCACATTTCGCATGACGATTGACAATTTCCAGGGCATTTTCCATGACTTCAAACAATTTGCATGATATTTACAATTTACAATAATTTTACAGGGCATTTTATATTTGACATTTTACCCAGTCCAGGACAGACCCCAGCGCATTCAAATTTCACTCAAACCACAAAATCAACCACCTACCATGTTCCCTCATCTCATAGCCCTGCTGACTCATTTGCCCTTGAGGCGCCCTACCCGACGCGTACTCGCCCTGCACGGGGCCCTGGCCCGAATGCTCATTAAACTGTTGTAGGGCGCATAGGGCGCCGTCGGGCGCCAGTCCGTGGCCGCGCTGCAAACCAGCTGGCGATGCGGCCGCGCTGTACGCTTGTTGACCGGAAGTTTCTGGCGAGATGAAGGGTTGGCGATAATTTTCAAACATTTTAAGGTTATAGCCTAAAATCCCATATTAAACTCCCCGATCATACCCTCCAGGAGTTTCGAAGGGAGTATACGGGGGTATGGGACTACTATCCGCTGAGCCTCCCCCAGGCTCCCAGGGGTCTCCTAGGGGGGGTGGCTGCCTCCCCCCAAAATCCGCGAGCTATCTATCTATCCCGAGGCAAAATTTTTGGCTACTACCCCCTGAAACCCCCACCCAAATCGCTCGGCTAATTACCTATCTGGTGCGATTTTTGAGAAATTTTGCCCCAACTCCCGCTCAAAATCGTTAATTTTCATACCATTTTATAGTTTTCGGCTTTCGCCTTTACACATGTTTCTGTACCTATTTTTCCCCTTTCTGCCTTCTATGCATTGAAAAAGCCGATATATTTTGCCCCCGCTAGCCCCCACCCAGAAAATTTTTCAGCTATCTATCCCTCCGGAGGAGCGATTTGCTATCTATCCAGCCCCCGCGAGGGCCACAATCTTGGAGACCCCTGCTCCCCCCAATCTATCTAGCAATCTGGAGCGATTTTTTAAAAAATTTACCCAATTTTCACACATTTTTTATAGATATTCGCTCAAAACCGCCAATTTTGATAGCTTTTTATAAAGATTATCACCTCAAAAATCACCAGTTACCATGCTTTATAGCCTATTCTAAGCCATTCGTTGTACTTATGCTGCTTGTTACCGTACTTGTGCTTATATACCACTTTTAGTCATTTTTCATATACCTTTAGCGATTTTCCCCCCTTTCTTCCTTATGCACATTGAAAAACCTATATATTGAACCTCACGCGAAACCCCTCACAAAAATTTGTGTTCAGCTATCCATCCCTCCCAAGGGGTGATTTGCCATCTATCCTACCAACCGGAGGGTCAAAATTCAAGAAACCCCCGAACCCCTCCCACCCACCATAATGCACGCATCTCGGCGGGTGCATGTCCATCTCGCCACCCCCTTGCCGCGAATTAGCCCCACCCCCTTCCTCGTCGGTCACGTCGATCAGCTCGCCCGAGGTATTCGTGTTGGACTGAAGTTGTTGGCGCCCAGCCAGGGGCGACCGCATCGATTGAGTTGGGGGGTTGTTGGCGGCCGCGCGGTGCGAGTGTAGGGGGGAGGACACGCCTGGGGTGGGGGTTTCGGTTTTGTAGGGGGGTGGTACTGGGGGCATTTACAGTTTTTTTTTGCAGTTTTCGAGAAGTTTTTGCAGGGGTTAGAGGGGGACTAGAAGGGGTGTTGGGGGCGGCGTTACCGCCCCCAGAACACTCCAGCTATCTACCGTATTTCCTCGAATCCCCCCCTCGAAATACCCCCTCAAAATGGGCACTATGAATTAATAACCCACCCCCTCGACATACCCCCCCCCCTCCTAAATTCTGTGTATAGGGAACGTAGATGACAAAAGCTCTGGGAAATGCAGAACACACGTTAAAAACGATGATTGTGTTACGTTAGAACTTTTTTTTTGTATCATCTACATACTTATATAAGCCTATAGACTCCTATACATAATGGTTTTTGTGGCATTTTTCTACGTCTGCGTACGATATTAGTACTGGGTGTTCAAAAAATTTCTGGCGAAATAATAACCCCCCCTCGAAATACCCCCCTCAAAATTCTCACTCTGAAAAAAAAACCCTCTGGGGGTATTTCGAGGAAATACGGTGTGTATCTATCTATTCCAAGCAAAATATTTTGCCACTATTCCATGAAGTCTTGAATGTTGTTGCGCCATGCACCAGAAGTGTCATGTGTTTATGTGTCAATATGTGTATTTATTTATGTGTCATGTGTCAATATTTTTAGCGACCAAACAGAATTTCAAAATAGAGACACTTTGGTCAGGTTAATTTTAATAACCCGGCAAAGTGACAAACAAAAACGAACAAAATGAGTTGGATCACTCAACGTGGCGAGTTTTTTCATACTCAACGTTTAAATAAAAAATTTAAATCAAACCACCCACCAGCCATCAGATGCGAGTGGTGATTGGCTGCGGGTAGCATTGTGGGCGGAGCCGAGGCCACGCTGCATAGACCCGCCGCAGAACTAGGCATGCTACAGTCGAGAGTCAGCGCGGTCTGCGGACACTTAAAGTTGTTTACACTTTAAAGTGCTGGGAAAATGTAGGGAAAAGGCACTTGAAGGTTGGGGTGAAAAAGTGCCTACGCGCGAGGACATAAGTGCATCACGGATAATGATACTAGTATCACGAAAGTAATTTACGTAACTCGATTTTGATGAATTCGGCGCTTATGCACATTTGGAATGATGTTCCTCAATAAGGGACGAAAAAACGTTTTTTACGACCCCGTCTTTTTATTAAAAAACGTTGAAAAAACGTTTTCCTAAGCCTCCCTCATTATACGTTCCATAGGTTGTCCAAGGCCTACTCCCAGACTCTGTAAAACGACCGGTAAAAAGAAAAATGCCATGCGAAGTGTCAAAAGTAATGTAAAATTTCAAACGACGAGTAAAAAAGCAAACTTTACAGCAAGCCATTTTACATGGCTTTTGACACTTTATATGACATTTGAGAGGTCTTAGAGGGTCAGGGAGTGGCACCAAGGAGCAGTCCCGAGCCCTGTAAAGTGTCAAGTCAAGTGTTAAATGTCATGTAAAATGTTAATCAAAGCAAAAAGGAATAGATTAGAATAGAAGGAATATATTGATTTACTGAACTTTGCATGACCATCGACATACTTTGCCTGACACTTTCTCATGACAATTGCCAATTTGCATGACATTTACATGACATTTTACATTTTACTTGACATTTTACACTTTAACCCACAAACCCCACCCACCGGCAGGGCACCGTGCTGCACCAACTGCTGTTGTTGCTGCAACTGCTGCGACACTGCCGGGTTATTGTTATCTAGCGCGGCGGCGGCCGCGTTGTACAGGTCGCGCATGCGGCTGTTGTCGTTGTTGGGCGGCGCGCCCGCGGCCAAGTGCAACGTTTGCAGCCCCGCCGTGCCAGGGGATACTGGTGGTTGGGGTGGGGGGTTGGGGGTGGGGGTGGAAGGGGTTTTTGTGGCCATTTTGAGTGGGGATAGTCGATCAGTTTGTTAAGTGTGAAGTAAAGGGTTAAATGAGTGACATGAAAAATGTAAAAAGGATATCATTTTATCACTGAACGTTTGACATTTGACATGACACACTTGACTTTACAGGTGCGGGACTTCCACACGTTGATGAAGCATTTTGTTCCCGCTCAGGAGCTAATAAAATGGCCCATCGTCAAATTTTCAAGTTTACCGTTTCTCACAAATTTGAAGAACATTTATCAGAGATATAAATCAAAAAATTCTCGGGGGTAAGTAAACCGAGTGTCAAAAAGCCATTATCCCGATCGCAAAGTAACAAAACACCTGTGACAAAATGAAGCAAATTTCCGGTGGCCGTAGAATAGGTGGCGGGCGCAGACAGGGGCCCCGGCCCGCAGTAAGTGCCCGCACCTGAACAAACAAAAAACAACGTGTTATAGAACCCAGGTGCCAGTCCAAAGCTCTGTAAAGTGTAAAGTGAAGTGACAAATGTCAATCCAATTTGTCAATTGTCATGCAATGTGTCAGGCAAAATGTCAATTTTTATGCAAAGTTTTGTAAAAAAATATTTTCTTTTTCTGAATTTTTTGATTGACATCTTACATGATATTCGACACTTGACTTCACAGGGCTCGGGACTGCCCCCAGATCGACTGATGTCTACTGATACGATTTTTGATCAGTTTCCAGAATAATGACTATATAAAGATCGGAAAACATTGTACCCTTTTCCCAATTTTAACATATTTTTATCTATTTTATGTCTCTTTTCGCAAAACCCTCTGGAAAGCATTTACATTGAACACCCGTCAACCAACAAATTCAACAAATTCTTTCACTTATACCACCCGTCCGAGCGATCTACCCAAACACACACACGACCCCTCAAAAAAAGCACCCCCCCCCCTTCAGACCCAACCAAACACAACCACAAACCAGCAGTACAAAAAGTGTTGCTCAACTGCGCTCCCTGCTGAGCCACCGTGTACGCGAGCACCATGGGGCTGTGCGAGGGGTGCCGCGCTATGACCGAAACCCCCGCAGCGGGGGAGGTCTGCTCCGACATGCTACCCCCTTGGGGACCCTCTGAGCATTGGATTTGGGGGGTGTTGGAAATAGCTAGATGGGATTTTTGGAGAGGGACTTGTGGACATCCATTGCTGTTTAGACATCACGGGTACACAGCTAGGGTTCAAACGGGATCCCGATCCCGATTCCCGAGATATTTCGGGATTTTTGTGGTCCCGATCCCGATCCCGTGGCCCAGGGGTAGATGAATAACTCCTATGTATCTGACCCGGGATGTCCACAGCTCTATTACCTAAAAAAAAACTCAAAGCATCCAAATTCCCAAGGCACCCACCGACGAATCTAAACGAAGGCAGGGGCTGCGCATGGGGGTGCGCCTGCAATCTGGTGCACCCCCCATCAGCTGGCACGGTGCCAACGCAATGTTGTTGATGCATTTGCGTCTGCACTTGTTGCTGATTGGCTGGCGAAATGCCAACGGATATGGCCGCGCTGGCTCTGGGCCGGCTGCCGCTGCCGTCCGAGCCGGAACGGCTGCCGCGGCTATCGGAGGTTTTCTGAGTTTTCTGAAAAAAGGAACTTTTTGTTTGGGCGTGAATTAGGTGCCAGACCGCACAGTCGAGAAAAGTGAAAAACGGTCGTGTAAAATGTGATGTAAAATGTCACAATTTATTTTTTTTGGTTGACAGAGCGTTTGACGGGCGTGGGTCGGTGCCCAAGTAAAACCGGTGCCCAAGTACGCCCGGTGCCCAAGTATAAAGACCGGTGCCCAAGTACGCCTGGTGCCCAAGTAAACTGCCCGTACTTGTGCACTTTACTTGTGCACCGGGGGGCTGTTTACTTGGGCAACACTTGTGCATTACTTGGGCGCGGGTGCGTCGGGTCGGGGCGGGCCGGGTTTATACACTTCGCGTGACATTTGACATTTTACAGGGCATTTTTTCATGACTTTTGACACTTCGACAATATTTGTCACTTATAAATTAACTTGATTTAACTTACCACTTAAATACCACTTTTCTTGTCACTTGTCTTTTTGTAGAATAAATTTGTAATTCGCAATTTGTAGTATTTATCATACTGTTCTTATCTATTCATCGCATAAATAGAAGCCAATTTTCAACAATGAACTGGGCTGCATAAAGAAACCTGTCGACCTCATGAAATTACGTCGCTTAACACAATGGAAAGCTCTGACTTCGCTATCAAAAAATTGGAGGGGCAAAGCATACGATCGCTAGGAATTGTGCTACGCGCGTTAGTTGACAACGGGTGTAAATAAGTGAACTCGTTTCCATGTCAATTCAGATTTTAGTTGACGGGTTGCTACCGGGCGTACTTGGGCACCGGGTTTACTTGCGCACCGGCTCAGCGCCGCGTTTGACATCTTTCGTGATACTTTACTCTTTACATTTTACTCTTTACGCTTTTACAAGGTGCGGCACCGGCCTCGAAATTTTTTATTTCCGTACCCACGACAGGAGCTTTCCAAACTTTTGACCAAGTTTAATCAGACTTTTCAAAATGATATACCGCGCCGAATTTTCACTTGAAAAGAGCGTATCTAAAGAATGCAAGTCCAAAACCCCCAAAAAGTTCCCAAAACAAACCTGACCAGACTTAGGTCCCCTTTTGGCACCATGCGATCCCCAACCGGCACCATGGGGAACCTTATCAGCACCGGGTACCAATGGTGCGGCACCAGCGCCAGGCACCGGTGAATTTGGCATGGTGCCAAGAAGTCCACTCGTGGCCGCTATGGCGGCAGATGCGGCCGCGGCAGTGATGTCTTGCGATTGTTCTGAACCTGCGGATAGCAGGTAAGGTTGATTTTGGAGTTGCGGTGTTTTTTTAGATTTAAAAGAGAGGAATAGGATTCATTGGCGCACCGCACACTCAAAATTTTCAAGGGCGGTTCGAACGTTTTTGAGTTCCACCAAGGCAGAACTCCAAGGGCGGTTCGAACATTTTTATTTAGGAAAAATGTGGCATTTTTAGGACATTCGGATGAAATTCACACAAATCCGGATGAATTAACACAGTTTTTGTCCATTTGCATATCATAACAAAACGTTTCAAAAATCATGGGACACTTTCAATTCCGCCCTTGACTTAAGAGATACGCCCTTTAGAGAAGGTTGTTATGGGAAACACATCTTATTTATCTTATACCAAACATATTTGTGAAAAACATTTTATAGGTAGATCTAGGCTTTGTCTTCAAAAATGAATAGAGAAATTTTTTTAGTAATATCCACTTGTTTAAAAGATATTGAAGTTCACCGTGTGGCATATTTGTGAAAACCGAAACTGAATTCCACCCTCTAGGAAGTGTCCGAATGTTTTCTTGCCTAGATGGCGCACTGACACTCAAAATTGTCAAGGGCGGTTCGGACGTTTTTGAGTTCCGCCAAGGCGGAATTCCAAGGGTGGTTCAGACATTTTGCACTTTCCTACCTGTCTGAAATTATTCCGCCCATGCACAATCCGGGGCAATTCTGCCATCGTGCAAAGTGTTCGAACGTTTCATGTGCGGAATTGAAATCGAGGGCAGTTCGAACGTTTTTGGATTCCGCCCCCGTTTTTTATTCCGCCCTATTGAATTCCGCCCTTGAAAAAGTGTTCGAACTGCAAGAGAAAATTCGAGTGTGCCGTGCAACATTCAATATGAGATATTTCCGCAAAATGCGCTTTTTCAAAATTGCATTATTTTAAAGTCTGACGATGGCACAACGTTTCAAAGGGCCCATTGGGGCTGCGCACACTGAAACCAAATATTTCGGCATACACACGATTACATCTGCTGAATCCGAACTAAAAAATTGCTGTTCGGATGGTTTTAGACCAGCATTTAGGGGTCCAGACATTCAGCGTCCGTACGAATTCGGACAAATTCGGATGGATTTAGATCGTTTT
Source organism: Sphaerolaimus hirsutus (assembly GCA_964036195.1). NCBI lineage: Eukaryota > Metazoa > Nematoda > Chromadorea > Monhysterida > Sphaerolaimidae > Sphaerolaimus > Sphaerolaimus hirsutus. The sequence goes on along the minus strand of OZ038456.1, from coordinate 6,483,219 downwards.
CCAGTATTTTTGGTCATATGCTGAATTCAAGAATTCAGCATCTTGTGAAAAAATTGTATCTGGTCACTTTCATTTCAGCAAACCAGTTCAGCATTTGGCAGAAAATCTACTGCTGTAAACTGATCCAGATCTCATCCAGTTTTTCATACATCTTCATGAAACATTTTTTATGAACATGTATGAACATGATCTTCAAAAATGAAGAACGAAAATTTTTTTTTAAAACTGCTAATTCTTGAGATATCGATGTTCAGCATTTTCCAAGTGTGAAAACAGAAAAACGTTTGAACCATTTGGGAATTTGGGTTACAATTTTAGGATGGGTGTGCGCCAATAGTTTGGTTAGTTTCTTGAGTGGCTGTAATTTCCAAACAGCATATTTCCATGAATTCTCAACTGATTTTGATGGTTCAGCACTTAAAATGATCAGAATTTTGTGGCAACCACTATAATGAAGCGATTTGAATGATAACAAATGATAGCTCAGATATTTCATATGCCCCAATACTAGGGTTGGGATGATATATTGTATCGAATATTGGATATCAACTAATTTTTCATAGTGAACACCAATATTGAAAATTTTGAAAAAATATTGAATATCGACCTTGTTTTCAACATTATGGAAGCACATTGGCGGGAAATTATATATTTACTACACTAACACATTTCATCTCATTATTACATAGTGTAGCCATCATAAATGGAAGCTTTGACAATTAAAATGCCATAAAACCAATGTAGATTTGTAATATGTAATAGGGTTGGGAACCCGACCCAACCCGAACCTGATACCCAGCACACTTTTTGGGACTGAAACCCAATACGCGAACCTGACTCTACTACCTGAACCCGAACCCGATACCCGACTTCAATACCCAAACCCACACTCAATACCCTAAAATACCCGCAAAAATTTCCCACAGTTCAATCTTTTCACTATTTTTGGGGGCCTCAGCCACCATGTTGTAATGGTATCCCCCTACAAATGGAGTAATGTTTTATGTCACAAACCATGGTAATGCTTTTTTCTTGAGCAAGATGATCTTTTTTTGGAAAAACTGCTGCATTTACACATGTGTCATTCGGTACACTCGGAATTTCGGCTCCGCGTCAGAACGTTTTTGATCAAACGGCAAAAGCAATATCAACGAGAACGTTGTAGATAAAACACTCAAAATATATAACACAATAGCTCCGAACCTCACACCCACGCAACAACATAATTCACTTTCCCAACCAACAAAAACCTCCAAAAAACAACCCCAAAAACCCGAAAAAAACACCACCGACCACAACTGGCAGCCGCCTCATTAGCTGCCTGGACAATTTTATCCCTCAAAGCGGTACTATGCAATCTCATGTGTCCATTGAGCGCGGGCACGTTTTTGAACTGCCTGCCGCACTGGGTGCACAGCACGGGGCCGGGCACGCCGGACACGACGTTGGCGCCTACGCCGGACAGAGCCGATTGGTTGCCGCCGCTCATGTTGGGCAGCAAACGCGCTGGGGGGGGGGTTTAGGTGGATGGGGATTGGTTTGATGTGGATGATTGTGCCTACACACACTAGTTTTCACCGTGACTTCAAGTGAAAACTGAAATTTTCTCAAATGCAAATTAACGAACACGGTTGAATGATTGAATCTAATTTAAATTTGAATTTAAATTAATGAATGTTGAAATGTTAAAATTTGAAAACAAAAACACATACAGCATACAATAAGAGTAGGCTGGATGTCGCCATGTCGCCATTTCAGTTTTCACGCACGGTGAAAACTAGTGTAGGGCCATTGGAATCAAAAAAATGTATCCTATTCTGTTTTGAATTTGATAAGAAAATTTCATTGTCACAATTTTACGAAGCAACTTTTTTATTGGTATTTAAGTGTTTTTTATTCTGTTTAATACAGACTTCATCAAGGATGTACCCGGGGGTGAGCTAGATATTTTTTCACAGTTTAACCAAATCTTGTAGCAAGATTGTATTATGACTATTATTTATGACCATATGACTATGATTATGACTATTATTTCTTTTCAATTGTACCTTACTTTAATGTCTTATTTTTTATTTCAAAATCTTTCAACGCTACTTGGGCAATTAATTAATGTAAAAAACCTGGCGTGGGGCCAACTGGGGTGCCAACTATCTCGGATGCAGTAGGGCTCGCAGACGACATTTTCTCTGAATGGCCAAATTCTGAGTGAAAGTGAAGTGAACCTTTTCAAAAGTATGGAAAAATAAAAATAAATAAATCAGATTCAATCCATCTCAGTTTAGCGAAATACGTTACCCCACCGGGAATAATTTTTTCACAATGGAAATTTTGAGGGGGGTTAAACGAGGGGGTATTTCGGGGGAGGTTTATTATTTAGTCAGAATTTTCGTTAAATTCATCGTAAAGAATATGTGTTTAAGTACCCAAAACCGGTAATACGTGTGTCCAAATAAATATGATATATTTCGACATATGACGGACTTACATTTTTCCTGTCACTTATCCACTTGCGGAATAAACCCCCCCCCTTTCAATACACCCAACAAAATCCGCCCCAAAAAAGCCAAACTCAAACAAACCGTCGCTCGTATCAAGTGCCTCTCTATCTTGTTGGGAGGCTGCCAAAAACGCACTGGGAGATAAGGGGCCGTCCACAATTGCCATGGATATTTCCTGGCCATCCTCGCAGGTCACGTACATAACCCCTTTGGCGCTGTGCACCTGAAAGGGGTAGGGTTTTTGTACGATTTGGACCCCCGAGGGGGTTCATATGGATAGTAAATCGCGCCACCGGTAAATAACTGAAACTTTTTTGTTTGTTTGTTTGTTTGTTTGTTATTTGGGGGGTTGGGGGTTTGGGGGGGGGGGTTCGCGGGGGTTCAAAATATAGGCTTTTCGAAGGTGTAAAATGGAAAAAATTGCTAAAAGTAGGTGAAAAATAGCTTATCACGACACGGCATTTTACATTTTACAGGGTATTTTACCATAATTTTGATACTTTGAGTACCATTTGACATTTTAGTTCTGATAAGTGCCCCTCAGGCCGCAAAATCAACTTTAAAACATACCTGAGCATTTCTAATGTTGTGCGAATGGTCCAGGTGTCGTCTGAGCGAACGAGCATCGCAATAGCTCTTCTCACATTCGCTCATTATGCAGCGGAACGGTTTGACAGACTTGTGCACGTTCATGTGGCCCGATCTGAAAGTGAATTGTGTTATTGACTGTTTAATTAACTAATTAATGTGATGAGTTGGCACGATGCCAATATGCAAGTCGTGATTTATGGCTATGCAGGTGCCACACCCAGACCCTGTAAAATGTCTAGTGTAATGGAAATTGCAAAGTGTCAAGAGTTTGCCATTTTACATGGCATTTAAATGACTTATGACACTTTGCATGACATTTGACATTTTACAGGGTCTGGGAGTGCCCCCTGAGCGTACGCAGAATGTCACAGTAATTTCACGAATAAAATTCTGCGATTAAGTCAGTGCTGAATTGAAGTATGCCATACATGGAAAAAAATACCAAACTCAGGGCATACACAAGTCAGATGAATTTATGTAGCGGAAATCAATATCGTGTCTCGCCGGGAATATTTCACTTTGAATACCGCCTTAGCATAAGTTTTTCCAATTCCTTAAAAGCAAATCACATAATAAAAAATTTAAAAAAACTTCCCACACTCACAAATGATCCTGTCTGCGAAAACTTTTCTTGCAAATCGTGCACGTAAAACTGCGTTCGTCGCTGTGTATCAATTTATGTTTCAAAAGGGCCGAGTTATTTTGAAACGCCTTGCCGCAAGCATCACATACGAATGGTCTCGAATGAGTTACTGCGGTTTGCAGGGGCATAGCTCCCCCTGGGGGCAGTCCCAGACCCTGTAAAATGCCCTGTAAAAAGTAAAATGTCACGCAAAGCGTCAAAAGTAATGTAAAATGCCCTGGAAAATGGCAAACGTACGTTTTACATTACCAGGGCATTTTACATTACTTTTGACGCTTTGCGTGACATTTTACTTTTTACAGGGCATTTTACAGGGTCTAGGATTGACACCAGAAGAGGGGCCGGCCGATCCAGAGTGGGCGGGGCTTGCGCGCGATTGACTCTGATTGGCTAGAGACACTGCAAAAAGTGGGGGGTTGAGAACAGAATGTTTGGCGGTTGTAATATGGCAATTGAATTTCCTTTTGGACCAAATTTTTGAGCGATTTTTTCTCTCAATTTTCATTAAAATACCGGATTTTTGTAACTTTGAAATTAAAATCCCATTTTGACATTCAAAATAGCTAATGTTTGTATATCATTGCCTACTTCTAATAAAGACTGAAGACTTCTGGCCTCGATCGTCACAAATCAAAATAACGACAACCCGGGATATAAACTGTCATGTAAATCAAACTGTTAATTTACAAAAAAAATGTTAAACTGACACTCAGCCGGCACATGCATAGCATCAGCCTCGGATTTTATTCTGCCCATGTCCGATTTTGAACCGCCGATCGGCACTACAGCGATTTGAAACATGTATTTGATATACCGTATTTACTCGATTAATTCCCCCACTTGAATAATCCCCCCCTCGAATAGTTCCCCCCTGTTAGACGATTGAGGAAAAATAATTCCCCCACTTGAATAATTCCCCCCTCCCCAATGATAGAACAAAGATATCCTTCAAAAACGTTCGATGAAGTCAACCAAACAAACGATCTGTGTCTGGTTTGATCCATAGACTTCAAATGTTGCACATCCGGTGAGCAAAGCTGCCATGGAATGTACACTAGCACTAGCGACAAGGACGAAATGTGTATGTAGTGTGATAGATGCATGTTTGAAAAATTGCGACAGAATAATAATTCCCCCACTTGAATAATTCCCCCCCTCGAATAGTTCCCCCTCAAAAATATCTGACGAAAAAATAATTCCCCAGGGGAATTATTCGAGTAAATACGGTACCTAATTTTAAAATCGATAAGTTTTACAATGTGAAATGTGACGTTGATTGATTTAATTTTCGTTGGTGTAGAAATTCGAAAAACGCGGCATATTCCACAATTAAGGATCTGGCACGCTGCCAACAACAGTCACCAAAAAACTCCACAATTCTCACCGATGGGGTTCGCCTGTCTGACCTGCTGTTGCATTTGAACAGCGCTCGGACATTTCTGCGCCAATTGGTGCTGCTGCGGCTGTTGACCCACTGAAAGAACGATACTGCTCCCGGGCGCCAGGCGAGACGCTGAATGGATGGATGGGGTGCACGGGGGTGATAAGTTTCCGTTCTCCGATTTTCGGTTTCTAGTGGGGGGTAGGGTTCAAACGGGACTGACTTTTCGGGATCGGGACCGGGACCACAAAATCCCGAAATTTCTCGAAAGTCGGGATCCCGTTTGAACCCTGGTGGGGGGTGCAAGTGTAGGGTTCAAACGGAATCCCGATCCCGATCCCGTGACCACAATCCCGATTCCGAAATCTAAAAAACAATCCCGATCACGAAAAGAAGATCCCGCTTGGTTCGCTTGGATCCTATGCAGGGGTTCAATTATTGTCTGTTCATAGGTATAGAAAGCAAGTATAGGAGAAAAATCGCTATAGATAGGCCAAATTAGCTGAATTTAAGTGGCGTGTCAGGGGGTGGTCGGGCGGGGGTTGGTCAATCGGGGGAGGGCGGTAGAAAGCCAAAATCCGCTTTAGGACAGATAAACAGCTGAGAAAAGCGTGGTACAGTGCTGCAGCGTTGAGGAGGGACCCCCCTCAACCCCCCCTACTCCAACTAGACCCCTCACAACCCCCCAACCCACCTATAAACTTGTGATCCATATCACTCAAATCGTGCTGTTGCGCTCGCATCGGCTGCAACTGCTGCAATTGCTGCTGGTGGCTGGCGCTCAGCGAGTGGCCCCCCGATGAGACGCCGCTCAACGCAGTTGACTGAGGGGTTTGGGGGGGCAGTTTGAGTTTGCGAAGTAAATTGGGATTGGTGATGTAAATGTCAACTGATGGGGGGGGGGTTTGGGGCTCGCCGCGTTTACTCGATGACGTCGGGGTTTACAGGTAGGGTTCAAACGGGATCCCGATCCCGGATCCCGTGAAATTCCGGGATTTAGCAGCCCCGATCCCGATCCCGAAACTTTTCAAATCGCGATCCCGATCCCGAGAAACTTCAAAGTCCGGAATCCGATCGCGGAAAAATTAGTGGTAATTATCAAACGCGAAAAAACGACGTTTTTGCATGCAAAAAATGTGAACGCAAACCCCCAGAGTTCATTTTATGCCCCGTTTCTGGCATCCAACAGTGTTTCTGGCATCCAACAAACACGATCCCGATCCCGTGACCCCAATCCCGGCCAATCCCGATCCCGATCCCGAAATCTCAAAAAACCAATCCCGATCCCGATCCCGAAAAGTCAATCCCGTTTGAACCCTATTTACAGGTGGACAAAATGGAGTGCAAAGTGGATAATTAACCGCTTTTAATGAAAACAGAAGAAAAATCAGTGAAAATTTGTTCCAGATTAGTAGCTCCACGGTGATTTGTGGGGGGGGGGGGGGGGGTTCGTGTGTTTTCACCAAAATTATCACTTCAGATGTATAGATTCTTATGTATGTATGTATGTATGTATAGAACTGACGGATAGAAAACTGAAGCGTTTCGGGAGTAACCCCCCCTCCATTGGATTTGATTTGACCGCGGCGCCATTATCTTGGCGCCAGAGTGCAGGCGCCTTTTACATCACCAGTTGGCGCGGAAACGTTTCCCGATATCAATCCTATCCCACATTATGTATCACAAATCTAACCATGGGTGCTAGGGCGGCCAGAGTTGGCAGCGAAGCGATCATAGATGAAACTGCCGCCGCTGCGGTGGACACACTGGAGCCTGGGTCGGGGGGGGGGGGGGGGGTTGATATTTGGGGGGTTTCAACCCAGACAAAAATGCTCCAAAAACAGTTAACTTGGTCAACTCAAACGTTACAATAATTGTTGCTAAAATGGCAAAAGATAATTGGATTGCAAGACACAAGCTATTGCAAGACAGAAAACAGCATTGTTTTCGCATACGGTGGTAGAGACTACACGCAATCAAAACTACCGTATCGGGTGGGCGCGCCAGCTTTATCCCTCGCTGCCGAGGGAGGGCGCAAGCGACCCACCCATAATATGGTCAGACACGGCAAATTGCGGAAATCGCAAAATTGAACGCTAAATAACTTTTGAAAGCAAAAAGCTATCGCAAAACCGATTACACCATTAAATAGCCCGTGTCGAGAAGTACCATCATGCAAATTTTTAGATCAAACAGTTGAGTTAGGGGGAAGTTATTACAGATTTTATTTTTTAGGTCGTGTTGTTGTAGTTGTTGTTCTTGTTCTCCCGATAATCTTCAAACTGCAATAACTTCCCTGTAACACAACCAATCTTCACGAGTAATGGCTGATATGAAAGAGCATATGATGCCATTTATTATTTTTATGAAAATTTTTCACAGGCTCCGCCCACTTTACGACTGTAGCTGTTTGAAATTTTCAAAACTCAAAAACTTTTAAATTTGAATACAAATGCAGAAAAAAAAAATTTGTTGATGTGCGCAGTGACAAAAGCTTCCAAATGAGCTCTTTTTTGTCAATTTTGGTTGACATTTAGAAAAGTTATTTAAGTTTGCGTGTTTTAATTTTTGAATTATTATCATTATTTTCATTTTTATATTTTAAATATTTTATATATTTTTGATATTTTTTGATATAATTTTTTTTTTATCATGTGATTTATATTGAATTCAAGTTAAAATAAAAAATTTTTTAAATAATTTTATTGCTTATACTTTTATGTTTATACTTTTATTTGAATATAAACATACATTTTTTTAATCATTTTCATAAAATTATTTTTTCAACTTTTTCATTGCTTTATTCATTTAGTTTTATATTTATTTAATTATTTTAATCTATTTTATTCAATTTTGATAATTTTAAATTTTTTTACAATTTTATTTTTTCATTTTCGTTTGTAATTTTTAGTATTTTAATTTCATCTTTATTTCAAATTTAATTATTTTTTAAAAATTTGATTTTTCTTACTCTATGTTTAGTTATATTTGTATTTACCTTTAAAATTTTGCTAGTTTTTACATATAATTGTTGTTGTTTTTTGTAATTTGTTCTATTTAAATTTTATTTATTATTTTATTTATGTTTAGATGATTTTTGAAATTTTATTTCTAAATAAAATTCTTAATCAATTTCATTTATTTTTATATTTTTATTTTTGTTGATTTTTAATTTTATGTTATACTTTGTGTAGCACACTATACAGTTTTCTGAATCATGTTTATATTTATAAATTGTTTATATTAATAACATTGTTTATATAAATAATAAATACATATCTTAGCGGGCCTATGGCCTCCAAAATGAAGTATATCTCATAAAAAATGGCTAAAGCCAACAAAAAGTGGACACTGCCCCGATGTATTGCTGTCAAATGTATTTAAATGCAGAAAAGAATTATATAACTTACTGTGTTATATTAATAACATTGTTTATATAAATAATAAATACATATCTTAGCTGTGTGGAACTGATGCACACTTCAGACATACAAAATGCTCACGCTGGTGTGATAAAGTTGGGTGAAATTGTACTACATTTCACTACTGTTCCTTGAAGAAACCTTTGATATACTTCTTTAAAGAGGTCAACCATACTGTGTCACATTAAGCAATATACTTCTTTTCAGAGCTCAAACTGACAAGCGCACTGAAGGATAGTAAGTTATATAATTCTTTTCTGCATTTGAATACATACACTTGACAGCAATACATCGGGGCAGTGTCCACTTTTTGTTGGCTTTAGCCATTTTTTATGAGATACAATAAAATAAAATATGAAACATTTGAAATTTTTCGGCCATATTGAGTTTTCACACGAAAGTTACGCTGAAAACTGGCTTGTCTGGGGCCATTGTTTACATTGATCCCGGCCGCGGCCGCCCCCCTCCCATTCCATATAATAAGATTCCATATAATTGGCGCAGACGCAGGCGCAGACTGTAGTCGGAAGGTGAATAAAAACAAAATACTCTACGCATACTTTGAAAAAGTTTGGTACTTTTAACGACTCTGCTCCGTATACACCCCCCCCCCCCCGCTCGAAAATCCTGCGAACCTCCCCCAGGAAACCTTTTCAACTAGCAATTTGTCGGGGGCAGCGATTTATTATCTATTTAGTAAAAACCGAACCAGGGTACAAATCTACAGACAGATCGTAAGAGTATAAGACGTTTTAATCTCACTATGGGTTTCAAATTTTAAGCAAAATAAACATGTGACTTTATTCACCAGAATACGGTAAAAAATCTGGTAGCGTCCAATCCAATATAATAAAACCGTTAATGTTTATATCTATGGGTCAGAAGAATTTCAGCGGGACACCCAAAATCTCTGGGGAACAAATTTAAAGTCTATGACAACGTGCAACTTTAAAACTGCGCGGTGACCATTGACAACCAGCCGCTACTTTTTTGAACGTAAATATTCAAAACTAATCGCTCAGGTACCAGTCCAAGCCTAGGGTGTCAAATTTCCGTTTTCCGTTCCGTTCCGTTTTCCGGCCACTGAAATTTTTTCCGTTTTCCGGTACAAATTTTTTTCCGTTTCCGTTTTTCCAGCTCATCTTCCATTTTCCGGCTAAATTTTCAGTTTTTCCGGCTTTTTTCCGTTTTCCGGCTCAGTTTTCTGTTTTTTCCACTTTTTTTTCATTTTTCGGCTAAATTTTCTAGTTTTTCCACCTCATTGGCGCTACGCACACTGAAGCTGAAATATTCGGCATACGCACGTTTTCATCTGCCGAATCCGAATTGAAAAATTGCCGTTCGGACGTTTTCAGTTCGGCATTTTAGGGGCCGCCATATTGAATTTTGAAAATGTGCGCACAATATTCGGACGAATTCGGACGAATTTGAGCGTTAATTTTTAGACGCTGAAGTATGTCGAAAGCAACATACTTCGGCATTTTCTATGATAAGGACGATAGCTGAATGTGTGTATTTACCGTATTGGCTTGCGTACCATACCGTACTCGCAATTTCGACAATTTCATTCAACAATTTCGACACATCAACATTTCATCTGATTTTGCCGAATGGTTTCCGCATGTAAAAGTGTACGCATCTTTTGAATGCTGAAATACATGCTGAATTGACAAACAGCTTAATTTTCAAGAGTACGGACGATTTTAGTTCGGCAAGATTTTTTCTATTCAGCATTTAATTCGGCATTTGTCAAAAACGTGCGTATGCCGAATATTTCGGCTTCAGTGTGCGCAGCGCCATTTTCCCCTTTTCCGGCTCAACTGTCTGTTTTCAGTTTCAGCCAAACTGGTAAACATGCATGCAGGTTTTCAATTGTGTTAATTTTTTCCATTTTACATCAAAATTTCAGCAATTTTTGCCATTTCCAGCAAATTTCAGCAATTTTTTTCGTTTTCGGGCATAAATTTCAGCAATTTTCCGTTTCTGTGCAAATTTTATTTTTCCGCTTGCCGGTTTTCCGGCCTTGTTTTCCGTTTTCCGGCCGCTGAATTTTTATTCCGATTCCGTTTTCTGTAAAAAAATCTTTTGACACCCTATCCAAAACCCTGTAAAGTGTAAATTTAAGTGTCAAATGTCATAAAAGTTTGTCAATTGTCAAGCAAAGTATCAAAATTTCAGTAAAAAAATATTTTCTTTTTTTGTTTTGATTGACATTTCACATGACATTTGAAGAGTTTACAAGCAAAAGTGTACAAGCGCCAAATCCATCAAAATCCAGCCAAACGTGGATCTGACATCCATATATAGTTTGTCAACATACGGAGTGCAAAAGTCCAAAAAAAGTTTAATTTTTAAAAGTGTGAATAATTTCAAAATGTGGCTGTGAATAATTTCATAATCTATTTTGCGAATCTGACAGATCTGAAAATTTAGGTGGTGAAACATGAACCTTTGTGCAAATAATTTTTTTTTGTCTGGCACGCAGAAACACCTTGGAGTTGTTTCCACGTAATCAGGGCCGTATCCAGGGGGGGGCGGGGGGGGCTGCAGCCCCCCCCCCCTCCCGGGGTGAGACCTAAAAAGTCCCGGAAAATGCAATTTTTCCTATACATTTTTAGATGTTTCTTAAAAATTTTGCGCGCAAGCGCGCAATACCTTCCCCATACATTGTATTTTTAGCGGATCGGTCCCCGTAAACAAATATCCTTGAAAATGAACAGATTTTTGCGACTTTTGCTGCGTATGAATGCATATTTACATCAAATAAAGCGGTTCCTGGCGCTGGCGCCAACGCCAACGCCAATAGCGCCGTGGCGTGGCGCCTTGGTATGGCGCTAGCGCCAAAACACCTTTCCGTCCCTATATAGGGAAAAAATTTAGGGGAGGGGGGGTGCTGAGCCCCCCCCCCCTAAAATTTTACCTACAGAATGGCGGAATGTGGTCATGGCGCTGGCGCTATTAGTAGGCGCCACGCCATGGCACAATTGGCGTTGGCGCCAGTGCCATGGAACACTGTATATGTATGTAAATGCAGCAAAAAGATCACCATTCAGTGTATTTATAACGATTATAGCCACATGGAGCAAATCTGAGCATAATACCATATGTGTGGTGCAAAATGCGTGCTTGCATGCAAATTCTTTTATGCTGACGTTGAAAAAGTCGCAGCCCCCCCCCCCTGGATAGATAGATAGATAGATAGATAGATAGATAGATAGATAGATAGATAGATAGATAGATAGCTGAGCGGCCTCAGGGATAGATGGGCTAACCCCCCAACACCCCACCCATTCAAGACCCCGCATGTGGAGCAAATTTTAAATTAATTTTCAAATATTTTTACACCAAATCGCTACATTTTCCCCATTTTGCTGTCTAGTGATTTACTGTCTATCAAACGCCCTGGACAGGTCAATATCTAGGATACCCCTGCATTCAGTAATCTGTATAAAAATAAATGCAATAACAATGTAGGGTTTTTCAAGCTTTAGAAAGAAAAAGGGAGAAAAATCGCTAGCTGGTGCGTTTGGGGGGTACCCCTCCCCCTTCAACCCCCCATACTGAACCCCTGCAGTGCCCATGAAGACCCAGTGCTCAAGTACGGGGACCGTACCTAAGCACCGGGTCTACTTGTTTACCGGGTAAACTTACGCATGGGGTTCTAGCCATCTGAAGATCTAGGATCTAAAGGATCTCAAGATAGGACAAAAGGTTTCTCGATACTCTAATTAGGACACATAGCTTATAAGATGTTTTATAAAGCGTTATAATTACACCTACAGAACAGTAGATCACCTGTCCGCATATTGATTAAATCCTAAGGGAATATTTACAAATGTCAAGGAACATGCACCAATTAAAATCAAAATTTATCACATTAGGTCATGGGGCAAAAATCAGTGAGACTGTAGGCACAGCGTCAAGTTTAATAGAAAAAATTTAATTCAAATTTATCATCAGGTAAAAATTTCATGATGATCTCTGACGATCCGTGATGGGGAATTTTAATTTCCAAAATCTGGGCTAAATGTTTGCTAAATCTGGGCTAACTGCGCCGTAAAAGTTACTCAATGTCAAAGAGGTACCATATAAAACAGAAACAGAACGTACAATAATAGTTCACCCGGTGTCATTTTCCGCGGATAAACAAGTGCCAAGAAAAGTAGTAAATAAATGATAAGTAAGCCTACGGAACGTCAAGTAGCAAGCAGACCTAAATATAAGCTATAGGTACTAATATGATATAATTATAAATGAAAATGCGCGTTTACCGCAATTTCTCAAATTTACCGTGCCGTAACGTTTACCGCAAAGCCATACCGTTTGCCACCCTACCGGAGGGTAACCCGGAAACCCCACATTGGCGACCCCCGCGGTGCGGTGCCACTTTCTCCAGTGCCTTCAAAACCACATCTAACAACACACAACTGTCCTTGTCACTTTCATCACATCTCGCACTTTCGGAACTGACCCCAATCACTTTCAACGGCTAGGGCCCATTCCGCATCAAAGCCCATTCCGCATGTAGACCCATTATAGACACATTATCCCTGCAGGGGTAAGAAAGGTGGGTGGGTAACACCACCCCAATCCGCCCAGCTATCTTTCTATCCCTAGCACAATATTTTTTGGCTACATTCCCCTGAACACCCTCCCCCACCCGCAAATTGCCTAGCTATCTAGCTATCTGGAGCGCTTTTGAGCAATTTTACCCTAATTTTCACCAAAATTCCCTAATTTTCATACTTCTTATAAATTTTCACCTTCAAAATAACTAGGTCATGTGTTTTTTTTACCTATTTTCAACATGCCAGGTATAATTAAATGTGTTCTGGGTCAATATGCGGGATGGGTTTACATGCGGAATAGTGCACTGCCCTTTCAACCCCCCCACCCCCGACCCACCAACAACCCCCTGCGCGTGCACGCCGGCACCTGGGGCGTGTCCCAATATGGCGCTAGCTGGACTGGCCATCCGACCGGTTTGCTGTTGTTGCGCGCCGTACATGAAGGGGGGCGTAATGCCGCGCGTGCCTTGGTTTGGTTCGGGGCCCAGGTCTGGGTGGGGGTGCGTTTTTAGGGGGTGGGTTTTGAATTTTTAGGGTGTAGGGGTGGAGGTTAAAATTGAGGTTTGTATGGCGTCTCGTCCAGATTCCGAAAAGCCAGTCTAGTTCGAAATTAGGGATTTGATGCACAAGATCCAACTCACTTTAAAGCACAAACCTAATCACTCAAGTCCACACAACCACCCCCCCCCCAAACAAAACATACCTACAACACTGCCCCTACTGTTCACTCTGGGACTAGCACAGGGGTCCAATAAAGCCACCAACTGCTGCTGAGTACTCAGTCTGACCTGGGGGCACTCCCAGACCCTGCAAAATGCCCTGTAAAATGTCCTGTGTCATGTAAAGTGTCTAAAGTCGTGGAAAATGCCTTGGAAAATGCTCTGGGGGATTGCATCGTACGTTTGCCATTTTACAGGGCATTTTACATGACTTTGAACACTTTTGCCATTTTTCAGGGCATTTTACATTACTTTTGGTCACTTAACATGACATTTGACATTTTCCATAACTTTTGACATTTTGCACGACACATCACATTTTCCAGGACATTTCACAGGGTCCGGAAGCGGCACCTGACTGCCCACCAAATTAGCCAGCAACTGATGGTGGTGGTGGTGGTGACTGGTTGGCAGTGTGCCAGCTGCCGTGGCAGCCGGGTGTGATGATGGTGCATTGTGACCTGTCAGCAAGTTGGAATGGCTCGTTGTCGGTGTTTGCGTTCGGTCGCAGGTGGATTGGTTTGGATTGTTGCTGCTGGAGGATGCGCGACCGACAGATGAATAGTTGTCTGGGGGGATTTTGAAGTGATAGATTGATAGCGAGGTAATTCCGCAAGTGGATAAGTGTTGTGGGAAAAATGGTAAGTGGGGAGAAAGGTAATAAGTGACAAGGATAGCTGTATATGGCAAAGTAAGTGAAAAAAAATTTATCTTCAGTTCTAATGTTTTATTTACAAATTAACTCAAGTTTCCTTGTCACTTACCTACCACTTAAAACGTACATGCCACTTACCACTTTTCTTGTCACTTGCTGAATTGTCTCCATACACAAATACCGGGAATCTAATTCCGTCTAAACCCAAACTCTAAACTAAACACCAAAACCAGTCAAAAAAAACAACGTAAAACCAAAATCTACCAAATTCGGTGTTCACAACGTGGTCAATTACGTTGAGCAGCGCCGGAGAAATGCTCGTGGGTTGTTTCGAACCGTCGCCCCGCAGCAAACGTTGCACGCTGAGCGCGGAAAATTTATTTGAAACATATAGTGCAGATTAATGACTAGTGCAAAAAAGTGGGCAAATTTACCGTACCGATACCGGTGAATGCGAAAATTTACCGCATCGTTTGCTTTTTTTACCGAAAGTGAATTACCAGTAATGTACCATGCCGTTTACCGGTGCTTGAGTTGTAAACGCACTCAGTGGCTCACACCCGCTAACCCCTAAATTTTTTTACCTAGAATTACACAGGAACGGTATCGCGCCATTCTTAGGCGCCACGCCATGTAAATTATTAATAGATAAATAGAGAGGACACCATTGAATACTTTTTCAAACCTGCAGGCAACAGCCCCTCTCCTGGATACGCCATTTGGTCATTGTTGGCAAACAGAACGGTGCGGTAAACTGAACAGTACGGTAAATCTTCATTTTTTCGGTAAACTCTACGGTAACGGTAAACTCTGCGCTCCATCAGGCGCCATTCCCACTCCCCAGACAAACCTATAACTCCTAACTCTCTTCCCACCACTAGCAGAGGCGTGTAGAAGTGAACTCGCTTGCAATTGCCCATGCGATTGCGAAATTTGCTGCGAATGCTGCACTGGCACTTGACTGTGACTTGGCACCGCGCCAAGTGGGGTGTTGGATTTTCTTGGCTGACTGCCAGCCCCGCCCATGCCGCTTGTTGAATGGCTCGGTGAACTGTCCATTTCGATTTTACTATGGGGGGGTTTTGGGGATGGGTGGGTGCAGGGATGGAAAAAAACGTATTTTTAATGACCGTTTTTTAACAGAAAAGTTCATGAAAGTTTTTGACAGACGCTCAGCGCAATGAAATTTTTTGTTCCGCATTCAAACGGTGTTTTTCGCGGACGCGAAATCGGAGTTCTTAAATATTGTAATTTTTAAAAAAATGAACACTAGTCTGAAAATTGAATTTTTTATCAATTTTTTTTTAAATTCACTAAGCGGTCAGTGAGAAAGGGGGGGGGGTGTTCGATCACCCGGTTCAGAGTGATCTACAATAAATTCTAATACTTTGAGCCTGCTTCTTAGAGTTGAAAAAAAAATTACTTAAAAAAAATAATAATATTTCATCAAATCGTCCAAAATGGGGCATAGCCCATGTATGTTAAGTGTCACATGTATTGTTATGTCTATTGTGGCCATATTATGACTTTGGAGCAGAGTTGTTAAAATACCGGTATTTTTGGAAAGCGTAAGCGTAAGCGTAAATACACTTTCCAAATTTTGAGTGTGAAATAAAGCGAATTTGAATTTTTTTAAATACCTAGGAAAGCGTAAAATAAAGCGTAAGCGTAAAAAATTTTGCCCAGTGAACTCGTTCAAAGTCAAGCTTTCAGCCACATTTTTCGTATGCCCACTTGGTAGTCTGCCCTTAGATGTTGATGGCAATTAATCAACAGCAACAGTTAATTAATCTTCATTTCCAAACTCGGACTTCGTTCTGTTGATTTTTGCAATGTATTTATACATAATTCTCATAAATACATACAATGTTTCTTCTAGTACCGTAAACGTAAGATACATTTCTACCATCTTCATTTTCGAGCCCGGACGTCGTGCATTTTCGGCCACAAAATTTCTATTCCATAGCCATTGCCATCTAAAGCCTTCTAAATATTTTGCACGACGACACAGTATAAAAGAGACATTCACATTGCAGACAATTTGTACATGTGCTGCTATTTCCAGTGCATTACTGGACACATGCAGTCATTTTTTGTATGCAGTTTCGTTCACTTTCTTTTCGGTAGTTTTAACTTTTTACAAAAGCATAAAACCAGACCATGTGAAAAACTTTTTTACACTTTAAGTACCCGGGTATTTCCGTCAGGAAAGCGTACGGGTATTTTATGAAAGCGTAAGTATAAATACCCATTTACCCGGGTATTTCGGGTAAGCGTAAATACGCTTTCGCAACTCTGCTGTAGAGTCATAGGATTGCATTGGGAAATGAGAAGTTATGGAGAAGTGACAAGAAAATGCTAAATATATATGAACATAATATAGAAAACATTACAACGTTGTCTTCATTTAAAAACATTATTTGATAAAATAATAAAAAAACTTATTAAAAATATTAAATATAAGCATTTTCTTGTCACTTCTCATTTCACTTCTCAATTAACCTTCAATTTCACTTCAGAATTAACCTTTAATTTCACCTCTCAATTCACCTTTAATTTAAATTCTGATTTCACATGCCCCATGCCCTATTCTGTATTGATTAGATCCTTAGTGGATAAGTGACACAAAATGTTATAAGTGAAAGTGAAACTAAAGTTATTAAACTAACTGGTAAGTCAAATGAAAGGACATATGACCAGGGACGTAGGCAGGATTTTTGACCGGGGCGGATTGTATACGGGGCCCGGCGAACGGGGGCGGCATGCCACCCCCCGTAAAATGTGGCCCTATAGTAAAGTGTGGCCCATGGCGCTGGCGCCATGGCAGTATTGGCGTTGGCGCCAGCGTCTACCATTTAGGTATCTATTTATACCTATGTATATATATATATATATATATAAGTACTAGGAGGACCATGTCGGGCACTTTTGTAATGCCGTTTAGACTCTTTAGACAGTGGGGTGGGGATTTGCGCGGGAACGGGAATGCCCCCTCCCATGCGTACGTCCTTGCATATGACTATAACTGACGAGTCTGTCTAAGTCTGTACAAAAATACCTGTCATTTACTTCTTAAAGACCTTACTTTACATGAAGTTCCCCTGTCACTTGTACCACCACTTAGCACTTTGAACACCACATACCACTTTGATGGTCACTTACTCACTTGCGGGATCGTCAAAAGTGGCTTCCGAAAACACCAGCCACTTCAGGTAAAACAGAAAACTTGTCGCCTTGCAGTTGTAAAACTTGTAAATAACTAAAATATTTACATTATCATAAATTAAGTCATCCGCAAGGATACAAAATTCACCCAAAACCCGTTCAAAACCTGACACAACCTATGGCAATGAAAATGTAAGCTAACCTTTCTCTGAATAGGTTAAACGAGGTAATATTCTGCCTTTTGCCTTACGCACGTAAAAATCGTCCCAACTTCCATTATAAATATCTCTGATTAGAAATTTGATTCACAGCGGGCATTCTGAAATGTTTACAGTGATATTGTTTAGGGGGAAAGTAAACATGACCGGTGGTCGAAGAAAAAGTTCGAAAAATTACTTAATTACTTAAGAATCGCGAAACAAATAGGAAAAAAAATTCAATTGGATGAAATCACGTGGTAAAGAAATCGCGCGCACTACCGAAAACGTTCATTCAAGAAATAATTCATTCCGTTGTAATGAACAAACTCATTGATAGTAAATCATATAGATTACAGAGTAATACACACGACTATAAAAATCACAATCGCTCAAAAATTAATCAACGCATAAAAAACGCTTAAAAAATCTCAATTCAAAACCTAAAAACCCACTGCAAATCAAAATCAACCTTCAAAACCTCTGAACCTAAACCTTAAACCTCCTCGAGGGTCACTTTAAGCCCTTTCAAAACATTCCCAGCGGGCGCCGGGCCTAGATTTCCGGATTGTGGTGGGCCCCACGCGAGCCAGTTCCAGAAATGGACACAAATCGCCCGGGAACCCGGATCCCAGACTGATAATGATCCGGGTCGGGTTTCGGGCAACGGGCCGAAAAGTGATGGATTGATAGTAGGGAGCTGGGTCTTTGTGTTTTCTGTTTACTTTTTATTTTTGAGGAACTTTTTGATGGGTTTAGGTGGGAAAGTTGAGATTGGGGGTCTTTGGGTGGGGGGGGGGGGTGTTACAGGTTATTGAGAATACACTTAACAATGGAATTCAAATACTGCATTTTATTTGTGTTGTATTTGATTCAAAACAAAAAAATCTCATACAATTACTTACACATTTAATTTGGTGTAAGGGTTTTCTGGTGACTCTTTTTGTCAAAATAGTGTAATAAATAACATCAATCAATCAGACATCTCAGCAGCATACTCTTTCCAGATTTATCGTTTTAAAATGCTATCAAAGCTTATCAGGTGAAAAATTTAGAAGTTTAAATAGTCATTCTGCATGGGTATTGTACAGCTGCTCAAAATTTATGATTCCAAATTATCTGAGTTAACAGTCATGGTACTGTTCCAGAAAATTTAATTGATACTTTTTCCGCCAATGCCGACAGGCTGTCACATTGATAGGTTTTGGCCAACTGCCAAATACCCAGTGAAAAGAGGCAAAAGTTTGGTCCGATTAAGGCGTGATTGTACACAGCTAAATACTATTGGGAGTGATTAAGACTGCGCGGAAACAGCGTTGCATAACTATAATCATGCATAAATTGCTACAATGGACCACAAACAGACGCCTCTGTGTATCGCGAACTCAATTTTAGAGTCTGAAAAATTAAGAATAGTAACTGAATTTGGACATCACTAGTGGTCAGTAACAAAACAAGGAGATTTTGACCACATAACACCGGCAAATTCCCGGATAATTTCTACAGCTGGATAATGCATAACTAATCATTCGAAAAATCCTGATTAAATCACACAATCTTCCAAAATTTGAAGTGAACTTCAAATCACATTAATCGTCAAAATTGCGTTATTCCGGAAAAACGGTACGAGTGCGTTTTTTCCCCCAAAAAAATAATTCCAAATTTTTCGTAAAGTGGGTCCAAAATCACTGACATGACCCTGGTTTCTTCATTTGCTGCAGTGCGACAGCCAGTGTCCAAAAGCGGGGAAACGAGTGAGGGATTACCTGCTGGGAGTGATGAAGAAACTTCTGAGAATTCGGGTTAATTTACTTTTAACGGATTGCTAGTTTAGGAGAACTTTATTTGAAAAAATGATTTTTGTCTGTAAAATGGTTGAAACTGAAACATTTTCACACGGCCAAACATCTTAAAATTTATTGGGAGTGGTCTGGATGATATTTCCCGCTTTGATCAACATAAATTCCAAAATTCCCCTGTTCCAGTAAAATCTGCACAAGATAGTTCTTGCCATGGATCCATGCCACCAAACTATACTTTGCATCACTTTGGATATTATACAAGCGGTTTAAAATAGTGGTAAAATTGACCATTTTTTGTTCTGTAACTGCAAAAATAGATTATATTGAATAATATAAACTATTCACATTATTTTAATTACATTGGAATTACACCCAAATTTAATTGAATTTTCTATTTATTCTTTCAGTCGAGGCGGAGCGTCGACGTGCCGCTAATCGCAAGAAAAATTTGAAGAAAAAAAGAAGCAAACAGAACAGGAAAAAGGAAAATGAAAGTGAAACCAAAGTTCAGGATACTGAGAATGTTGCTGAAAATCAGAATGATGCCGATGATGAAGAAGTGCACATTGAGTCAGTTTTTTTCAAAACTTTGAGTTCACTCCGCTTTTACTTCCCACCAGGGGTTTCGTGGGGGTTGGGGGTTAGCCCCCCAAACCGCCCAGCTATCTAGCTATCCCGGAGGCCGCTCAGCTCATTTATATATCCATCCCGGAGGGAAAATTTTGGGCTACTATTAACCTTTTTTCACCTACTTTTAGTGATTTTTTTCCTCTATTCTTTACTTCGTTACCTTGGAAAAGGCTTTATATTGAACCCCTCACACCCCAACAAAATTTTCAGCTATCTATCCCTCCGGAGGAGCGATTTACTATCTATATGAATTATGAATCTACATAATCCAATTCTATATAACCCCTGCTTCCAGTGGCGTAGCCAGGGGGGGGGGGGGGGCGGGGGGCGGCGAGAAATGTCGAGAAACGTGCTGGGGTGGAACGATTTTTAGGTCATTTTGCAAAAAATTTGCGCGCAAGCGCGCAATTTGCTTTCACACAACATGTATTTTCACTTGACAGATCGCGACAGCCACAAGCGCTGTGAAAATCCACTTAAATGTTTCTATTTCGCTGTATCTGTATGTAAAATACATACGCATACAGCGTTCTTTGGCGCCAATGTCAACGCCAATTAGGGTTCAAACGATATGACTTTTCGATATCGATATTCGATATTCGATATTTTTTTCTGAAACTTGATATTCGATATCGATACGATATGGAACCTTGATATCGATATTTGATATTCGATATTGAAAAATGGTCGATACTCGATATTCGATATTTCGATATTTTCGATATTCGATATTGCTATATGCTTTTGGTATAGCAAGGCATATTTCAAGTGGCATATTGTATTTTCATGTGGTTGCACACATGTTTAATCATCTCTTTACTAAAATTTGAATGGTGCGAGTGATTCTAACAAGCTTTACATCACTCAATGGTAGAAAATAGAAGAAAAACATGATGAATCAAAGTGTATCAGACAAATAACAATTGGTAGATATTACAGTTCATCCTAACCTAATTGCTTAAGGGCATGTTGCAAAAAAAATTATATCAGCGTTTTCTGGCTTCAGATTTAGCACTCCAACAACAATGACATTATAAATACTGTACTTTTACTCATCAAATACAATACTATAAGCACATCAGATCAACCATAAACATCTCAAAATGAAAATGAAAAGACAATTTGGGGACACAATACAGGTTCGATATATCGAAAAAAATGGTCGATATTCGATATCGATATTCGATATTTTTTCAAAATTTTCGATATCGATATTCGATATTAAAAAATGGTCGATATCCGATATTCGATATTCGATACGATATATCGTTTGAACCCTAACGCCAATGGCGCCATGGCGTGGCGCCTACGAATGGCGCCAGCGCCACGGCGCAATATCCCTACTAAAAGGGTCAAATTTTAGGGGGGGGGGGGGCGCGCCCCCGTTCGCCGGGCTCCGTAAACAATCCGCCCCCCCCCCGCTCAAAAGCCTGGCTACACCAAGGGCGTAGCCAGGGGGGGGGGCGGCCGCCCCCCCCCCTTCCCGGGCCGGACCAAAAAATGTGCCAGAAATGGCACTTTCAGACGACGATTTTGTCGACAGTTTGAAAAATTTTTGCGCGCAAGCGCGCATTCTCCCTTCACAACATATCTTTTTGGCTGACCAGTCTTCGCGGCCTAAAAGCCAGTGAAAATGGACTCAATTTCTGTCCATGTCGCTGTATATGCCTGTAAAATACAGACGTATACTGCTGTTTTGGCGCCAATGCCAACGCCAGTGGCGCCATGGCGTGGCGCCTACGAATGGCGCCCGCGCCATGGTGCCATTCCCCTACAACAGGGGTAAAATTTTAGGGGGGGGGGCGCCGCCGCCCCCCCCCCCCGTTCGCCGGGCTCCGTATACAATCCGCCCCCCCCCCGCTCAAAAATCCTGGCTACGTCCCTGGGCTACACCACTGCCTGCTTCCCACCCTAATTTCCTATTAGCTACCCTAAAATCTTCTAAAAACTCCTGCAATTGGTCAATCAGTCAATATTTGGCAGCCCGCCAAGTTTTTAGCTCAATATTCACATTTTCAGATACGTTGTGCAAGTGCCCCAGCTTCCCACAGATGACCCCGCCTACCAACATTTTGCTAAAGTGTTCCAGTCGTTCAGTGTTTGTTTTTTGGCGTTTTTTTCTTTTTAAATTTTTGGGTGAGAATTGTGTTTTTGTCGTTAAAAAGGGCGGAAAACGGGTGAAGATATTTTTATTAACTGTTTTAGCTGCTCCGAAAATTTTTGTGAAAAGTGAAATGTGCAAAAAATGAAACAAAAAATGTGATTTTGGGTGAAAATTAGGTTGCATTTTGTGGCAACAAAACCAGCATTGAATTATTGGCTTAATGCAAAAGTTTTTGCCGTTTCAGGTTTGTCTGCCATTGGATCGTCCTGGATGGTGATGTTTCAGTGGAGGTATATGAGCTGGAATTACAGCTCCATGTAAAATTCAAGAATAAAAGTTTACCGCGAAATTGATTACATAGAAGTAGATGATTATAAATGTCACCAACTTTATGTTTCCAACTGATTTTACATTGGAATTTCACTGAAAAATCGAAAACTCCGGAAATGGTGGGCCGTGCATGTTGATTTTTGGACATTATTGAGAGTTGGATTAGGACTGGATCCAACTTTACGTGATCAATTTCATAGTAAAATGTTACACTTTAATTAATGCCAGCTTATATTTATAACCCCGCTGAAACCCCACTGATCATCCTGGACGCTCCAATGCGAAACGATCCGGAAAATTCATCTACCATTTTCGATATCCAAAAATATCGTTTTCCGGTATCCAAAAATGATTTTTTCAGATCAGCGACGACCCGAACGCTGCGACCGGAGTCAAACAAAGCGGGTCGGAAAGTGTCGAAGTGAAAGTTGAACCTGCGACGAAAAAGGAGGATGCGTTAGCTGAGGCTCATACTAAGGCGGCTATAGTTGAGCGAATTTTGGAACAGGAATTTGCCGAGAAAAAGGTGGCTTTATTGATTTAAAATTGATTTGATAATTTTATGATTTTTTTTTATATTTTCTGCTGAAAACAGCCGATGTAGTCCAATGCAGCCTACAAATTAGTTGTCAATTGAATTGAAAGCGAAAACTTATTAAAAAATTTTTACACATTTTTGAGTTATTCTGATTTCGGTATCTGAGATGGGTCATTGTCGTTTAGTTGATTGAGTTCCACAATGGAAAAAATTAAAAGATTTGGAAAAATTGCTTTTCAATTTTTTAATAGACAAAAATGTCAAATGAAATTACATTTTCGTCAAAAAACTTCTGTTACTTGCGTCAAGCGGAACTTCTTTTCTACTGTAAATATTTATTTCCCGGAAAATGTCCTCGACACTGCTGCAAAATGGCGATCTGTGATAAAAACATTCAAACGCAGAAAAAAGAAAACTCAGAAGAGGACGAGAAATTGTCGAAAAGAAAATTGAAGGAAAAAGTGCGGCCCGGCATTGCCGAATTGAAAGCGGTACGTTTCACGTTTCGTTTTTTGACGTTTTTTTTGTTATTTTGTTTTTTAATCAAAAACGTTTTTCAGAGTTGCACCCGACCAGACGTTGTTGAATGGCATGATGTGACTTCGAAAGAGCCGAAATTACTCGTACATTTGAAGGTAAATCCGTTGTAGGGTTTTTGGGGTGCAATTTTCACCGTTGGAACAATATATTTTTAGATACCTATAGAGGAAAAGTGCAAAAATTTCACTACCTTCGGCGGTAATCGAACCTGCGCATTCTCATTTGCGCGCGGGCGCTCATAGCGCCGGTTTGGCTTCGATTTTCGACACGAAAATAACTATATTCATATTCTATATATAAGAGGTTCATTCCAAAAGTGAATAAGCGCCAAATTAAGAAAAATCGAGTTCAGCGTTGAAAAAAAAATTTCTTCAAAAAAGTTAAATCCCCCCAACCCCCCCCATTTTTGCAGTCGCTCCGAAACACAGTTCCAGTACCGAGACACTGGTGTTTCAAACGGAAATACTTGGCCGGGAAAAGGGGTATAGAGAGGCCTCCATTTCAACTGCCGGAGTTTATTAAACGCACGGGAATTATGGAAATGCGCAGCGCTTTGCTGGAGAAGGAGGAAGAAAAAACTTTGAAGGTTTGTTTTTTAGATTTTTTCGTGAGTCTGGGGACAGTCCCGCACCTTGTAAAGTGTGAAGTTAAGTGTCAACTGTCAAGTTAAATGTCATACAAATTTGTGAAATGGCTTGCTGCAAAATGTCATACAAACTTGACGAATGTCTTGCAAAATGTCTTAAGTTTTACTTTTTATTTTAATCGATATTTTACATGTCATTTTGCACTTGACTTTACACTGACCGAGTGCGTGTGTTTCACCAGGTGTATTTTGGACAACTGGGTTGCTTATTCACTCATCTCACAACTTTTTTGCAATTTTGTAAAAAGTGCCAATTCTGTATCTATCATAAATAATATACAAAAACCTAATTTTACATTGTGGCTTGTTTTGTGGATGGCAAAATAAAAAATAAGAAAAAATTTACCCCAAAATTCATCACAAAAAACGCTTACAGGCAAAGCAACGCGAACGGGTGCGGCCGAAATTAGGCAAAATCGACATCGACTACCAAAAATTGCACGACGCTTTTTTCAAACATCAAACCAAGCCGAAAATGTCCGGTTTGGGCGATTTGTATTACGAAGGCAAGGAATTTGAGACGCAAATGCGTGAAAAGAAACCCGGGGAATTGTCTGATGATTTGAGAATCGCTTTGGGGATGCCAGTTGGACCGGTTGGCGCGCTTGAATATTGGATGTTGCCTGTTTTTTGAAGAACCTTGTTTTTAAAAAAAGATAGACTTTAAAAAAAAATCATTTTGGAGGTTTGTAACGAAAATCGGTAGCAGTCGAGTTGAATCCTAATGAGTTAACCACAATTTCAGAATTCATATTCGGTGTTTTCTTGACAGAAATATAATTTGGATAAATAAGTATAGTACAAATTCTTTATTTATGTCGAACCTAGACTTAAAATTTGTATCGATGCGTCAATATTTCAAAAAAGTGCTCGATAATCGACGCGACATTACTATATTTGAAAGTTAACAAACAATCTTGCTTCCAAAATCCGATATCGAAGTTAACTATTCTGTATCCAAAAATGCTGGAAATCCAATAATAAACATCCACAAAAACACCCCCCCCCCCACCCAGAACGCGCGGATGTTTCCCCCTCCTTGGCTAATTGCCATGCAACGATACGGCCCGCCCCCATCGTATCCAAATCTGAAAATCGCCGGCTTAAACGCGCCAATTCCCGAGAGTTGCGCTTTTGGATACCAGCAAGGGGGTTGGGGCAAGCCGCCAGTTGACGAATTTGGAAAACCGCTGTATGGAGATGTTTTTGGGATTGAGGTTGGTTTTTTTAGGTATTAGCGAGGGATTCTGCTTGCAGAATAACAACGGGCAGGTATTATCCACTTAGCCCCGCCTCGTCTATATTGTTGTGGAAAAAATTTCGCGGTCCATCAAAAATAATCGAAATTGTTGGCAATATGATTTTGAGTGAAAATTGAAGAAGGTTTGGATAGGTTTGCAATGCGCCAACTAGATAGCTTTGGAAAAACAAATTTTAACGCCTTGCTTTTTTGAAATAAATTTTTAGGAGATTTTTTTGATTAAAATTGTATTTTTTAAATCGTCCAAAATGGGGATATAGAGAAAAAATATGTGTATGTTAAGTGTCAGACAATGTATTGTTATGTCTATTGTTATGACTGGAGTCCTCGGATAGCATTATAAGCAGTGATTACTTCAGTTTTCAGTTCAGTTTCCGCCCTTTGATAAAAAAATCAGTTTAAAAAATAAAAAAAACCAACCCTAGCTCTAGATAGGTAGATATCTGGCTGATTTGGAGGTAACGCCCCCCTTGTGTACCCTGGTACCATTTCCGCAATTGCGGAAGTTGAGAAACCATGGTAAGTTGTTAAGTTGAGAAGTGAAGTGGTAAGTTCAAAGCTAAGTTGAGAACCCCCCCCCCCCCAGGTGCCCGCGCAACCCCCCCTCGAACACGAGGACGCCATCGAACGGACCCACTGGGGGGAGGTCGACCAGAGTTCCGAGAGCGAAGAAGAAAGCGACAGCGGGGAAGAGGGGGAGGGGGATGGAGACCAGGGGGAGGGCGAGGGCGATGACACGGGATTGGTTACCCCCCAGACTGAGGGGTGAGGGGGGTTTGAGTTGACGGTTTATTTTCAGTTGACGGTTTTTCATATCGAACGTTAATGCAAATGATTTTGTATTCCATTCCAAAATGTATTAGTCATCTGCCAGAAAAATATTTCTGCCATGCAATCAGCATGCTGAATGGTTTTTAATCTCCGTCAACAATGTTTAGTTCACGGACTAGTTTAGTTTATTCTGGTAAATTCAAACATGGGTTTGTAACAGATTTAACGACTTTGAATTTTTTGTCAACCAGTATGTGTATAGCTAATTACGATTGAATGCGGTCCCAGTTGAAGTTGCATTTTGGGTAATTTCATCGAATGGAAAATTCATCGCGACACAGTGTCCCTAGTCTCGACAAAACGTTGAGATTTTTTCTGTCTTAATTGATTTCGATCCTCGTCTCTATAGGCCACCCTCATTTGAACCCCAAATCAATATACCCCCCACAAATCTTCAGAATGCTCACTCCCGGGGGCATGACTTCCGGACTGGGCACTGGCATGGAGACCCCCGATTCTATTGAGTTGAGGAAACGGCGACAAGCTGCAGGAAGCACTTCGGGGGTGGCCACTGGTTAGGGGGTGCTGTTTTGGGGGTGGATTTGTAGTGGGGGCTGTTTTGCTTCTGTGCAAAGAGTTCAAAAAATGTCCAAAGCTACCATAACCCTCGTATAACCCCCAGGTGAAGACCCCACTGGAGGCACATCAACAACAAATATGGGTGCCGAGACCCCCGCGAGTTTATATCAAGTGCTGCACGAGAGAAAAGTCGACAGGGCCGGAGGTCAATTGATGGCCAGTCAGCATGTTTATGATATCCCTGTGAGTCGACTGGGGGATTATTTGGATTTTTTGAGTGGATTTTGTTGGCGCTATTTTGGGGGTTTAGGTGGGGATTGGCGCAGCGCCAAAAAATCCCAGGTGTTGGGAAGTCCCAAGATTGTGAGATCACTGATTGCTTTAAAATTACCTTTTTTAAATTCGACAAAATATTGCAAAAGTGCAGTATGCAAACATGCGCAAACTTATGGGAAATAAACAAATCAAGCAACAAAAAAATGAACATGAAAACACCTGGCAATTCTAAATACCTCTAAACGGTCTATTTTTTAGTTCTTTTACTCGCCTTACGTGCACCTTCTGTTCAACTTGGGTCTGGCCCCTGGCACCAATCTCATAGTATTTTATGTCGCTTTTGCTCAGGCGGGGCAATCGAAAGGCAGAGAGAAAACAATGGATGGTGGCGTAGAAGTGGCACTTAATCCAGACGAATTGGACTTGTCCGATCCAAAAGGTTGGTTTTTGGCACTTTATAAAGTTGCGAGTGGGGATTAAGTGGGAGACGGGGTGGGTTTGAAATGTACCAGTGTAAAGTATTTGAGGAATCGGGAGTTTGAGACATTTAAATATGAGACTTCAAACTGGAAAACAAACTTTTTCATTTGTTCGTTTTTGGAATTTTGGATTTGTTGAGATTGAAACCTGAAAATTTCAATTGTATCACTACGATCGAGATCAAGGTCCCGATTGAACACCGGTCACAAGTAATTTGATTTACAAATTTACTTGTCACCTATGTAATTATGTGTATGTATTCATTGTTTTCACCATTTTGATGTAGGGACTACTAATGAAAGTGATCATCAATATTCAAGTTCACATAAATTAGCGATTAACGCGATAAGCTTACCCCCTAAGAGACAGTACATATCTTCTACGAAACTTATCTCCTCCAACTTGGCAGGTCTCCAAAAGAAATACGAGGAAGGGTTGAGAGCAAAACGGGGTGATACCGGTGGCGAGGATCTCAGTGATATGGTAGCCGAACACGCAGCCAGACAAAAAGTGCGACTTTTTTATTTATTTTTTTGTTTTTAATGCCTTATGAATATATTTTGTGTTTGAAGTGTCGTTTTATGGGGTAGGTGAGTCACATGTAGACATGTTTGTACCATGACTATCGTATCTCTGTGCCTGAGAATTGGAATGCCTGGTGCCATGCATCCTGAAAAATGTCATATACTGTAAAATACACTACTTCCAGGGGTATCTTGAATTTCGACCCTCCGAGTGGTTGGATAGATAGCAAATCGCTCCTCCGGAGGGATAGATAGCTGAAAAATTTTCTGGGGTGGGTTTGGGGGGGGGGTTGTGGTGGTTCGATATATAGGCTTTTTCGGGGCATAGAAGGAAGAAAAGGGAGAAATATCGCGAAAAGTAGGTGTAAAATAGCTCAAAATGGGTATACAAGAGCATATAGTACTTAAAATAGCTGAAAATAGGCAGTTAGACGCATGAACCAGTGATTTTGGAGGTGAAAATCTATATATAGGTATGAAAAATAGCGATTTTGAGCGAAAATTGGGGTATTGTTTCTGAAAAATCGCTCCAGATAGGTAGATAGCTGAGCGATTTGGGGGGTAGTAGCCCAAAATTTTGCCTCCGGGATAGATAGATAGCTGGGCGGTTTGGGGGGGGGGGGGTAACCCCCCCCCCCCATTCGGGACCCCTGACTACTTCGTTGGCCATTTCACATGTCATTTTATGAATTTTGACTTGGCTATTTACAGGGTCTGGGACTGGCGCCAGGGCTCTGTCCTGTTTGAACCCCAACAAACATCGCTATGGTAAATCAATATATTTATCTTTTTACAGCGGAAACGCCGCGTGCAAGAAGAAAAGAAAACGAAGGAATCTGGCGGCAGCGGCGCCACGACTTCCAAGAAATACAAGGATTTCAAGTTTTGATTTTGACTGGAAAGTTGCCAATTTTACTTTACGATGTGTTTTCGGAAAGTGTATTGTTTTCGCGACGTTTTCTAGATTGGGTTGCAAATTGTGAAAGTGAACAAGTAACAAGAAAAGTTGCGAGTTTGGCACGTAAATAAAAGCGGCACTCACTCTAGTTGACACACGTGTGTCAACTGGTCTGTGTCAAATCAGATTTCGGCTTCACACGTGTGTCAACTAGTTTGCGTGAAAAGTAAATTTCTTGCTGAAAATATGGAGCATTGGGCCCACACACGCTAGTTGACATCGACACCAAATGTCAACTGGTGCCGATCCCGATTCAAAGCTTCCTGACGAGTGGACGAACGATGTTCAAACGCAATCTTTGAATTAGGGACGGAACCAGTTGACATTTGGTGTCGATGTCAACTAGCGTGTGTGGGGCCATTGACCAGCCTCTTATGAGTTCTCACTTCACTTCAATTATCGCTTGGCGCTTTTCTTTTCGCTTTGCTTTCAGAATTGGCCGCGGAATGAAGTTTTCATTTCAGTTTCGAGCTTGCTAAATCGCACATATGTAAAAATACTCTCAAAGAATACATAAATATGATGCAAATGTATAAACTGCACAATCTGACTTGTAAACATAATATCCCACTGGGAAAGAGCAAATTTAAAGAAAACGTTGAAAAAGTGTCAGTCAACCCAGACCTTCCCATTTCCGCTTCATCTCTATTTCGTGGAAATTGGATATTCATAAAAAAGTGTTTTGCTGACATTTCTTATTCGAGCAATTCGCTGTCGAATTTTTTTGGAACGATATGATTTATGAACGGTTGGCTCAGCATAATTTTACAGATGGTCGTCGATGTTTTGAATCCCGTATTTCCTCGAAATACCCCCCCCTCAAAATGGGGACTGAATTGATAACCCCCCCCCTCGGAATACCCCCCTCAAAATTCTCGCTCTGAAAAAATAACCCCCCCCCCTGAGGGTATTTCGACGAAATACGGTATATGAATTTTTTCGGTAAAAATGATATTTTCTGGTGCTAATCAAGCAGATGGGCAGTTGCCATTTGCAGGGCATTTTCCATGACTTTTGTCACTTTGCATGACATTTGACATTTTACATGGCTTTTTACAGGGTCTGGGAGTGCCCCCAGGACATTTTGTCTTAATCATTTGACGTTTATTTCCCCCAAAAAATCCCAGATGACAAAAACACTCGATATCCGGTATTCCCACACGAATATTTATCACTCCGACTTCTCTGTGAATGGAACCGCATGTTTTACAAAAGTTTACAGTAATTGCACGAATAAAGTTATATTGTAAATTTTCGCACTAAATTATTTAAATCTAGGTAAGTGTAAGTATGATGATGAGAAATCTTAATTTTCTCGCAAAAGTATGCAGTTCATGGACTTTTAAATGCAAATATCTTATAAAAATGGCCTATACTAAATACTTAAATGTACTTAACTAGTAAAAAATACAAATTTAGTAGGACATTTTCTACCGCGTATCAACAAATAATCTTCGGTGAGAGGTCGCCTATAAAAATGGAACCCGATTTCGGGTTTTTACACATTTCATGAATGAGCCATCACAGTTTATTCGAGAGAATCTTGAAAAAATACTCCGTTGATTTGATACTGGACGTGTAGAGTTCACGTTGGCATCGTGCCAACGTTGACTCGCGTATGCGGCTATTGCTAATTGTCAAAAAATTTGTTGCAGTTAAAACTGGTCAAGCCTATTACGCATGTAAACCCATCACGCATGTAGCCCATTATAGACACATTTTACCCGCAGGGGTTAGAAAAGGGGCGGGTGACCCCACCCCAAACCGCCCAGCAATCTATCTATCCCTGGGGCAAATTTTTTTGGCTACTTCCCGTAAAAATACCCCCAACTCCCGCAAATTGTCTAGCTATCTGGAGCGCTGTTGAGTAATTTTACCCCAATTTTCACACAAAATCGCTAATTTTCATACTTCTTATAGATTTTCACCTTCAAAATCACTTACCGTATTACCTCGAAATACCCCCAGGGGGTTTATTATTTCGCCAGCAAAATTCGAGGGGGGTTTAGTCGAGGGGGGTCTATTATTTCGCCAGAAATTTTCGGAGATTACCCATACTCAGACGTAGAAAAATCAAACAATTACAAAGACATAACTGTATATACACATAAACCCGGCACCTCGCGTCATCAATCATCAGTTTTAACGTGTGTTCTGCATTGTACAGATGACAAACTGCGGTATTTGTCATGTACGTTCTCTTTACACTCAATTTTAGGGGGGGGGGGGTACACGGGGAATTTGTTCCGGGTCAACATGCGGGATGGTTTTACATGCGGAATAGTGCAGGCCCGTTAGAACGTTGGAAGTCGCGTTCTAATGACAACGTTTTACTTATCAACAGTTGCATGCGTTGAGTTATGAGTTGGCGCGTTGCCAATGTAAAACAGTCACTGCACGCGCATAGTATCAGGTCAATGGAGTTATAAATAGTACACTGAATAAAGTCATAGGAAAAAAGACAACCCCGCTAATCGTTTGAACAAAAAATACGTCGTGTACCCACAGAAAATGCTTAACGCGCACAAAATAATTTCGCATGTTAAAATCGACCCTAACTTGTGTTCCACTTCCCGCCCAGTTCGCAGAAAATCTTGCAACTGTCCACTTTTAAAGTTCTTCAAAAGCGCGTCTTTTTCCAGCCAAACTTGATGCAGCCACGAGCGAAACAGCGTTTCACTGTTTACCGGCACGCTTTTCATGTCGTATATTCTGCGGATGTTTGAATTTTTGTAAATAAATAATTATTTATTGATTAACGATTGTGTGAAACAAGCATTGGGATCATAGTACCGCGTGTTGTAGTTGACGGCGGCTGTCAACTGGTTTCTTCAATGTCAACTCAGAATTTTGTTGACGTGTCGCAGAACGATGTCTTATACGCATGCCGCGAATTATAAATATTGCGGTGTGTGCATTCGAACATAATTTATCACCATCCGTCAACATAAATATAATAATCGACATTGAAGCCAGCGTCAACTAGTTTCCGTGGTGCCATTGCATGTCAACTCGACCTCAAATCGCCACATAAAATACTCACTTGTAAAAAATGTGCACATTAGTATTGTGGTCTTTTGGAAACAGCCCCTGGAGCACAGTTGGCGCTGGGTCCTGTTCATATGCGATTGTTATATCGACTATTGCTTCCAAATTACCTGGGGGAGGTTTAAGGTTGAGATTTTTTGAAGGTCGCGTGTTTTACCAAAATTTCGACATGTATTAAACGGGGGCGGGGTATTTCGAGGGGGGTTATAAATTCATAGTGGCCATTTTGGGGAGAGGGGGTTTCGAGGAAATGCGGTAATATCTACTATATTTTTGGGCTTGTTATTCTTTTGCAGTTTATGTAGCGTATTTCCTCGAAATACCCCCCCCCCTCGAAATACCCCGCCCCTCGTTTGACCCCCCCCCCCCCTCTCGAGACCACTATGAAACAATCACCCCCCCTCGAAATACCCCCCAGATTGAGTGTAAAGAGAACGTACATGACGAATACTGCAGTTTGTGTTCTGCGTAGTGCAGAACACACGTTAAAACAATGTCGGAATCACGTTAGAACAGTGTTTCTACCATCTACGTACTGATATTAGTCTACAGGAGTCTATACTAGTGATGGAAAAGCGCCAGGAAAAATGGCGCCAGGCGCCAATGGCGCCATCTGAAAAAATGGCGCCAGCGCCAAAAGGGCGCCAGAGAAAATGGCGCCAGGCGCCAAGGGCGCCATGGCGCCATTCAAAATAATGGCGCCAGAGAAAAGGGCCATCACTAGTCTATACATGTCAGTTATTGATGCATTTTTCCACCCCAGCGCACATCACGAACAACGATTTTGTAGTAGGGTTTCAAAAAATTTCTGGCGAAACAATGACCCCCCCCCCTCGAAATACCCCCCCCCCCTCGTTTAACCCCCCCCCCTCTCGGGAGCACTATGAAACAATCACCCCCGGGGGGTATTTCGAGGAAATACGGTAGATTAACTTTACCGCAGGCTATGCACGGATATTACCGTAATCTGATGAATAAAATCAAAATAAATTCTGTGCTATATAAATATACGATCCCATAGTGAAAACCACCTACCTATTAGGCGAAAAATGTTTATGTACTTCACTTTTGGTTCATCATTCAGATGTGTTATGGTAGATTTCAGTGAAATGTCGGAATGCAGTCGGTAATCAAAACCATAAAAAGAATAAAAAGAATTTTAAAAAAAAAACAAGAAAATAATCACACCTTTCACCGCCTGAATAGCTGTAAAAGCGCCGGCCGATCTGGGCAACAAAGTTTTCTCCAAAAGTGGAAATTCATTCATTTGCGCGTAATCATTGCACTTCGAATTTTGCTTGGCCGAGTAAAAGCCCCCCTCCGGGTACATTCCAATCCATTTGTAGTTGTTGTCCACGTATACCTGCGCCCAGATCCAATTTGAAGGTAAGGCGCTCAGGCGCCGGGAATTGTAAAGTCGATAAGGTGTGAGAATTAGTGATTTCCGGTGGTGAAAATCCACAGCAAGGTTCCAAAATTAGCGAACTTTTACTGCTACATGGAATGAGGGTAACGTTGGCTAATATTTTTGAGTAAAGTGTTTCCATTTTTATATGCTTTTAAATCAGAAAATATAAAAATATAAGATTTTTTGATCGTATTTTCCAGTAGGATTCAATTACATTTATTTTGATAAATTTTATGAGATTTTCAAACATATCAAAATAAAAAATCACATTTATATTTTCACGTTTTTTAAGAAATTTAACTATGTACCAGAGTTGCGAAAGTGTATTTACACTTACCAAAAATACCCGGGTAAATGGGTATTTATATAAAATACCCATACACTTTTTTTACAATTTCCTGGGCAAAATACCCGGGTACAGAAAGTGTATTTTTTCCTTTCAGATGGCCCTGTTTTATGCTATTGAGAAAGCATGAAACAGGTTCATGTACAAAAAATAACTGCACAGTGCACATATGCAGTTATGCATTGAATGTAGAAAATATGGCAAATGTGCCAACTAGCACTATCTCTGACCTTTGAACAGTACTCATGGTATTCTACAGTTTCATCATACTTTTGTAAAAAGGAAAAAGATCAATTGAAATTCACTGCATGTACATTCTTGCATTTAAACAGTGTGTATCACATTGCTTAATCAGTAAAATATCAACACTGAAAAAGTGCCATTATTAGGCAACTTCATACCACTAAATTTGTTACAGTCTGAAATGTTTCATAATTGGCAGTAAAATGTGAAATAATGAATGAAAATGATAGATAAATTGATCTAAAGGTGAAAACAGTGGTATTTTCTAATGCTCAACAGTGAGAGCTCTTTCTAAAAAAATTTTACACTTACACTTTTTTTACACTTTCCTGGGTATTTTAAAAATACCTTACACTTTTGGTATCCATACTTAAAATTTGGAAAGTGTATTTACACTTACACTTACACTTTCCAAAAAAAACAGTATTTTAACAACTCTGCTATGTACCTATCTGTTATTTTTGAGAGATTTTCCGAGATTATACTTAATTCAATTTTTTCTCAAAATAGCCCATTTTTCAATGCTAACCACATGAATAAATAATACAAAACGTATTTAAAAAAGTATCCCAACCGTTTTCAGGTGTCTTTTCCACCCAGTCAGCATTTTAGATCGCTTTTTCTCGCATCTGGAGCCAGCGATAAAATAAAATCCGTGCAACATCCAACTAAGTCCCAGGGGGTTGTATTTGAATGGAAGCCAGTTATATACGAGCCACAGTGACTGAAATGACGGTAGTTGAATTGTATTGCCTTGATTAAGACCCCCTGCTCTTTTAATAACTCGTCTATAACTTCAAATGTTCTGTATGAAATTTCCCTGAACACCCCCTGCTTGATTTACTGCCAAAAATAAGAAACAATTTTTAAGTGAGACGTAAAAAGGAAGAACTTTTAACTTTTCTTTTAACGTTCGACCTACAAATTTTCTATTCTTTCTACTTTTCACTTCAAAACTGTTTCTTACCTGCCCACTAGCGAAATTGGCGTCAGTACTAGTGATGGAAAAGCACCAGGGCACCGGTGCCCCGGTGCTGGGCACCGCACTGCACCACCGCCGGTGCTGGTGCGGTGCTTTTTTTCGAAGGTGCCCTGCCGGTGCCGGTGCCATTTTTTCAGAATAGCACCGGTGCCGGTGCGGTGCGGTGCCATTTTTGCGGTGCCAAAGGTGCTAGCACCGGGACGAAAGTAATCGGCACCGGAAAAAGCACCGGCCAAGTGTTCATGACACAATAACTCCCCCCCCCCCCAAACCAACATTATAATTAGCCCGGTGTTTCGTGAACGCATTCACCAAAATCGGGTTGTCATTGGCGCATTGGTGATTTGCCAACAGCAGACATCGTTTGTTTGTCATCGTGCCAATGTTGTCACCGTGTTCGGTTACTGCGGTTTGATTTTGTCAATTTTGATTGGAGGTTGCAATTGTGTAATGATTAATGATGTGTAAAGGCCGGTGCCCCGGTGCTGGTGCGGTGCCATTGCAATCTTCAGGGGTGCCCTGCCGGTGCCGGTGCCATGTTTTGTTCATAGTATGTGCTTATTCATATTTCAAAAAACAGCGATATATTTACCCAACCATTTTTTACTTATTTTTTAAACATCCCAATAAATACATCCCTCAAATAAATATACCTACTGTGAAATCCATGATACCCGGTACGTGATCTGATGAGCGAATCTAAAATTTTGTTAAATTTGAAATCATTTTTATATTTTATGTTTCTCTTACTTTTTGTTCAAAATTTGTTGTCAGTTTATGACAGAGATAGTTCCATTCTCTGTACAGCAACGACTCCAATCAGTAGACAAAAGTGGCTATGGGCAATGTAGTGTTAAATATTTTATCTTTCATTTGTAATCATTGTAATTGCTTCATAAAAGTGATCGCCACATCATTCTGATCATTCAAGTGCTTAACCATCA
Organism: Sphaerolaimus hirsutus; assembly: GCA_964036195.1. Classification (NCBI taxonomy): domain Eukaryota; kingdom Metazoa; phylum Nematoda; class Chromadorea; order Monhysterida; family Sphaerolaimidae; genus Sphaerolaimus; species Sphaerolaimus hirsutus. Next base: position 6,446,970 of record OZ038456.1, on the reverse strand, counting down.
AAATCGGTAGAAAATTCATGGGAATATGCACTTCCAAAGGTGAGACCACTGAGAAACTGCCCGATATTTACTTCGGAAATTCCAGCCCGGTGCGGTGCCTTTCGGTGCTAGCACCGGCAACCCACCGGTGCCATTCGGTGCCGGTGCCATTTTTTTCCGAATGGCACCGGTGCCGGTGCGGTGCGGTGCCATTTTCTGGCCGGTGCCCCAGGGTGCCAGGTGCTCTTTTCATGCATTAACAAAGGTGCCGGTGCGGTGCGGTGCCATTTTTCCCGTGCCTTTAACATCACTAGTGATGATAGTGATGGGATGGCGCCGGAAAAATGGCGCTGGGCTCCACGTAGCGATGGAAAAGCGCCATGGCGCTGGTGCCATTTTGCTCTGGCGCCATTGGCGCTTGGCGCTGGAGGTCGGAAAAACGCAATGGCGCTTGGCGCCAAAGTCCTGGCGCTTTTCCATCACTAGTGCCGCGGAAAAACGTTGCTGAGCGCCAATGGCTCTATGGCGCTTAATAAAATATGGCGTCAGATTTCATTGACGCCATATTTTACACCGCGATCCGCCAAGTCTTTTGGAGTGAATAAATGGATTTGAAATGGCGCCAGGACAAAAAGCCGTGCATCGGCGTGTTTCAAAAATTCATTTACAAAAAATTTACAAAAATACGAACTGTTGAATCCTTGAGTGTGCACAAAAAAGCCATAGTGTGCCATTGCCCAATGTGCAAATGTGTTATAAGCTGACCAATAAAGTGACGGCCTGCGTTAAGGGGCCAATGTTAATTTACCTATTGAAATGTCATTAAATATTGTCTGTAAATGCCTGTGCAAGCCCCCATTGTGCCCACAGACGCTAGTTGACATCGACACCAAATGTCAACTGGTTCCGATCCCGATTCAAAGCTTGCTGACGAGTGGACAAACGTGGTTCAAATGCAATCTTTGAATTAGGTACGGATCCAGTTGACATTTGGTGTCGATGTCAACTAGCCTGTGTGGGGCCATTGTAGACTGATTGTTCTTTTTAGACACCGTAAATTTGTGAATGTTTTTGGTGTAATGATGTCAATTTATTGATGAAGTTTTCACGTTTCCCACATGATCAGTTTTAATTTCCCACATAATCAGTTTTCAGAAAAAATTCTAATTACAGGGTGAGCTTACGCAGGGACTAAACACACATAGGTATTATACTCGGCGGTCATGATACTCTGCCCTCGCACTCAGTTATGTATCACGTTGGAAGCGTGCCAATGATGATAAAGCATGCGATTTTGGTATTAAGGACGAAAAATCATTGGTGTGAATAAGTGTACGTATAGCGAAATAACATAGATGATGTTTTCAACTTTTTATGAGAATCGCATGTGTAAAAAAAATTCGTTGGCACGCTTCCAGAGGAAACCACGCGTGCAGGGTGTAAAGTGACTGTAGTATACCCTGCCTCTGCACTGAAATCTACCGTAACACGTCTGAATAATGAGTCAAAAAATCTGTGCATTTTTGCACGTTTTTATGTTTTCCAGATTTTTCCGCAGAGATTCAATTAGGTATATTTTATTTTTAAATGTTTTTTTTTAGATTAAATTTATTTATTTTTCCAAAAACTTCCCAAAATTTTTTTCAAACACCCACATCAAACATGCACCAAACATCCAACCGACCAGACATATTTCAGGGGCCAAAGCGCCACGCAAACGTAGTGATGTACCAGTGGTATCATAAACCATGATGTTAACACCCAGTATGTTACGGTGATGGCGTTTTTCACTTTGTCACTTAAAGTAAGTGGTGATTTTTGTGTGGAAGTTGACATAATTGGAATAATTTTAATTAGACAGGAATTTGCCTGTTAATTAAAGGCGAGTTGTAAATATTTTTAGTGTCAGCTGTACATAGAGTCACTTGGAAGTTTGTGTGCCTGTAAGTTTGAATTGACAGAATTGTGATAGAAGAAAACAAACATTTTATTCTGATCAAATAATTGAAAATGATTTTCCGGGGAAACAAGCCAGGATTACCAAAATAATTATTTGAAATATTGCCACTTGGTGTCGTTTCCACAAATGTATTTAATTTAGCAGCAATTTAACTAAAAGCTGTGTAAAATATTTTAAATTGCTCTTAAATGTTTTTCCCTGGAACTGTTCCTCTTACAGGGTGTGGGATTGGCCCCACACAAGCCTAATTTCTATTGTTTTCATAAATATTACAAAATTTTATTCGAATCGACGATATTCCAGTGTGTTATGTCGCAATATTAAGTTCTGTTTCTTTTTGTGTTTCTCAAATATGCGCAAAAAAGTGGAAGTGAAGCAAGTTTTTATTTACCTCAAGTGGTTTTTCTGCAAGCGATGTAAAACCGATTTTCAAGTGATGTAAAAAGCGCCAGCACTTTGGAGTTTGGAGCCGAGTAAAGTAACATAAAGTCAAATAAAGCCTAAGGTTTACTAATGAAATTGTAATTTTTCAGTCAACTCATAAATCACCCTCGAACGCATTTGAGTTGACTGGAATGAGTTATGTTTACTCTCCGTCAATTGGCGGTAAACTAGTGTGTGCGGCGCCAAAAAATTACCATGGCACTTTTCCATCACTACCTCGGACGGTAAGAGATTTTACTAAATTTTTGTGCCGGTGAAATTCTATCAGCTGTTCTGTCAAAATGACAGTGCGGAATTCCATTTCGGCTATATGAGTTTCACCTTCACTGTATTTTATAGCTGTGCTTAAGCTGTCTGTGCAAACTACCGTAATTTTTCGAATAGTTGCCCATACCATTCCGTCATCAGGGGCCAGTTCCGCAAATTGAGAAGTGATAAGTAAAATGGCAAATGCGAAGTGAAATGAGAAGTGAATTGAGGAGGAAATTGGCAAAATCGTAGGGAAATTACTTTTTATTTTTTTTACTTCGCTTTTGCCAATTTACTTCTCACGTCTCATTTTGCGGAACTGGCCCCAAATCAGTCAACTACGTTTCTCTTAATTTATCGCATGCACAAGAAATTCTGGCAATTTGTATTTAAGTTTACATAGGCAAACTACTCGACTTTGCAAATGCACTTTGCACACTCAGGTATCCAACTACCGTATTACCTCGAAATACCCCTATGGGGGTTTATTATTTCGCCAGAAAAATTTGAGGGGGTTAATTCGAGGGGGGGGGGGGTTATTATTTCGTCAGAAATTTTCGTGAAATTCATAGTAAAGAATACGCTTTTTCATACACAAAACGGTAATAAACGTGAGAAAGTATTTAGGTCATATTGGGCTATAGGTGTACATCTGTACACAAATGAGCGTAAAAGTGTCACTGCAATCCAAATTAGTAGTAATAAATACATCATGTACATTGCATACACGATGTCCATCATTCAGGAGGGGGGTATTTCGAGGGGGGTTATTATTTCCCCAGCCCATTTTGAGGGGGTGTTAATTCGAGGGGGGTTAATTCAAGGGGGGATAATTCGAGGTAATACGGTATGATGTAAGCATATGGGTATTTTTCTATTTCCCACATAGGTACTTTACAGCAAATTCTACCGTATCCCACTGGATAAAAAAAAAACAAAAAAAAATTTATAAAAATTGTTCCTCATAGAAAATCGAACTCACTGTCGAATAATTTTACGCAGAATTTATTACATCGCTTTATTCATAAAAAATGGTAGCATTCTCAGTAAAGCATCCGTGCCATAAGGAAGACTATTATAGGAAGTCTGAAATTGCTTTCCCAGACAAAAAGATGAATAGGTATTATACCTCAATAAGACACACGTCTCAATATTTTTTGTTGCCAATTCTGCAAGTGGAAAAGTAGCAAGAAACTTGAAAGTGATAGGTAAAGTTCTAAAAGGGAAGTCAAGTGACAAGTCAACTAAAAAGTGACAAGTAAATACTGTATATCCTCGAATACGACCCCAGGGGAGTTATTTTTCGTCCGAGTTTTTGAGGGGGACTTATTCAAGAGGGAGGAGTTATTCAAGTGAGGGAGTTATTTTTTCCTCAGAAAACTTGACTTAATTCATTGTATGAATGCATTTCAACTTGCATGTAAACTCATGTAATCCAGCTATTCGACAGTAAAACAACAACAGAAAGGTGTGTATACACTGCGTACACGCTATGTATCTGCTGTCGCTGCCATACGTTAACATTATTTTGCATTATCATCGATAATTTTGTCAATTATGTAGCATTTTTTCACACAGATGGGGAGTCATTCAAGAGGGGGGAGTTATTCGAGGGAGGGAGTTATTTTTTCGTCGGTGTTTTTGAGGTGGGAGTTATTCAAAGGGGAGTTATTCGAGGGGGGGTTATTCGAGGGAGGTCTTATTCAATGATATACGGTAAACTCGGCGGACTTTTTGGAAGTCATTGTTCTACGGGATTTTTGTACGAGTGTGACTAATTAAACTTGGCATATGTCCAAGTTTTCGCGTTTCGTGCAAACAAGTTTAAATTTTTGTTCACGTCGCCAATAATGGCCGCGGAATGCAATTAAGCAATTGACCGCAAATGGCGACAAACGTACTAGTTGAAACTTGTGTTTACTTAATCACATTCCGCGGCCATTATCGTGACGCGAACAGAAATCAGGCGTCTTAAATCTTTTTGGTATGAAACGCAAGGAATTTGGACGTGTGCCAAATTTCATACGTACTTTTTCGGAGGAATCTATCTGGGCCGCGACGATAAGATCGGGCCTAATGCCTTACAATCCGACTTTCTGTAACGATATGTCTATCAAATTCATATCGTTCTTTTATAAAAGGGCGGATTGAATAAAATGTATCGTGAACCGAATGGAATCCGTCCATTCAAGTTCGAATAAAAAAACATACGTCATTGGGAACCAAGGGCCGAATACCTGATTCGTTTGATGTCCGCCGAGTTTAAGTGACAAATGAAACTGCCACTTATACTCCGGTGACTTTACGCCTTGCAGGAAGCGCGCCAACGCGTGCGATTTTCAATAAAAAGACGAAAAAGTCATTTCTGTTTTTAACGCATTCACAATACAATTTTTTCACAAAAATCGCATTCTTTGATTATCATTGGCACACTTCCAACTTGAAGTATAAAAAAACTGCGCGTGCAGAGTGAACTATCATGACACTGGAGTTTTATGTGTTTACTTGTCATTTATAAGTCTACTTGTCACTGATTAGTTTACCTTTCATTTGACTCGCCACTTTAAATTTACTTACCACTTGCCACTTTTTGTCACTTGCAGAATTGCCCACATTAATCCAGGCGCATATAACTTAAGCATAAATGCATCCATGCAAAAACGAACACAATTGAAGCTAGACTTCAAACAAAAAAGAACAATAAGCTTAAATAACATCGGGAAAGTGTCTTGTGCCAAGGATTGAGCCAATTTTAGATCGCAAATTTCTTAAGAATCGTGTTAGCCGATGTTAGCCCATGTACATTTTAGATACATCAAATGTGTAAGTACAAATACCTAGGAATATGTATTCACATGTGTTATAAATAAGTGAATAGGACTTGGCTTGGGGGCAAAAGCATGAGAACCGCTGCACTGAAAGTCTGAGTTGTTAAAATGTATTCACTTAAGTGTATATGTATTTACATTACATAGGTATTACATATTTACATATGTATACTTACACATTAACACCTCATAAAATGACATCTACCATATTCCTGCTGAATAAAGAGAACAATTTCAGCTCATCACAGTCAGAAAAATGCATGCTATAATAGTGTATGGCCAAAATTTCTGAAACTGATTTATTTGTTTTAGACACATTTGAGTCCACTGGAATAAATCATTTTTCATTTTTATCAACAGTAGTCGTTAACATCTCTTGATTCCAGTACACTAAAATTTATCCAAACTGATGTGCATGTAGCCAATGCATCACTGCTGGCTTAAATGCAGGGTGATTTGTCAGTGTGTTCCTGAAGTGTAACAAATTTGATACCTAATTTTGTTTTGAATGGTCAGACACTGGATTGTCACTTGTCTGAGTCAATTCTCCACTTAAAAAAGTCTGATTTAAAAAATAATCCAAATAATCTCTATAATAAGGGGAACTACCAGTTGCAAGTATTTGCATTTATATGTGGTATTTCACCTTGTTTCCTGCAAAAAACCCTTACATTTTTAGTAGTTCTAAAAAATACATTACATTAGATAAATTTTAAAAAAAATTAAAATAGACACTTTTCACAACTCTAACACCAGATAGAGAAGGTTCAAGCTTTTCATGTGCCAGTGCGGTGCGTGCTTTCCAAAGCCTCAATGCATGTTCGTCTACGCCGGAAAAGTGTATTGAGATACGTTTTGAACATTCGAGTTTTTAGAAATACTCAATCTTAATTTTTTTCACATTTTATGTCGACATTTGTCATATTTCCGCCCATGTAACGGGAGGAGGGGAGCATTTGGCATTTGAGTGGCTGCAACAAAATCAATAACCCCCAGCGATGTTCTTTTGTGGGCAAATTAAAATCATGGATTTTGTGATGTTGCTTTGCTGGCCAGAAGCCAATTTTTTTTAGAAAGCGGTGAATGTCACAAAACTTACGGATGTTGCATTTGATAAATATTAATAAATGCGAGTGCGATTATGTAGATGTCTTCTCTCTGCGTGGCGAAAAGGTCACTTCAAAGAAATGGACACATTTTTATTCATTTGTTACATTTTTTATTAGTCAAATCGAAAAATCTGGAACTAATTCTTTCCATCAAATAATTACACATGTACAAACAATTCCATCATGACAGTACTAAATGTACGGTATCTCCTCTATTAACTTGCCCATCTGAGGGAGACTTTCCCTCAAAATGCGTGACAGAATGTAATGCACGTGAAAAATAGAAAAATACATACTGTATTTCCTCGAAATACTCCCGGGGGGGGGGGTGATTGTTTCAGAGTGCAAATTTTGAGGGGGTTAAACGAGGTAGGTAAATAGTTCGAGGGAATACGGTACTAATATGTGGCTGCACCCTGCTTAGAAAGATATTACGCAAGAATCGTTATCACAGCGAAAATTGAGTGTGCGGAAGCTCAGTGAAGCGTCATAAATTGGCTTCACGCCAACACTTCTCGACGCTTCACCACGTATTCTAATGCTTCCACATACAGCACGAAATTTTGAGAAGATACTTATCGCTTCTAGATATAGCGCCGCCTGGTGAAGCGCGTGGAAGACACTTCACGATGGAAGCGCACCGCTTCACGCGCTTCTGTATTTTTTTCACCAATTTGATATAGGTACATCTCTATATTTACCTTAAAATACGCAACGAAAATCCATCACGGATTTTAGTGCAAAAAATAAATCTCGCTTCAAATAAGCGCTATTCATAAGTACCGCCGTCAAATTCAGCCGGGCCCTATTCAAGAAAATACGGTACTGCATACATCACCCAAACGCTTCAACTTTGTATCGGTGCATCGCTGGCGGCTATCAACCAACTTCATTTAACTCGCAGCAGTAGTGCAGGTTTTATATTGGCGCCGCGCACACTACCTAGTTTACTGCCGGTGAACTCATAAGTCAACTGAGAATGGAATTTGAGTTGACTGGAATTGCGTGTTCGTCAACTATAGTTGACGGAGAGTAAAAATAACTCATTCGGTAAACTCAAGTGCGTTCAAGGCTGATGATTAATGAGTTTACTTAATTTGGAAAATTTCGTTACTAAACTAGTGTGTGCAGCGACATTTACTGATCGGACTGAACGGGACGCTATGCAGACAAATGACATTTTACCGTATTTCAATGAATAGTGCGACGTGAGAAATGGTGCGACAAATTCACCTCTGTGAGGGCATTTTAAAATTTGAAAAATATGTGATGAGAAGAAGTGAATCGTTTGGCTTTTTATTCATTTAGATATGGTGATTCCATTCTACAGTGCGCCCTCAGTGGACTTAACCCAACAACTTCATTTGGCTTTCAAGTGAGTAGTGACGTAAAAAGCGCCAGGACTTTGGCTCGATGCCAAGCGCCAAATGCATCATGACGCTTTTCTGCCCCCCCCCCCCCAGCGCCAATCGCCCATGGCGCCAGCTCCAAACTTGCGCCAAGAGCCATGGCGCATTTCCATCACTACGCAATAGCATCGGTGCAGTCGCATGGCACTTGTGTTTACTGCTTCACGGCTTAACATAGACTCGCATGCGTGCACGATTTGAGTATCTTCTGCATGTGACGTGGAAAGTTGTCGCCAGCGCCGATCACTGGGCATGGTGCTCCTGGGACCTGGTGCCAGATCCAATTGGAAGAAGTGAAATAATGGCGCTGCGGTGGCGCCATTTCTCTGGCGCCAGCGCCATACTTTTGAAGTTAAGACGCGCGTTAGGTGCTCTACCAGGTGAGCACTAATATTGTGCACCCTTTGTAGATTGCAAATACACGAAAAAAATGGGGAGGGGGGGGGGGTATTTTATGAATAAAAACATTGGGGTTGAGCTTTAACTATAGTGGTTTAAAAGCGCCTTGGCGCTTACGCCAAGGCAAAAAGTGACAATTAGATTGACAAATTTATTATAACTGACTGGTCAAGTGAATTGTTTAATTATGAGAGAAATGTCAACAACATGGAATTTATTTCGTCTTGTGCCAGGCAAATGATAGTTATTGAAAATCGATCTTTTTCGAAAGATTCAAAGAAGTAGAATAAATGCTCCTTGGGTAAGTTCTCATGACGGTTGCAATTAAAAAAATAACAGTTAACGAAGCGGTAAAAAAGCGAAAATTCGTCCATTTTTCAAAAACAGAAGTGTCATAAGTATCCAAAACTATTTTTTCAGACAAAAATAAAAATAAATTGGCACGCTTCCAACTACTATTTTTTGCTTGCACCGTCACCGTTTCCCTGCGTCCCGTTCAATGGGCAGTGCAGAATGGCTGCAAAAACCCGTGTCTGGGCTGCTTATTGATGTCACCGGTAAATTTTTGGATTTGGCCTTTTTAGGTGTCGCAGAATGAAGTTTTTCGCTGTGCAACAATTTATATACCTTTAAGATATATTTAGATTTAACTTTAGCACTAGTTGTTTAGCACTGTGCGACTTGGATTGGCATAGTACTAGTGAACTTTTTTATAGACACGGCCCCAAAATCAGCTTCAAGCTAAGGCGGCAGACATTCGACTAAATGCATAGAATTCTGCCAATTACGTTTCTCATGAAACGTGGAAAACGGCATGTCGAGTTGTTAAAAGTTATTTTATAATTTTTTATCCGCAAATCCATCTTGAAGACAACGCTTGCCACCGTACAAACTTAATAATTTGTAGTAAATTCCACAAAGCTTATGTTACAGTACTGTTGTGTTATACCAATCTTCTCACCACTCTGAATACAAACGTCATCATAGATTTCAACGCAAACAAACGTTTCAGGGGTGCTATATAACCCGGCGGCGAGCGATGGGGCAATGCAAGCAATTCCCGGCGCTGTGGAGGCTGTCAAATTGTTAGTGTAAATAGTTAGTTCCTCGAAATACCCCCAGGGGGTTTATTTATTCAGAGCAAGAATTTTGAGGGGGTATTTCGAGGATATACGGTAGTTGACATATTATTGTGGCACAGACATTAGTTGACCGCCGGTCAACTGCCAAATATGTTTGGATCACGTTTATAGTTGACGGGAATTCAAAATTTGCAGGTGGAGACAAATTTCACATTCCCGTGAGCAAAAAAATGATCAGTAATACTTTTTTGTTGACTGTTACTGTCACGTTGTATAAAATTTTAGTTGTTTTAAAATAATTGCCATCTTACACATATCTTTTTGTCATCAACAATTTCTTTAAAAAAGTTTTTGATAAACTCGAAAAACGAAACTTCGATGTGTAGAAAAATTATACCAAACCAATCAAATTTTTGCTCAATTTTTGGCTACGTTCCGAAAGTATTCATTTTTTTAACTTAAAGGTATACTTTTTTGAAACGACAAACGTTTAAACGTTTCGCCTTGCATCAATCCACCTAAATTTTATTTTCATCCGCAGACTCAGCGAGCAGAATGATGTGTCTGTTCGATTTCTCAGCAACAAATCTTCCAAACCGCACAAAGCAGTTATAGCAGAACTGCAGGTAGTTGTTGCTTTCATTTTTTTTTTCATTGTCATTTGGTCGATATTTGGCATCGTGCCAAAGTTATCAAATTGTAATGTGCAGAATTGACATGATACTTAAATTTGATATTGATGGACGATATATATATATTTTCATAACAATGGCGCAATGCACACTTATTGACACCTGGTATTTATCGATGTCAATTTTTATGCTAGTTGACGACTGTTAGAGCACTATTCTTATGCAAATGACGCACTGTTAAAAATTGAATATTGACGCATGTGTGTTTCAACATCGTTCCGCCACCCGTCAACTAAAATCTGAATTGACAAGGAAATCAGTTGACACTGTGGAATATTAACCATTGCATCAGATCACTACATGTGCTCAGTATGTGCGCCTTAAACTACAGAATCTTGGCTTCGCTGTGAATCCACGGCACGTGTTCACTCCGGTCGGGGCAGCCACGCAGTACATATCCGAGCATAGATTGAGACCGCATTTGCTCGTGCATGACTGTTGGTTTTTTATTTATTGTTTTTTTTTTAATTTTGAAAGACTTGAGTGGTGTATGAGTTGTTGATTAAACATTTGGGTCGACGGTATCAATAGAAACTGTATTTTGTTTACTGTACTTGTTGGAATTACAGCAGATCAGAATTGACATGGGATTTTCTAGGTGATTGAACAATACCGCTCATTTTAAGCTCGCAAACATTCATGGAAATCATCAAAAATTAACTCGAGTGAATTATTGCGAAACAATTTTCCGGTATCAAACAGTCCAAAATGTCCAACAGAAAGTTGGCACAGAGCCAGAGAAGCGTTATGTTGTTGTCTTTCACAATTAGGTAAATTATGTATGAAACGAATGGAATCCATTCAATTAAATTTGAATTTTTGAACTGAAATATTTGACCGACCCAAGATTGTATGACAGTAATTCACTTGTGTTTGATGATAACACTATAAAAGTACAATTACACAAAAGCTTCATGGTTACTATCACTATAACTATTATCTTAACTTTATCAAATATTTTTACAACCCTGTAGCCTATTATTCCATGAGACATCAACAAATCACACCATTACACTCACATATAAAAAACACAGAAAACTATGCAACTTTTTCCTTTGTTTTCGTGCGACCTGTGGTCCACCTAACAGTGGCGGTATATTCTGGATTCATCGGGGGGTGGCGTAAATCACTCGCGAGATATTTCTTCATTGATGGTAATTCCTTGATTTTGTTCATCAGGGCCTGGGATTTTTTTTGTTTTTTTTGGTGTTTATAAAAAAATCATTTTTAAGTGAGCATAGAAACCAGTCCAAACACAAGGACGTAGCCAGGGGGCGCCCTCCCTTTCCGGGACAGATGTAGAGGTGCCAGGAATGGCACTTTTGGATAGCGATTTAGTAGGTTTACTCGGCAGTACACGACTCCGCCTTTTCTTTTTTAAAAATATTTTTCTTTTTGTGAAAGTGCATACATTAATAATTTCGGGCGCATACTTTGCGGTCCGTCTAGGGTTGGAAAAAAAACGTTTTTTTTTAACTCGATGTTTTTTTAAAAAAAAAAACGTTTTTTTTAAATAAAAAACGTTTTTTTTTAAAAGCTCCCAGATATGACCTTGTGTCAACATATATAGGTATATCAGACAGTGGCAATACTCTGTGATGTTATATATTACCATATAATGTCTGTGGAGCCATGGGATAGCATTATAAGTGGTGATTTGTGTCAAAAATATCCATTTTTCGTCGACATATCGTTCGTATATCGCCTTATAGTCGAATGTTCGTGACTCCAGGTAAAGTTTGGCACGGAATAGTGATCAAACAAGGTTATAAAACGAGGTTGTTACTTTGGGAGTGAAGTTACACACTGTGGAGGTACATGGAAGCACATTACCTCAATATTATATACTACAGCAACATATGACGGCTTATTAACCCATGGTAGCACATAGAAATGGATACTTTGATACTAAAAATGCCACAAAACCAATGAAAACAACCACCAATGTCAATTTGTGTGTGAAATTGCGCGCTTGCGCGCAAAAATTTTGCAAAATACCTAGTGCTTAGTGCTACAAATTTCGGTCGATGTTTTTTAAAAAAAAAAAAACATTTCGGATGTCATGTTTTTTTTAAAAAAAAAAACGTTTTTTTTTAATAAAAAACGTTTAAAAAAAAACATCGGCCAACCCTAGGTCCGTCGAGTATAAATGAAAAAGTGTCCCCAATTTTACAACTGCACGGCATTTTGTCATTATCTAAAATTTTGGGAATAAAAACACCGCTGCATATGTAGTCAACAGGGTACCCTGTAACGTATATTTAGGTAGAAGGAAGTACGTATACAGTTGACGTTGGCGTTAACTCCGACCACGCCATGGCGCGGCGCCTAAGAATGGCGCCAGCGCCATGACTCCATTCCGTCATTTATGGGGGGGGGCTCTGTGTACAATCCGCCCCCCCCCTGCTCAAAAATCCCTGAGTGTATGTAGCACCAAACTCACTGTACACTTCGGATATTTCTGCAGTTCCGCTGGCCTGTACAATTCCACATTTGTGAGGTCTTCAAAGAAAATCACATCAGCCAATGATAGTTTGTTGCCCACTAAGTAACCAGTGTTTGTTTCTACCAAAACCTGGGTGAAATGATATGGTGATGTGGGTGAAAGGGAATGGTAAATAGGACAAGGGTCACATAAAAAATTATATTCTACAATCATCTACAAAATACACACCTTTTCAAACTTTGGCAAATACCTATTGCAGGCACCTGCCACTTTGCTTTCAAAAACATCCTCAGGAATCACTCCTTTTTCATCAAATGGTTCATTCATGTCATGTGCCCCATCAGCTAGCATGTTGATCCTGAATAATTTGAGAAAGTTTGGTAAGTTTGAAGGTGTGAATGTTATGCAAAAATCCAAGTACCTCATTTTTAGTGTATACCGTATTTGCTTGAATAATCCCCCTGGGGGATTATTATTTCGTCAGACTTTTTTGACGGGGGGATTATTCAAGGGGGGGAATTATTCAAGGGGAGGAATTTTTATTTCGGCAGAATTCTCAAGCATGTTTCCATCGACTCATTCGACAAAACATGCTTTATTTACACAATAACATGCTATTCTTGTTCAAATTAGACATAAAAAATTGTTCGTATGCCTTGAGGGGGGGATTATTCAAGGGGGGGAATTGTTTTTTCCTCACTCATTTTACAGGGGGGATTATTCGAGGGGGGGAATTATTCAGGGGGGAATTATTCAAGCAAATATGGTACATCACTCACTTGTATCTTTCCTCCTTAGTTGTGCCCATCATGTCCTTCAAATCAGCAAAGTACCTGTGGGGGTTGTTAGGATCGTTACCTATACTCTTTCAGTAAGAAAAACAGTTAAAAGGCGCCAAATCTGGTTGAAAAAACCTACCTAGGTTATATAAACTAAGAAGAAAGTTAAAGAGATTGGCAATTTTGGAGGTGAAAATGGAAAAAAAAGTAAAAAAATGCATTTTTCTATGATTACATGCGGAATAGGGCAGTGCCGGTGGTAACTGCGACCCCCATTGGAGACCCCCTCATACCTGCAAATGGCCATCGATTCAACCATCTCCATGCCATTGTATTCCACCAAAGGCAGGCTGTTGAAAAAAAGTTTGCCACTTGCCCTGAGCGCTTTCAACTTGTCCGGTGTATCAATGAAATCTCCATGGGTCCACTGCGATTTGGGGGTTGTGTAATTTTGGATTAGGTGGAAAATGGGACTGTATTTTTGGATTGCGATTGGTGGTGATCAATTGTTCTGTTTTTCAGAATTGTTAAAAAATCCTGTTATAAATTGAGTGAAAATATCCTCCACAAATGCCTTTTTAAAACGTTTTTTAAACCTTTGAATGGCTTTCGTATATGTACCAATTTTGTGGAAGCACGTGTGCATTTAATTATTTAGGCTAGGGGTGGCCGGCGGTTTTTCAACATTCTTGTCCAGATGACAAATATTTACTCACGTGTTTCCGTAAAAGTAGTACATAACTGAAAATTTTAAAAAAATTCACCACTGCTAAAAAACGCACCTCTATACCAGCCGCAGCTAGAGTAAGTCGTACAACTTCCGCCATTCCCCTGCCAGGATAATGTATCATTACTGCCTTCCCTGCCATTTTTTCCGGAAGAAAAAGTGCCCCTTGAAAATAGTTTGAAAAGCAGTTTTTTACTATTTTACTGTCCTGTGCGAATGAGCGTTTTTGAGTAAAATACTGAGTTTAAAAACTCTAGAAAATGATGACGCTTTATATGTTACTACACACGCGCTTGAGCTAGGTCTGGAACTTTTTCAGTGAACCATAAGAAACACATTTGTGCCATTCTCACACCATACTATACTTCTATACTATCCATACTGATTTTTGAACTATTGTTTTTCTGTGTTTGAATATTTCTGTTCTCAATAATCTCAAAACTCAGAGGTTTCTCAAAACATGTGTTGGTGCTGTGGGACTTTATTTATTGTTGCAATCTTTATGATTTTATTGACTTTGCTGAAATTGTGTTTAAATTATTCACTACTTCCTAGAATCATTCAGTATGTCCTCTGATAAATTCCACACATTGGCACTTATTCCCCAACTTATCAGTGACATTGTTAAAATTTTGCTGAAAAATATGTTGAGTTAACAATTTGTTGTACTAACATGGTGAGTGCCCAGTGGAGTTTTGAAAAAAACTTACTGTGTGTGCAAAGCAGGCCCTTATCCAGGGGGGGGGGGGGGGGGGGGGGGTGCAGCCCCCCCCCCTCCCGGGGCGAGACCAGAAAGTTACCAGAAAAATGCGACTTTTTCAACGTCACGTAAAAAGTTTTGCGCGCAAGCGCGCATTCTTCACCAGATATAAGGTATTATCATCAGATTTGCTCCATGTGGCCGCAAATCATTAAAAATGTTATGCTTTTTGCTGTTTTGTATGTATATTTACATACATATACAGCGTTCCATGGCGCTGACGCCAACGCCAATGGCGCCATGGCGTGGCTCTTACTAATGGCGCCAGCGCCATGGCGCCATTCCGCCACTACGTAGCTAAAATTTTAGGGGGGGGGCTGAGCCCCCCCCTCGCCGGGCTCCGTAAACAAGCAGCCCGCCCGCTCAAAAATCCTGGATACGTCCCTGGTGCAAAGTTTTGGGTTATTGACTTTTATAAACCAGTGTGCTTATACAACATGCACGTTAATGACACTGACAAACTTTAGAAGCAATCACATTCCAAGAAATTATTGTATGCACAGCTTCTGTAAAACAACATAGGTTGTGAAAAGTGGCAAGTTGTGAATGTGGCAATTGTGTGTCCTAGTGCTTTCTATTTATGTATTTACCTGCCTACGTGTATGTAGGTACATAATATGTATATTTCGAGTGCAAGTTGTTACAACTACAAACTTACAATATTTGTCTTGTTGGGTGTTACTGCAAAACATTTAATGCTAACTAAACAAGATTGTTTCTAAAATGAAAACAACCTCACAATAAGGACGCATACAAATGCTTTATTTATGACTGTAAAAAATACATCGATATCCAGTGTATTTTATGCACTTAAATGTTAACAATACATGTTAAGACATGGTGTATTTTAATTTACCGCAAATAAATATCCAAGTATTTACTTGAAGCCTCTCATTTTAGGTTTGGGTTCTCATCTTTTAAAGCTCGCTCTGCTTATCGAGTTCCTATGCAATTTGCATTTTGCAAAAAAAAAAAAAAAAATTCTGCTTTTCGCCCTCCTAAAAAGTTGGAGGGAGTCAAAAACGTGGGAAAAAAGCTCTAGATGGGTGAATATTTTCTGAAAATTATCTGGAAAGCTGGCTTTGTGGGGTTAGTGACGGTTCGATATACATATAGGCTTTTTCAGTGTGTATAAGGCAAATAAGGGAGAAAAGTGCAAAAACTAAGTAAAAAACCCTGAAAATAGGTAGTTATTATTAGCAGGATATTTATATACCTGCTGAGCACAGTTTAAAATGGGCAATAATATATAAAAAGGGTGGCAGGCAAATGCAAATGGATTTACATAACTGTTGCACTTTGGGTGACACCCCTCAACCTACATTCCACACCCCTGTACACACCACACAAACAATCTACCCACCACCCCCCAGCGATCGCGGTCGATTTCTGCAACCCCACCAATGAACCCCCCAACTGCGTTCTGATGGGCCACTGCCGCGACGGGTACACGTGGCACCGAATGAACGACGCCCTGCAAGTGCTGCTTGGCATGAAGCCAAGACCCTTGTTGATCACTATGGGCTCGGGGAGGTATTATAGGAGTGGGCAGGGTGCGTAGGGTGGTTGTGGGGGACCTATGTAGCTGTGGACATCGATCCCACTGGACATCTGTGCTCGCTGGACATCTGTGCTCGCCCAGTGGATAAGTTACCACAGGGGTCTCCAATGCTGGGAAGCTCCCCAAATTGGTCAACTATCTAGCGCGGGGGCCCACTTTGCTATTCATCCATCCCCAGACAATTTTTTTGTCGCTACTATCCCCCATTTGGTTTAGGTACATTGTAAATTTGACATAGCATACTGTATGAATTTGCAGGTTATTCCAAAATGTGTCAATATGTTTTACTGTGTTTTAATTGCTGGCTCTGGCAAGCAAGTAGCAGTTGACCATGCAACCTGGATGCCCAGAGGGATCAGATGTCCACCAGACACAGTGTGCATAGATTTCCAGTGGTTTTTCACCATTTTATGCCATCGTTTTTGATAAAATACGAATGAACAACGTTTTGATTTTATTAGTAGAAGTCATTAAAAATATTTTTTCCTTCGTTTGGCATATAAAATCGTTTTTCTTACCGAGAATGTTTTTGCCCCCCCCCCCCCCACAGGTGACTTGGTACTGGACGTCGGTGCCATGTCCAAAGCGTTGGAATTTGCTGCAGACGCACCGATTTTGTCATTTGGCAAGCCTAATAGGGCGTATTTCCAGGTGCCAATTTCACACTCTGTCAAGTGACATTGAAAGTTTTAAGTGACAGGTAAATTTTTGGGTGATACGTTACGCAGACGATAGGGAATTCATTGGCTCTGCACATACTAGTTGACAACGAAATCGGGTGTAACTGGTTTCCATTCAGATTTTTGTTGATGGGTCGTGGTTAGGGTGTCAAATTTCCGTTTCCGTTTCCGCCTTTCCGCAGGAAAATTTTTTACCTTTCCGTTTTCCGGCAGCCGAAAAATTTTTACCTTTCCGTTTTCCGTTTTCCGGCAGCTGAAAAACTTTTACCTTTCCGTTTTCCGGCAGCTGAAATTTTTTTACCTTTCTGTTTCCGTTTTTCCGGCCCATTTTTCCGTTTTCCGGCTGAAAAATTTTTACCTTTCCGTTTCCGTTCTACCAGGCCATTTTTCCATTTTCTGGCTCGATTTTCAGTTTTCTGGCATTTTTCCATTGTTTTTCCAATCTGTATTTATCTTCAATTGGCTCATCCCATTGTGTTGTTTTTGTCTCTTGGAGCAGCATTGACAACTGGGATTTCAGGGTCAGTGAAACAGGTGCTGTGAACCCAATTGGGTCATATGCTGACACCAATAATTTATTCAAGTTTCATCTGGTTGGTGTTGTGATGCTGTCAATTTGCAATTTTGGTGTTGATATTGCCAGCATGTCCGTTCTGTGATTTTATTTCATGCCCATTACTGCGACAATTTTATTCATCTTTGGACTACTGTTGTTTTCTGCTATTTCATTCATGACTGATCTGGAGTTTGACAGCCATTCCCTCATGTTCATAGAACATTGGTTAAATAAAGCTTTGACTTTGTAATATAGTTCTAAAGCTTCAACTTCATTTGTGACACTCATGATGAAGTTATCGACGTAAATGTTGTTTATTATCATCGCCAACTGGTTTCGTTCCCCTTCATTTTCTTCATATTCATTCATGTTGTTTATTGTCACATTTAAATGATATTTCCTGACTGCTCCCAAAATTGCTGGGCTGCAGACAAGTCCAAACAGTATGCTTTTAAAATGAAGTACTATTAAGTTATTTTCAGTTACTGGTTTTGAGGCATCTTTCAGCCAGAAAAATTGTGTGTAGTCTCTAGCTTGGTCATGCAATCCTATTTGCAAAAATGCCTTTTCAATATTGGCAATTAATGCTAGATTGCCTGCCCTGAACCTCAGGAGTAGGCCCAGTGCTAATGGTGTTGTAATTGGTCCTCTAAAAAGGCACTCGTTGAAACTGGGCTTACCTGCCGACCCATCGTACACGATTCTGCATGATGTCGATTTGCCCGGCGTGATTACTGGCTGGTGTGGCAGGTAATGAATCCCCTTGTTGTCTGTTTTGTCATCACAGATCTCAATTATTCCCTTTTCTAGTTGGTTGTCCAAAACTTTCCGGTATTGTTCAAATAAGTTTGGATCTTTGTTGAATCTTCTTATCAGTGATTTAAACCGCACCAAGGCATCTGCTTTTCCCATGGGCAGGTCACTGATACTCTCTTTATACGGCCAGTCAATATAGTATTGTTTGTTGTTGTCATTGAATTTTATGCTATTTATTATCATCTCCTCTGCAATGTTGTCATCAATTGCATAGGGGTCATCAGTGATTCCCACTGCTTCTAGACTGTGAAATTGTCATAGTGTTTCCTTTCCTATGGCCACTATGGCTACTTTTTGATGATTTTTTGTTGGTTCAGTTAAGCTTGAACTACAAGTGACGTTACAGGCATGATCCATAGTTGCAGAATGTACAGCTACCACAATCAAAGCCAAACAGGCAAACCTGCATGCAGGTTTTCCTTCTGCAAATTTGTCTATTACCGTGCTAATTTCACTTTATTTTTTTCCGTTTCCGTAAAAATTTTGCTTTCCGTTTTCCGGCATTTCATTTTTCCGTTTTCCGTTTTCCGGCTGACAATTTTTTTTTACCTTTCCGTTTTCCGGCAGCTGAAATTTTTTTACCTTTCCGTTTTCCGGCAGAAATTTTTTTTTACCTTTCCGTTTTCCGTAAAGTGAAAAAATTTTACCTTTCCGTTTTCCGTAAAAAAATTTTTTTGACACCCTAGTCGTGGTGGCACGATGTTCAAATGCACATACCAATAT
This sequence comes from Sphaerolaimus hirsutus, assembly GCA_964036195.1. Lineage (NCBI taxonomy): Eukaryota > Metazoa > Nematoda > Chromadorea > Monhysterida > Sphaerolaimidae > Sphaerolaimus > Sphaerolaimus hirsutus. The sequence goes on along the minus strand of OZ038456.1, from coordinate 6,427,771 downwards.
TAATTCCTTTTCGACATTGCTGCATGAGCACTAAAAAAACTGCCATGCAACCGTCAACTAAAATCTGAATTGACATGGAAACCAGTTGACACCCAGAGTGTGTAGCACCAGTAAAAGTCGTGGATGGTAAGTCAAATGGCAAGTTGAGTACTAATGGATAAGCAAAGTTGTCAATAAATATTCTCTCTTTTCTTGTCACCTAAATATGTACTTGCCATTTTCTTATCACAAATCAGTCTGTCACTTTCGGGATTGGGATTGGGTTTTCAAAAGTTTCGGGATCGGGATTCGTTTTTTGAGGTATCGGGATCGGGATTCGTTTTTTGAGATTTCGGTATCGGGATGGAGGTTTCGGGATCGGGATCGGGACCACAAAATACCGAAATTTCTCGGGATTCGGAATCGGGATCGGGATCCTGTTTGAACCCTACTTGTCACGAAGTCCTCTGTCACTTGACAAAATGTGGAATTGGCCCGAGGCCGCGCTGGATTCAATGGGCGACGAAATATTGAAAAATGAAGTGGTAATGATCGGAGATGATTTAGAATTTGATGTGGGCGGAGCCCACACTTTTGGCATCAGGGGTGTCGCTGTTTTAACGGGAAAGTTTGAGTGAGTTTTTATTTTATTTTTGGTTGAGTTTTTAGGGCTGTTTTCCTTGATTTGAGTGAATTTTACCTAGGATAGAATATTGATTGGGATCGATTTGAATGAGCTAATGTCAGTTTCCGAGATTCAATACCTGTAGTGATTATGTTTGTAAAATATCAAAATAGACGAGTATGTTGGCTATATCAACTTATGTAAAGGCGTGCGCACAAAACAAAATCAATGCGTGTATTTACTGTGGGCTTTACCTGTGGAAAAAAATGAAATTACCACGCTTAATTAATATCCATTATTTTCCTCACAAAATGCTCAAAATCCCCCCCCCCCCCTACAGCCGACCCCAATTATCGAAACACCCGAACATCGTACCCGATGCTATATACGACAATCTTTTGGACGCGGTACGAGATTTGTTAGAGTCTATAGCCGCGGCGAAAAGCGAAAGTGATGGTGATTGAAGTTGGCAAAAAGCCAAAGTTGAAATTACGGTTCAAGAAATTAGAGTGAAATGCAATGTCGTGAGGGTGTGAAGTTTCAGCGAAAAATTAATTACAGTAAGGTGGATGATCATAAATGTCTCTCACTTTGTCATGGGCAAAGTAAGTAGTAGACTAGCTAAGTACCAAGGTGGTTTATGACCAAAAAAGCACTCAAAATGTGCCCCCGTCGCTGTATATGTATGTACAATACATACAAGTACAGCACTATTTGGCGCCAATGCCAACGCCAACGGCGCGGTAGCGTCGCGCCTACGAATGGCGCTGGCGCCAAGGCGCCATTCCGTTGCCACAGGGGTCAAATGGGGGGGGGCGCCGCCCCCCCCCGTTCGCCGAGCTCTGTATACAATCGCCCCCCCGCTCAAAAATCCTGGCTACTTCCCTGCGAAGTACGTAGACGGTATAAACCTGTTCTAACATAACAGTCATTGTTTTCAATGTGTGTTCTGCATTGCCCGGATCACAAACCGCATCTATTGTCATAACTATTGTTCCCTTTACACTCATTTTGGGGGGGGGGTATTTCGAGGGGGGGCTAGTAAATTCATAGTGGCCATTTTGAGGGGTGAGGTATTTCGAGGAAATACGGTATATCATTTTGCATAATGTGATTAATTTTTCGGTGATTTTTTTACCTTTTCGTGACGCTGCATTTTACGTCGAGCTGTAATCTGGGCCTCATCGGGTTGTATTTAGGTTTTTAGATTGGATTTGCACTGGGGATTTGTAAGTAGGTTTTTGTAGGTTTGAGTGGCTACCTATTTAGGTAGGAGGATAGACGGAAGAAAGTTTTATGATGAGTGACAAAGATGACCTTTTTATGACAAATAGCTATTTATGTCTATATGCGTGCATAATTGTCCAGGATGGGAAAAATTTTCACGGGAAAATATTTTTGGGCTTTATTGGCAAAACTGACCGTTTAGTTACCTATTTACCTGCCAAATGTTTTGTAAATCATGCTTTTTTCATGCTTTTTGGATTTTTTTATTTATTTTATTACCGATGACGTCATGATGGAGTGTTTCCTTCAGAAAAATAATAGCATGCGGTCCGTAGAGTATAGTCATTATGTCTATGGACAAAAAGAATCTTAATTGTAATACTTTTGAGTCTAGTCGTTTATACTGAGTCATTGTGTTGCTTTTTTGTCTTATTTAGGTATACCGTATTTCTTTTAATAGAAGAGCGCCATTCTATTTTTTTCGTCAACTTTTTTACCTGCCGTTCTATTGGAGGCTGACGTTCTATATATTTCGTCCATGGAAAAAACTGCCAAAACCTGCCGTTCTATTGGAGGTGCCGTTCTATCATATTCGTGAGCGCAAAAACGAGCCAAAACCTGCCGTTCTATTGGAGGTGCCGTTCTATTGGAGATGTGCCATTCTATTAGAAGAAATACGGTAATATAATAGTGAGTCGCTAGTGTAGTAATTGATTAAACTAGGTTGTTGTCATAAATTTTTACAACATATTGCTTTTCCAACCTACCTATACAGTGTTTCTAAAATTATTTAACAGCATTGCCATTGAAGTATCTAGGTATATTTAAATAGTGTAGTAAATTATAATAACGATTAATATATGTGTGTCTCTTGTCCTTTTAGTGTGTTTATTTACTATTAGATTATATATATTTATCACTTTAGTCTTCAAACTGTGCCAATGAAAATCTGAAAATGTAACAATATGTGTTGGAAGTCGATTTTTCTTGATTGGGGATACAGCGTCGAACACTTTATCGGATATCCGGCACTATTCATATCGGATAATTTTAGTTTTGTCACCTTAATTCAACTTGAATAGTCAAACCTAGTGGGGTATGGAACCTTTTCAGCAGTCCCAAATAGGGTTCAAACGGGACCAGTTTTTCGGACCGGGACCGGGACCAGAAATTTTCTAATGTCGGGACAGTGACCGGGGCCGGGACTGGGGTGTCGGGACCGGGACCGCCCCAGTCCCGACTTTTTGCCGAACCATGTGCCGGGACCGCGGTCCCGTTTGAACCCTTGTCCCAAACCCTTAAAATGCTCTGGGGTTAGATTGTAAATATCGTTCCAAAAAAACTCTCGGGAGATTTTTATATTGCAAATGTAAAAAGTTATATTTAGGTATTTATATTTTCTTCAGGGGGTTTTTCGGAGGAGAAAAATCTCATTTATATTTATTCTTATTTTCAGCGGGTTTTTCATGTAAATTCTTTTTCTTTTTTTATGGATTATCTAAGAAAGTGGAAAATGTCGTTCAGGCGCTCCACACGGTGGTTGACGCTACTTTTTAGAAGTCGATTGAGTCAAAACTGTTTTAAGTATAACTATTTTTAATTTTTTACCTGTGTTGATTAAGAAATATCTACCATCTATCATCTGAACACTTTGTTTTTTCCCGTCGACTTACATTGCTCTCAATGGCCCCACACGCTAGTTGACATCGACACCAAATGTCAACTGGTGCCGATCCCGATTCAAAGATCGCTGACGAGCCAACGAACGACGTTCAAATGCAAACTTTGAATTGGGTTCGGAACCAGTTCACATTTGGTGTCGATGTCAACTAGCGCGTGTGGAGCCAATGCGGGTGAATTTTAGTGCGCGATTTTCACGCGGCTTTATACGTTAAAATGTGGTAGCATTATCTGTCAAACGTTCGATCAGTAGTACTTTTATTCAATTTTCAGATACGCACGTCAAGTGTTTACGCCTAATTTACGTGAATCTATTTAAAATAGATTATTCCTATTTAAATGAAATGACGGGCTTCAAATGTTCGGTTGAAATTGCATAGACGCGACTAATCGGGAATATTAGATCAAAATAATTTGAGTAGTCTAATTTTATTCGATCTAATATTAATTCAATGATGTCCGATTTTTTGCTAGATAATTATGGTGGTGTTAATCTAGTTTTTCGTTGCAAATCTGCGTGATTACTTCTCTAATTTATCTCATTTCTCATTGAAAAAATCTCTGGGAGATTTATGTTTAAAAAATATCGGAAAATCTCTCAAATTCTAGTATTAATATTTTTCCAGGTTTTTTTGAGAGAGCTTTAATTAGATTTTTTCCTGAGAGATGTTCTGAGATTATATTTAATAATATATATTTTTTAATTGACGATTTTTTTCAATGCTAATCCCATTTCGCAGATTTTTCCTCGAGATAGACCGAAGAGCACGAAAATGTTGGCTCACCGATGTAAGTTCCCCTTTGAAATTTTGCTTTCTTGAATTTTTGCGTTTTGGTGAAGTTTTATTCCTCAGAGAATTTGTTCAGGAGTTGGTTTTAGGTACCGTATATCCTTGAATAAGACCCCAGGGGAGGTATTTTTTCGTCAGACGTTTTGGAGGGGGGAGTTATTCAAGGGGAGGAGTTATTTTTTCTTCAGAACTATCACTTTCACTTTATACATTGCTTGAATGCATTCCATCAACTCATGCAGTAGAGGTATTTAACAGATCAACAACAACACAAACAAAGTATTCATGCTAAAATTCATGTTCATCAGCATCCAAATCATTCAAATACACCTTGTGGATACCTTATATCTCATACCCAGATGGGGGAGTTATTCAAGAGGGGGGAGGTATTCAAGGGTAGGAGTTATTTTTTCCTCACCTGGCCAACAGGGGGGAGTTATTCAAGGGAGGGGTCTTATTCAAGGATATACGGTATACTCAGCGGACAGCAGACCTGGTATGGAAACCTGCCGTAATTAAATGAATAAAATCTTTTGATAAATTTCGTAATTAATTTTTCCATAGTAAAAACGAAATATTATATAATGAAAAACTGTATAATTTTTGGTTCATTATTCAGATGAGTTATGGTATGTTTTCATACTAAGTGTGGTGTCCGCCGAGTGTGTTACCCCGTCCACTTCAAAATTAGGCCCTTAACTGCTAAAATCTTAAAATAATCTCAATAGATTATAATGATCCAATTTTTTTTGTGGATATTTCCATAATTGTTCCGCGTCCAAAATAATCCCATTTCACTGTCTTTTGCAAATTCCCACTAAATATATGAATAGGATACATAAAACCTCCACATTTTGTGTTTACTAGTCGCGCAAAATTTCTGACCCAAATCATTAGTCCATGCGCCAATGGTGCTAATGATTAGCTTGTAAAACGGATTTGCTATATATTTACCACAAATTTACTGGGCTGTGACCTAATTAGGGATGTACAAATGTGAAAGCGCCATGGCGCTGGCGCCCGGACCCAAAGTGTCAAAAGTCATGTAAAATGTCACATTTATTATTATTTTTTATTGACAAGTACAATGCCATGCAAAGTGTGAAAAGTCATGTGAAACGTTTTCTTTTAGTTTTCATTGGTTATTTGACATTTTACACTTTGCATGACATTTTAGGGTCGTAGTGTGGCACCATGGTGAGAAACGGTAAATTTTCGGTAAAAAATTCACGTTTTGCTGTACTAACCGTAAATTCTATTAAACTCGACTTACATGAAACGAATCTTACCTGCATTTTTCCTGTTAGAAAAACGCGGCATTAAAATGGCACATAAAAGTTTTCTCACATTGCTGGCGCCATTGGCGCTTGACACTATTCTTGTGTAGCCTTACAAAAAATATGCCTGGTGCTTTACTCTGGAATCAAGGTGAACAACGCCAATTTTGGGGCTTGGCGCCATTTTTCCGTGGCGCCATAACCATGGCGCCTTTCACACCAGTCAACGAAATGCGTTGCATTGACTATATTGCATTTGCGCGCCAGACAGGCACTTGAAAATATTCTGTTAAGTGAGTCATCTCTATTGGCTTGATTATTCTGCGGATTTGTGCCATTTTCATGAATATTTTCACAATGACTGTCATTCTGGCTACTTGAAAATGCATGAATCAAATTTCGATTCTAAATTCACTCCTATTCTATTATCACTCCCAATTATCACATCATAAATCATGTGCGCATTTGTGGTATTATTTGAGCTATATTATTTACAGTGTGTGCTTGAATAATCCCCCTTGTAGCAGTTTTTAGTGCATTCAGACATTTCTTCAGTATTTATGCGTTGCGATGCGAAATTTATCTAGAAACATAACCTAATCTCGACAGAAAAATTGATAACCCCTCAAACAACACCACAATATTATCTGTCAAAAACGACTACCGTATTTGCTTGAATAGTTCCCCCTTGAATAATCCCCCTCGAATAATCCCCCCTGTAATACGAGTGAGGAAATAATAATTCCTGCCCTCGAATAATCCCCCCTTTAAAGATTTAATCAATTTGTTATAAATACCTAACTTTAACAAAAATGGCACGTTATTGTGTTTATAAGGCATATTTCGTGAAATGAGTTGATGGAAACATGCTTGAAAATTTTGACGAAATAATAATTCCCCCCCCCCTTGAATAACTCCCCTCCCGAATAGTTCCCCCCTAATAATGTGTGACGAAATAAAAATCCCCCAGGGGAATTATTCAAGCAAAAACGGTATTTTCGCGACTCATTCTAGAGTATACGGTAGTTCACTTTTCACCTGGCCGCCGCTGGTAATAGTCATTGTGCGTTCAATTGTGCTAATTTGAATCTAATCCGCGCCAAAATGTGTAAATATATTTATAATAAATAGGTAGAATATTATCAGTCATGCATTGCTAATGGCACCAGTCACTGGGTGAATTTTTACCGGGGTTCCCGCAAATTTTCCATTTACATCCGTTCGTTCCAGAGAGACGGGTGGCACTAAAATTTGACTCTTTTGTGCTATATTTGGCTGTTTTTGCATGGGAATATGCATATACCTGCACACTAGTTTTCAATTGCAACTTTGGGAACTCACTCCTAAATCGGCTTTGAACGCATTTGAGTTTACAAAAATTACAATAGTTTTTATCTGGAGTTGGCGGACATCTGGTTTTAGTAAACTCAAATGTGTTCAAAATTTATGAGTTTGAAAACACGATTTTTAGTTTTTCATTCGTGTCGGATATGGTAGATTTCATTATAACCTATAAATTCACCATTTCACCCCAATCTCCCCTGTAAATTATTTCTATGGCTCCCACAATTTGGCACCCCACAAATGCACACAATACGAGGTGACAGCTCGGCCCCGCCCACTTGGCTGGGCTAATTTCATGGCATTCCCTTTATTTGTTGTGTTCTGTGCGAGCCGCAAATGTCACGCTTGGAGCTAATTGCAGGGTGGCGCATTTTAGATGGTGGATTCGTGATTTGGATTTTTTATTTGTACAATTTTATGGGTGGTTTAGCGATTTAGTTGGTGGAAAAAATTTATGCATTGTGGGTGGTTTTCAAGGTTTTTGTTCATACAACTGGTGTGACTTGATAGTGGGCATGCACTGTTAACACACTGTCATAGATGACCCACTCATGCAACTGTAGCAAAAAATTGAGATGTAAATGCAAAAGGTTTTTTATATCAATGATTTTTTTGTGTTTTATGCATGAGTTGCATAAGCTAATGCATGCATTAATTTGTGGTAAAGCAAATACAATATGCATGTCTTGCTAAGATATTCTTTAAATTATTGGTTCATTTACAATTCTCTGGGACTAAACAGTTCAATAAAGCTTGCATGTAACCCATAATGCATAAGCATTAAAGTCATTAACCAAAAATACATAAGCAAGTTGAATTTTACTTTAAATGATTTGTTTCAATAAAATTAACTATGAAATGAATAGAATCCACATTGAATTCAATAAATTCACATTTTAGACATCCATTAGTTATTTATCCAAAACTGATCTTACATATTCAAAATGGTATAGAAGTCATTTATGTTATGAAAAATTTATTTTGGACTATTTAATTTGTTAGTAGGTTTGTACAAAAATTCAGATCATGAAACACACTCTAGAATAATCTGCACAAAAGCGTAGGTCAAAAGTATTTTTTTCAAGTATTTAAGTATTTTTAGCAAAAGTATGATCCATGAGCCTGATCAATGTTTTTTCAGAATTTTTGTAAGTGTAATCTGAGAAACACAACCAACATTATCAGTAAATTTCCCACTTCTGCAACATTTTTCCCTTTTTTTCTGGGCCACCGTGTATCAGTCACAGGGGCTTGATTTAGCCCGCGGCCAGCCCTCAAACCTAATGCATTTCCTTTCATTTGGCCCGCCCCCCTTTATGAATAAGCCACATAGACCGCGCACTTTTCAAGGGAGCTACCGTATACTACATGAATAAAGGATGAGATTTTTGTTCTCATTATGTATTCGATCGCTGTCGCTATGGCGCCGCGCGCGCTAGTTTTCAACTGAACTTTCCAAGGCTGATTAATATGTTACCTAAAAATAAACACATTTGAGTAAACCATAATGTGCCTACACACACTAGTTTTCACCGTGACTTCGTGTGAAAACTGAAATTTTTTCAAATGCAAATTAATGAACACGGTTGAATGATTTTATTTAAGTTAAATTTGAATTTAAGTTAAATTTGAATTTGATCAAAGAAAGCTTTTAATTGAAAATTTGAAAACTAAAACTCATATAGCATACAATACGAGTAGGCTGGATGTGGCCATGTGGCCATTTCAGTTTTCACATCAGTCACGGTGAAAACTAGTGTGTGTAGGGACAATGGTGAACCCGTCAACTACTGTTGCTGACGATCAAAAAAATTCATTCTTGTGAACTCAAATGTGTTCAAAATCAACAAAATCAATCATTTATCAGTTTTGAAATTTTCGATTGTCAACCAGCGTGCGCAGTGGCAATGGTTGAATCAATTCAGTGCGTCTACATTCATCAGAATACGGTAGCGCCCTTTGTACAGCCTTCATTCCGTTCAGTGCATAAGGCATGGATTTTCGCATGCCTTCCCGTCACATGGCCCCAAGCGAAATACACAAATAAATATAATGATGGTGCGGCAAATGGCTTCCTTTGCGCGAATGCACATGCGAAATTGGACACTGTAAAAACAAAATGATGTTTGACGAATTCTGATGGATTGTGACAAATTGAGACTGGTTTTGCGGACAAATTAGGACCGATTTTTTGATGGATTGAGTGATAAAAGGGTGGTGTTATATTTACCTGCCTTTTTATCTAATATTTTATCTATCTGGGATCGATTTCGCGCCGTGTAAAGTGCACCGTTAAGTGACAAACGTGCTGGTGATGTCGATCCCGTTAAGTGTGAATTTTTTGACATATTTTTACAATTTGAGTTTTGACACTTTTCATGTAAATCAGACATTTGACCATTTACCGCACAACATACTACCGGCGATTTTCAAACATTATCTAAAATTCTTCACTTAACACTTACAATCCGAAATGTGTCACTTATCGGGACACTTCACAGGGTGTGAGATTAGCCCCTGGCATTTTACTTTTTAAGTTCCATTGTTGCATCACGCCTCGCTCGTGTCAGTTCTGTTGATTGAGATCAAAGTGTAAAGATTAAGTGCGATCTTAAGATAAGGAACTTTATCATGCAACTTTTTTGCACCCCCGCCGTTTTCATTTCGTTCCTCATTCATTCGTTGTCTTTTTTCTAATATTAATTTATATCTATTTGCGAAAACGATTCGAAATTGAGTACTGTTTTGAAATCGTACAACGGTGCATCGCGTGTGCGTATTTTATTGCATGGGCTTTTACAATTCATAAGACTTTCAATTGAAGCTTACTTGGACTACCGTATATTCTTCGATAAACCCCTTCCATTTGAATGACCCCCCTTGAATAATTCCCCTGTGTAAAATGAGTACTGAATGCGCAGTGTTATGTGCTGTACCGTAAATATGAAACACTATATAAAGTGCTTAGAAAAGAGAAATTAATGAACTTGGATTTAGTCACTGACGGTCATTAAATTGTCCATAAGATTCAGTTGGACAGGTGTCAATTCCACAAGTGTACGAGTTTAAGAAAGATTAAGAAAAGTGGCATGTGTTGAGTGAAGTTAAAAATATAGTGGAAGGAAAGTGACAAGTCAACCTTTAAGTAGTAAGTAGAGTGATCAGTTAAATGCAAATCTCTCAACTCAAACACTTGCCACTTACCTATTGGAACTTTACTTATCACTCACCAATTTTATATCACTTGTCCACTATCTACCTAGATCGACCCCAAATCGCATAACATTGAAAAATGTTTGCTAAAAAACCTCCCTCGAATACCCCCACCTAAAAAAATTATCTGAATACAAAGACACCCCCTGTGGGCTTATTCTCGCATATACGGTAGTCTCAAACTAATGCTAATGCCTCACTGGATTTATATGAATTGTAAGGCATGATTTGAAGTGCACTGTGCATGGCTTCCTGCATGCGACCTAAGGAAAGTAATAATGATTTCGTCCCTTGCGTGTGCACTTTGCTTAGCATTTCCATATGTTTAGGTATGCGAATTGTGAATTGAAAGAGCCCTGTGTTGGCAAGCTGCCAATTTCTTGTGGTTTTGTTGATGTTGGTTGACGTTTTCGGTGATTTTTTTGTCGATATCTATGGTTGAGAGATTCGATATTGACATTTTATAGGAAGTAACTTCGTTTTAAAACTTTTGCTGCTATGCGCCATCGCTACGCACTTTTGTATATTCTACGGACCGCGTGCTATTTATGATTTTTTTCTGAACGAAACACTCCATCATGACGTCATCAAATGAAAATACATAAAATTCAATTCATTCATTTCGCTTCATAAACTAAAATTTTTACTCGACTTCGCCTTTTTCTTTTTTAAATATTTTTCGTTCTGTGAAGGTGCGTACATAAGTACCCTGTTCGCGCTTTATCGAGCAAGGCATTAAAAATTAGCATCAAAAGCGCTGCGGCACAAATTTGCAAGTGATAAAAAGTGAAGTTAAAGTGTCAAGTGACGTACTTTCCCCACATCCATTACTTTTCACTCTGCCTTCACTTATCCACCGCCTTGTCAATTCCAAGTCCAAGTCCACCGAAGCGTTCGAATTGATTGTGAACTCATGCACATAGGTGTGCTCCGCGCGGTGCACATGCATTCCTGTAAATGCGTGTGCATGAAGTGCGCTGCGGGCGACAGTTGAATGGCGGTTATTAGAGTACGCCGCCCGCTAAGAGTGAAGTTGATGCAAATGCATGTGTGCATGTAGTGATGGAATGGCGCCATGGCGCTGGCGCCATTTGAGGGCGCCGAATGGTGCTTGACGCCCTTTTTTGTGGCGCCCTTGGCGCCTGGCGCCCTGCCTTAAAAAATAAAAAAACGTGTCCGTGGATAACCAAAATTCACCGGAAAAATGAACGAAGTACTGGGAGTAGTTGGAAATCTTTCATCCAAGGGTTCATCAGAAACATCTGACACATCAGAAGCTGAGAATGCTGAACCGTTGAACTTGCAAACCTGTAAATCAAATGATTCAAATTGCACCAATTCCGTTTCCATCGATTCCAAGAAAAATCTATTTGAAGTGAATGCAGTGTTTTGTTAAATCACAATTTGAATTTGTTTTTGAATTGACTGCGATATGATTTTATGCAAAAACGTTGTTGCTAGTCTAGTTTTTGTTGACTACATCATGGAGAATGTGTATAAGGAAGTGAATGTGTACACTACACTACTAGAGGAACATTTTTAGCACACACACATTTGGCACATTTTTATTTGTATACTCAGCAGACACGATACTCTACAAACAGATAGGAGTTATGTCCTCAGCTGGCAGAGTGCCAGCCGAGAACTTATGGAAGACGTCATGAAGATGACATGATGGCGAGAGATGATGACGGCAACGAAAGTGATGACGTCATGATGGAGTGTTTCCTCCGGGAAAATGTACGGCGTGATGTCATCCGAGTATATGCGCTTATTTATCCTGGCGCCATTGGCGCCTGGCGCCCTCGTTTCTGGCGCTTTTCCATCACTATGTGCATGGATTGTATTTATGTAGAAGGAATGCGCAGTTTGCGATGACAGCTGGCTATCGTATTCCTTCTGAATGATAACGAGATTTTTATATTTTTTCATTTTTTTATACATTTCGTCGCATTGTTTTTTCTGTGGGATGATTGAACACCAAAATTTCATGTCACGTTATTCAATAAAATATGGCAAATTGCCAAACGTTCAGTGTGAATTTTTTTAAATAAAAAGTGATAAACCTTGCACTTTACCGTCACTTTAATATTTACATTGTTTGTCGCTGTTTTAGTTCATAAAATTTTTCGGTGCCATTGTGTACATGTTACAGAAATTTGTCGAATTTTAAACAATATCACATAGTAATAGATTGTAAAATAATCAAATCAGTGCTTGTCAATGGAAAATGATCGAATGATCAAATCATAATTATGACTAGATTTTATTTCGTGTTGTACAATTTTATCTGTAAATTACTACGGTGTGATTCTCCAAATCCCATGAAAAAGGATTTCACGGAATTTTTCTATAATTTGATCAATGAATTTGATGAATGAAATCACGCGAGAAATTTTATTTTAGCTCACCATATGAATAGCAAAATCAATTTACCTATTGTGAATAAAATAACGTGTAGGTATTTAATTTCTTTTCATTATTCAGATTGGATATGGTAGATTTCAGTGTAAATTTACCGTACACTTACCTCATAAAATCGTCAATGTAAATTCATAAATCATACTTTTGAACGCATTTGAGTTTACTAGAATGAGTTATTTTTACCTTCCGTCAACTGTAGTTGACGAACACCCACTTCCAGTAAACTCAAATGCCGTTCAAACTTAATTTATGAGTTTACTAAATATTTAGTTGACTGCCAGTAAACTAGCGTCAAAGTGTGCAGTCTGCAGAATTAATTAATATTTCCCGCCCACTACAGTCCACTGACCGCAAATTTTACAATGAAATCTACCGTTTTCCATCTGAATTAAAGATAATTTACTCACCATGGGGCAGTCCCAAACCCTCTAAGGTGTAAAGTAAAGTGCCAAATGTAAAGTAAAATGTAAAGTAAAGTGTCAATTGTCATGACAAATGTAAAGTAAAGTGTCATGCAAAGTTCAGTAATAAAATCTATTTTTATTGACATTTTACATGACATTTGACACTTTACTTTACACTTTACAGGGCTTGGGATTGCAACCATGTTATCACATTGCTTTCACCACGTGTGAATTTCAATGTATAGTGTATCATGTGATTTTATTCATCAAAATACGGTAACACGTTGACACTGTACAGTCCATTTTCAAACGCCAATTTTTCTCCTCGCAAATCGAGTCACCGTGTACGAATTCGCTAATGCAATAATAGAATACAATGGGTGTACCTGTGAAATGTATTCATTGATGCAAAGTGACAACTTGTGCGTGTCAGTTAACGAATTTCTCCCTGTTTTTCATTGGCACACAATTCTTTTTCAGCGTCGCGGTTGTGGTGTATATATATTTTATTTACATGCATTTATTATTTTTTTCACTCTGCACTCATGAAAGCCAGTTTTTGAATTCAAATTTTTTTATATTTTAATTTGATTCGATGCACCGTGAAAATGCTTCATAAGGCGGCGTTTACACGGATTTGCTGTGACGACAAAAAATGCAATTTTTAAAACTGTTCTTGTGGAATCAATGTGAAATATATTACATGTGTGATACCTCAATTGATCCTGATTGTGCCAGCTCCACTGCCTGTGGCATACATCAAATTCCATAATTTCCCTAATCACTCACACTAGATCACACTTTTTGCATGTTGTCGTAGCTTTGTCGGAGGGTTTGTTCTACGCGGTCTCGCTAGCGAGGCCGCGTAGAACAAACCCTCCGACAAAGCTACGACAACAAGAAAAATACATTATCTGTTGTGCATTACTGCGTAATCTATAAAAATTAATTATTGTTCCATGTAATGGGGTCGATCAAATAATGATCAATTGAGGCGTCCGATCTATCTACTTATTGGTTTTCACCCAAAAACATGGTTGACAAAATCACAATTTTTGTCGTCACAAAGAATCCGTGTAAACACCGCCTAAGGATTTTCCTCGACGTTACTCTGATAAATCTGAGTTCTGAAACTGATAAATCTGTTATAAACAAATTTGAGTTTACCGGAATGAACCATTTCAGTTTCCGTCAACTGTAGTGTAATTTGAATAATAATGTAATGAAGACAATGTAACAAAATATTTTCATAATCAATGCCAATACGCACAACTTATATTTGGTTACTGCACACACTTTATAATTCACTTGATTCATAACTAGATTCTTGATTTTTGTGAAAAAAGCTAAGCTCTCAATTCAGAACTGAAAATTTTGTGCCATTTTCAAAATTTCCATTTGGTGCCACGTTTCTGGCATCCAACAGTGTTTTTAGACCTTTGTGAACAACTGTGGATGCCAAAACATTGGCCAAGATCTCTATCCCAAGACCCCAATCCCGATCCCGAAAAAATGCCAATCCCGATCCCGATCCCGATCCCGTGACCCCAATCCCGATCCCGATCCCGATCCCGAAATCTCAAAAAACCAATCCCGATCCCGAAAAGTCAATCCCGTTTGAACCCTAGTGTAAACTCGTCATTCCGGTTGACCCAAATGCGTTCATACTGATTTATCATTTTCCGAAATTTTGACCGTCAACTAGATAGTGTGTTTCGGGCTATTATCTTCAAAATAAGTTTGGTTTTTGCTTCGTACACGATAAAGAATGGAAATTATTGATGTACATTTTCATTAATTATAGAAAAGTACACCGTATTTATGGCACTTATGATTTCCCGTGAATTGCCATTTCATAAATACCCACCTATTTGAAAATGATTCTGTTATTTTTAGGACGGAAATTCAAGATTTAAATTTTTTTGTGATTTCTCGATATGTCCGCATAAATACATATATAGTTTCAAATTAAAAAAAAGTTTATGTCTTAAAAATTCTCAATATTCCATCCATCATTCCCCTTCCCAATTTTATCCTTCTCACAAATTTGCATTTTCTTGTTTTTATAGAAAAAAATAATGCGACTATAATTGATTTGCCGTTCGATTTTCTAGAATTCCGTATCCAAAAATAATGCGTCCTTGAACGGCTTTTAGTTCAATTTTGTCAAATGAGATGTGATTTTGCGCTGTTCCGTACCTGTTTTCCAGTGTCTTGACCTTTTTCATTACCGGCCCCCTAAGGCTTGGGAAAATGCGTTGAGTAAATTTGAGATTTTTGGTGGAGATTTTAGGCCATTTTTGTCGTTTTTTTAGGTTTTTGAATTTTTTTAAAATATTATTTTTGAAAGCATCTTTTTGGCGCTGTCAACTCACAATTAGCGTAAATTCGGTCACCAATTTTCAATCATTTTTTATCTCCTAGTCTGCAAACTTTTATACTGTTGTATATTTATTAGCTGTGAAAATTGCATTTGCAAGGCATTTCGAAAATCTGCAGTGATTGGTCATCGAATTTGTTTAATTGGGGCATTTTTCGAGAGGGGGGGGGGAGATTTTTCTCATCAAAATTATCTGTTACCTATGCTTGCAAATATGTGCATTCCACATCATTCACATTATCAATACAATCAGGTGTATGTAGAATATTTCCAAGGTTTTTTACCCATTCCACCCACGCCTGGTGCCACTCCCAGACCATGTAAAAAGCCCTGTAAAATGTCAAATGTCATGCAAAGTGTCAAAAGTCATGGAAAATGCCCTGTAACATTTGCCATTTTACAGGGCATTTTCCATGACTTTTGACACTTTACATGACATTTGACATTTTACAGGGCTTTTTACAGGGTCTGGGATTTCGAGGTGAGTGTATTCAGGGAGGGGGTAATTCGAGGTAGCACGGTATGTAAAATTCCCCGGAAACAGTGCTGCTACTCAAACAGTATATAAAATACATTAACCTGCATTAAAATACAGTTTCACGTTTCCGCTTCGCTTCCCTGATAATACGGCGTTGAATTTGCAATGACCAAAATCGAGTGATTCGATGATTTGATCGATTCATCGATAATTGTCGATGCGCGCGCGCGCTTTTTCGCATGATCGATCATGTTGAGTTTGTAAATTGTGCATTGGTGGAAAATCAGAGTGAAAATCGACTGAATGATTGAATCGACTTTGAGTGAATCGACTTTGAGTGACGTTTGAGTTTACTTGAATTAGATATTCGTCAACTGCAGTTGACGGAGAGTAAGGATAACACATTCCGGTGAACTCGAATGCTAGTCTGATTCTTGAGTTTTTTATATTTTTAAATTTATTAGTAAACCAGTGTGTGCAGCGACACAGGTCTCTTATAAAAAATATTTTGACAACCTTATCCGTCAACATTATTTCAACAATTTGTACATCTCTAACCAGTGGGCGTGTACACTACTTTTCGGCAGCTTGTCACATTTAGTAAACGTCTCGCGTCGAAAAGTTTGTCAATGTGCACTTGTGCGCTTTTGCAGTGCGTTGTAAAGTAAATATGCACATGAAATGTGTTATTTTGATATATTGCCCTTGTACGTTCATGGTGGCAGTTTGATGTGAAAGTGATTGCTATTTTATTTTAGTGACAAATCTTTTCCATGTCAATTTGTCTGCGTGTTTCAAATTCCAATGATGATGTGCCAATTTTCTGACATGTCAAGTGATAAGTTGTAAATATGTTGTGTCGGTTTATATAAAGATAACATGTAAATTCATGAGTGTTTTAATTTACTAATTAGATACTTATCACAATAGTTTACTTTCAGTTGACAAACCACTCACACACAACTTATCATTTTTCTTTTTGTCACTTGATATTGCAATTTGTGAATGATATTTTTGTGGTGTTTTTTATATGAAACATCACATGTAAACTTATAACTGGGAAGTATTTTAATTAACAAATAACTTAACAAAAACTATCTTATCACTTGACAACTTGCAAAATTGGCCCCCTGCCAATGTCAACTCACCATATAAATTACCCATAACTCATTCTGCCACCACCTGCAAACAAAGTCCCAAATGTTGAATCAAGTTCAATAGAATATTCTTGCGCACTTTACCTGTCCTCATGTTTCCCTCAAACAGAATGTATGCTTATTTGCATATGCAAATACATTTTTACATGCTACGCTCCATCAAGTGCGTCAGCTAAGTGCCCATTTTATATTCTGTTTTGTCCCTTTTATTTGCTGTTTAATTTGAGTATGGCTTCCTGTATTTTACCTGATGTTGGTACAGGTTTTAGGGGGTGTACAGACTTGTGCTGTCGATTTTGATTTTTTTGTAGGGTGCGTGAAATTATATTACTTATCGAAGTCGATATTTTACGATTATCGATATCGATTTGATAACTATGTGGTTTTAGATTTTTTTGCATATATTTAAGACTATTCTCTCATTAAAGCAACACCCTGTAAAGTGTCATATTTACAAGGAAATAAGTTTCAAACTATTCTTATCGTTAAAATTCCCTGTCAAGACGCTAGGATAGCTGATTGACTGTTCAGAAGAAAAGTTTGAAAATTAAAATTTCCATTAAAAACCATTGCATTATTTTAGGCCTGAAAAACCTTTCCCACACTTAATACCCCCCCCCCCCCCCAAAAAAAAGAAGAGAAAGAAACAACAAACAAACAGACAAGTGTGCACATTACAAAAACCTCAAGTGGTACCATTTGTTAGGTACACTGTAAAATTGTATTATTTTACAGGAACACAAATGCATAGTATGTAAGACGAACAATGGCAGGAACAGAAGCCACTTGAGTTTTCAGTGCCAACGATTTTTGGGTCACTCAGCAAATCCCAGATATTGTATTCTTGTTCATGGTTTGATGGGGGATTATAGTCTGATGACTGGGCACTTTACTATGGAAGCTACCGTATTCTGTCTGAATAAAAACTTGAGATTATTTTCTCACGGTGCTGCATAATTCAATCAAATACTACAATAGCTATGCGTGAATTCGGAGTTATATTTTTCACGTGATTTTATTCATCAGAATACGGTAACGTTTTCGTACAGCGTTCAGTCCCTTCAGAATACAGGGTGATGCATTTTAATCTCCATGTTTGCTTGCAGTGTTTTTTGTTGGGAAAGATGAATGACGCACTTTACAGTAAAATCTACAGTATACCGCCTGAATAAGGAAACTTTTTTCCTTTTAATTACACACAAAATGCCCTCACCATCGGTTAATTTTATGCACAATTTATAACGTGACCTTATGAATAAAAATGCAGTGACATTTTCTGTGAAAAGTGAAAAACTGGCACTCATTTCTTGTTGCAATCTGAACACGATTTTCAGAGCAATTTTACCTCTGTATTTACAACATTTGTACCTATGTAAAACGCACAAATTTGTGCAAATAATCCAGTAGTCTGTCTTAATGTTTGTACAAGGTAAGCTACATGTAAGCCGAGTAAATGTCACTTCAAATGTTGAATTTTAAGGTGACATATTTTATTTATGTGCAGTCTGACCTGACCTCAATGTATAAATCATGTTTTACGTTTTGTAAGAAGGGTGACTTATTTACGTGTATACAATTTTGGACCAGTTTTTTTTTGGATCAGTGTCAATTTTGCGTTACTCATTCGACTTGACGCGCGTTAAGCACAGCATTTGCACTTTTTTGGACTGTTTCATTGGCCGTATACAATAGTTTTGAATTTTGAAAAGTTTGGTGAACTCATGAACAGCTTTGAACGCATTTGAGTTCACCAGAATGAGGTGTCTCTGTCAACTACTGTTGATCTAGATTAGAATAAACTCATTCATGTAAACTCAAATGCGAACATGCTGTTTTTCAAACCTCTCTGAATTTCGGTAGAAGGAATTCTTTTTCGTAGTGTGTCTTTTACTGAAATTAAAAATGTCACCTGCTAAAAATTTGTTCAAAAATTCCACCCCCCGTCCCCATTCCCAAAAATTCAGTCAATTCCCCATTCCTCAAAATTCACCCATTCCCACAGCCAAAAATCCAGTATCATCCCGTATCCAAATGTACTTAAATATGTATCCCATTTTGTAGCGCACCTGCTCACATGCACGCATTCTCTACGTAATACATATAATCATGCAATATACCTACATATGGGATTAAATGGTTTTGGGCATGTGAAAATAGTTGAACATTTGGTACATTGTGGGGCTTATTACGGTTTAAAGGCACTGTTAGCGTTTACTTTTCATGTGACATATGGTGTTTCATTGGCGGCGATGGCAAATTTTCTGAAGTTTAAACTAATTTTTTAAAATATTTTCTTATGTATTTCAATTTTCAGTCATATGTCTCCACCTTTTACCGATTTTCAAATCAATCCATTACAATGCATTTTTATTGTGTGTGGAGGGTTGGCATTAAACTCACATTTTGCTACATGAAATGAATACTTAACACTAAAAATTGTTTTTTCCGATTTTTTTTCAAACAAAAATCTCATTAACTGCTCTTTCTCTGTCTGTTCACTTTCTGGAAAACTCCAAAAAATGGAAAATTCGGAAAGTTTTTGAATTTTAGAATTTCTTTCTGCCATCGTTATTCATTATTGTGCATGGTAAAATAATTAAATAACACAATGCATTCTATGCTCAGCGAAAGCTACTGATGTTCATATGTTGATTGAAAGTTTTTGCAAAAGTTCTCTATATGATTACCGTATTTCCTCGAATTACCCCCGGGGGTTTATTTTTTCAGAGTGAAAATTTTGAGAGAAAAACGTGAAAAATGCAACAATAACCACCATTTATAAGTTTTTACAGCCTTATATAAGGAAGATGGTATAAACGATGTTCTAACGTAACACAGTAAGTGTTTTGAACCTCTGTTACGCATTTCCCGGACCACAATATCTTAGTGCCCATTTTGAGGGGGGGTATTTCGAGGAAATGCGGTATTCAGACTAAGGTGTATTACTTATCACTTTCAATGGTGAGATTTGTCTTGGATATACCTACATGTATTTAGGTAATTTTTTCCTAACTAAAAACAAAACGTGTCACCGTGTAAATATAAATATATATTCCCTCCGTGGTGTAGCTTAGTTTTGGATACGTGCCAAAATGGTGCACACGCTTTTTTAGCCCTTGATTAAAGCCTCCATGCGACCTTGTCACGTTTTTGTCAAAAATTGGCGGAAAATTGTAATAACTTTCGGAAGTGAATTTCGGGTGTAGTCTGCTGACTGATACAGCACTTCAGACTGAAATCTGATTAAAATTCCATATGAATAGTGAACCAATGTTTGGTTGGTTGTATGTTTTTGTTTTTATGTATTTAGAAATGGTCATATAAAATTGTTGTTATTATGGATAAAATCAGGTGTTTTTATTCATCATATTATGGTAACATTCATAAAACATGCAACCCATTCAGTGTAAATATAAGAGCATTCTCAGTAAATGTTACCCAAAATAGTAAGAAAAATTCACATTTTGAAAAAGCCTCCTTTTCAAACTCGTATTTCAATTTTTTTCAAATTTCCCGCCAATGATTTTCGCGTGTCGCCCTCCATACAAAGATGAGTCCATAATTGCTTGCATGCATTTCGCTCGTGAATGTTCCCATTTTTGTTCCCATGTAAAAATGTGGGCGGGGAGAAATTAAGATCGATCTTCCAGTGAATATTATTTATAATGTCTTTTTTCGTTTGATGTAAATTATGACAGGTTTTTTTCTGTTTTAATGCGCCTATTATTATTTTATCTAATTATTTTATCAGTATTTATAATCGTGGGATTTTTTCTGGTAATCAAGGATGATGGATTTGATTGATTGTTTGATATTCGATGCAGTAATTATAGAAAGTGATGTGATAAGTTAAGTCGCAACTCAAGAGACTTGTCAGGTTGTGTGCAACTTGTCACCTTACCTTACACTTGACGGTCGATGCACATTACACTTATCGATGCACTTAACACTTCCCACTTTTGTTATCACTTATCCACTTGCGAAATTGGCCCTCTGATTTTGATTGATTTTACTTTTATCAAATGTCATCTCTTTATGTCATTTTTACACTAGTTCTCAACTGAAAGTTTGAAAACTCATAAATCAGCTTCGAACTCATTTGAGTTCACCAGAATGAGTTATTTTTGATCCCAGTGATATTTAGTTGACGGACAGCTTATACCAGCAAACTGGAATGCGTTGAAAGCTGATTTATGAGTTTTCAAAATTTCAGTTGAAAACTAATGTGCGTGAAGCCAAACCGACACTGGCGCTTGGCGCCATTTTGCTCTGACGCCATTGGCGCCTGGCGCAGGAGTTCGGAAAAGCGCCATGGCGCTTTTGGCGCTTGGCGCCAAAGTTCTGGCGCTCTTTCCATCACCACTCCCACCTGCAAAACTTCTGACGAAATAATAACTCCCCTGGGGTCTTATTTGAGGATATACGGTAGATTGCTTATGTTAAATACCGTATTTCTTCTAATAGAAGAGCGCCTTTCAATTTTTTCGTGGCTGAAAAAGTGCCAAAACATGCCGTTCTATTGGAGGTGTCCTTCTGTTGGAAATATGCCGCTGTTCTATTAGAAGAAATACGGTAACTTACTGTAGATTGCCCTTGCTTACTGCCCGCACCGCATTTTTTGCTACGATCGAACGAATTAGAACCCAATTCCCTATAAAAACGTAAGGCGCACTTAAGGCGCGCGCCCTACGTTCCATTTGAACCCGGCCCCTGGTCGGTTGCAGTCAATTGAAGTCATATCCCATTTCCCGTCTCAACTTTGATTTTGTCGGGCCCACGACTTCCGGCTATCACGTATTACCTTTCACTGAATTTGTCGGAATAGGTGTGCACGTTGAACTGCGCTGTTTTTAATAGTGCTGGTATGGCGCCATTGGCGCCAGCGCCATTTTTTATTTTTTTTTGGCGCCAGCGCCATTTTTTGCGAGGTTGTGGATGTTTTAGGTGATGAAATTCGCAGTTCAAAGTGAATTGTATTCCAGTTAATTATTGTTTAAAAATGTATTACAATTGTTAAAAATTTCAAAATTTCCGAATTTTCGAAGCGCGCTCATCTAATCTACTGAAAATTTACCAAAAAGTGTTTAATATCCAACCCAACACATTTCATATGTGTATTCTAAACAGGAATAGTATAACATGTAGCTTCCATTTGAAACATGATCTTTTTGTTTTCAATCTTTCCCTTTTCATACCTGTGTCGGTATGTACAAAGCCAAATTAAAGGTATGTAAATACTTTCAGCTGCTTAAATGTTTTCTTCGTATTTCCCATTTCCGTTTACTCTGAATCTCAAGGGATATTTCTTGTTTTTGTTTAAAAAAATATTTTCAATGATTTTGCACTTGTGTTTTATGCTGTGTGAAAAATTTTTCCTCTCGAGTTTTTCGCATTTCTTCGTAAGAGCACCTGGCGGCGACTCTATTAGAAAAGGTGGATTTTTTATCAAACGGAACTTCAGGGTTTTATTCAATCTGCAGGCACTGAACATACCGTTAAATTTTGAATATAGGTACATCTTCTAATAAGCATAACAAGCACGTTTCCGTTACTTTGGGGCGAATGTATTCAAGCAGGGTTATGTAATTTTGCAATGCTTTCTTTACCTGCTTGTCCTAATTTAAGCTGGAAACTATTTAGGTGTAATTGAACGTGTGAAAAGTGTCTACGGTATTTGGCATATGATACATTTCTACTGACAGCACCTCATCAGACATTTTCTTCAAAAATCTTACCACAATACAGTACTTTCAATCTCTCACTTTATTCACCAAATTACGGTAATATTCTGTGCAAAGCATATCATGCATTCAGATCCAGTCAGTTTAGGTATTTAAATACATAGATATGATTTACACATCTAAATCCGTGAATAAGTAAATATATGCTTGGATTAAATTGGAATTCACACTCAAAACTCCATGATAATTGCATGTAGAATATTTCTGATTGGTTCTGGATGCTTTAACTAGGTAAATAGATGAGAATTGTCTTGAAGATTGTGTATTATATATTCGCCGGAAAATGTGTGGCATTGAAAAATAAAGCACATTGATTTCATAATTAGCACCATTTTACAAGAAATAACTTTTTTTATTTTTCATCATGTCAGAAGACATAAAATAAACTTAAAAAATATCTTAATACATGCATTTTTTAGCTGAACGTGATATGTATTCCATCTGGAAAAAAAAATTTTTGTCATCACATTACACTTTTTCCTGTAAAATCTGTTAACTTGGCGCATAACATATCCATTGACTTTATTCATCAAAACATGGTAACATTCCTTGCAAAGCTTGTGATGTCTTTTCAGTTCAAATTTTCCTCCTATTTTTATCCATTAAAATTTATATATCTTTTCCCATACATATGTAAATATATAAATATGTGTACTGAATGTTCTGCCTGCTATAGAGAAAATGTTACCATATTTACCGTATTACCTCGAATTATCCCCCCCCCTTGAATTAACCCCCCCTCGAAATACCCCCCCTAAATTTCGGCTGAGGAAATAATAAACCCCCCCCTCGAAATACCCCCCCCTAAAATTGAGTGTATTGTGAACGTACATGACAAATACCGCAGTTTGTGATCTGTACAAGGCAGAACACACCTAAAAACTGATGATAAAGTGACGTTAGGGTAGGGTTACTGTGTATATACAGTTTTAAATGCTTATAAACACGTATACATCCATGTAATTGCTTGTTTTTTCTACGTGTGAGTATGGGGGATTTCAGAAATTTTCTGGCGAAATAATAGACCCCCCCCTCGAATAAACCCCCCCCTCGAATTATCCCCCCTAAAATTTTGCTGGCGAAATAATAAACCCCCTGGGGGTATTTCGAGGTAATACGGTAGATGAATACCTGAGAAATTTTGCACTACATTCTCACACTGATTAATGTTGTTCAAAAATGGTTCTTTATTCAGATGGAATATGGTAGATTGCATTGTAAAGTATATCATCTGTAGAAAATATTTAGTTCCTTGCCCACTTTCTAACGCATGAATTCAATCTTCCATCATTATTATCACATTTCAAGTGGGTATTTTACCTATTTTATATTTACTTGATATAGAGCTGGGTTCAGTCGAATTTAATTGGCATTTCAAGTGCTATTGGTGCCCTGCGGGTACCCATTTTGCATGGGTCATTTTCGAATATTTCACATGCAATTTGAGTTATTGTTGATAGGAAAAGCATCATTTTGATAAGCGTTTCAGTAATTATTCTGTTCTCTTTATATTTGTTCAATTGTGTGTTGAAAAACGGCTGTTTTAAAACTTGTAAACACCCATACGAGAGCACAAAATCGGCAAGCAATTTTAATTGCCCGACATTTTTCGGGTTACCCGATTTAAAAAAAATTATTATATTCTGCCCGATTCAATTTGACCTGTCAATGGGAAACCTAGCTTTGAATTCGGCTATCCTACAAAATTACGGAACATATTAAAACGTTGCGATGTGGAATAGACTCATACAGTGAATTAATTACGTTTCACATGAAATACAGTATGCTTACAAGTATTTAAAACAAAAGTGCTTATTATATTCACATGTATACCGAGGTACAGGTACAACTTTGCATGGAATTAAAAGCAAATAATGTGAAATGTAAGGTGTCTGATTACTCGCTTCACTGGAGAAATACATACATAGGTACATTGGTAAAATGTAGAAAGATAAACCATAGGTATGTATTTATATATCTAGAAAATCTTACCCCCTACTGTGAGGGGTACATCTCTTCTATCTTTGTTTGAACTAATTACGATACAGGGTGGTTCTGGTTGAAGACAAGTGGCATTGGGATGAACAGAAAAGTGAAAAGTGACAAGTAATATGACAAGTCAAGTCATCAGTGTTTTCACATAGAATGCACTTGTTATTATCAGTTTGCTTGTCACTTGTAATGTCATGTAAAATGTAAAGATTTACAGTAATTCAAATTACTGGGGTGTTCGACATTTTACATGATTTTTGACACCTTTGCATGACATTTTACATTTTACATGACATTTTTACAGTGCGGGACTGGCATCTGGACTATGGTCCACCCTGTACCAACAACATAGCGCTCAGTGAATACAAGTACATTACATATTTCTTTAGTTTACCTCCCATCGAGATTTCACCCTCCCAACCTGAAATGTTTCACGTGCCTCCGAGCGTGTCTGATTTCTTCCCCATTTCTAAGTGTATTTAAGAAAGAGTGTCAAGTTCCATTATTTTACCTTCGCATTCCGATCTGATGAAAGTACAGTAGCTACTCGAATAAGTCCCCCTGGGGAATTTAATTTTACCCCTGGGGAGTTATTTGAGGGAGGGGGTTCTATTTGGCTGGAGTTTTATTTAAAAAGTGTCAATTCACAAAAATTCATTATTTTGTGACAAACAAAGATATTTGTGTAGGTATACTCGGCGGACCGCAAAGTATGCTCAGAATCCTACCATAATTTAATGAATAAAATCTTGTGATAATTTTTGTAATCAATTATTCCATAGTAAAAACGTAATATTATGACGAAAAACTGTATAATTTTTCGTTCATTATTTAGACGGGTTATGGTATGTTTCCATACTAAGTGTGATGTCCGCCGAGTATAACTGTGTAAATTGCGAATTCATAAGTCACACTTTTCATTAACATTTTGTTGCTTCACGTCAGCAATTTGTTTTAATCCATTTTGCTGTAACGTAAATCCCACTTTTAATCACGTTAATCTCAGACTGGGGAATAGTTCAAGGGGGGGGGGGGTGGTTCCCATCGGACATTGGGGATATATTCTAGGTAATACGGTAGCCCCTAGTTACAAATGCGACCACTGTGTATTATTGATGTAATCAGCCCAATTTGAAACAGCTGGATATTTATTTTGTGGGTGGGGTTTTTTTTGGCGAACACCCGCTGTTTTCCGAGCCGATTTTCCGGGGGTCAGATAATATTTCTTGATCCTACCTAAGTTTGTTATATAACTGTTTTCAGTTCACGGAAACTTTGTGGGTTGAGCCGGGAAATTAGATTTGTGATTAGAAAAAGCGTGAGATTTATGAGTTAAAAAAAGTGTCCAGGAACTTTTCTTGTCACTTGACTTTACCACTCACTTGTTTTTACTTTTTTCCGATGTAAATGACGAAAGTTTCATTCAAAAGTTTACTGTATTTTTCATGATTTCCCACTGCAGCCCTAATGTTATCACTAATTGAATTAAGACTTGATTTCAAACTCAATTTTAATCTTTTTAACATTTGGATCACAACATCGCTGATATTTTACTAGGTATATAAAAATAGTATAAAAATATAATACATTCGCAACTCATTTCGCTCAAATTTTCCCATTTGAAATTTTCAAGCATATTTGGTTGGATTATTTTCTAATCGTTTTCCGCGCGCCACAGAACAAATCTGGGATTTATCACCAACTGCGAAATTGTACCCACGCTTAGTTGTGTGAATTGTGAAAGCGCCATGGCGCTGGCGCCATGGTGAAAATTTGTATGGCGCCTTTGGCGCTTGGCGCCATGTTTCTCTGTCGCAATGCGTATGCTAGCAAAGCGCTATTTTATTGGTGTCTTGTGCCAGCTTTAAAAGTTTGGCGTTGTTTTCCTGGCGCCAATTCCGCAACTGGACAAGTGACAAGAAAAGTGTTAAGTGGTAAGTAAAGTTATAAGTGGTAAAATGGTAAAATTTCAAGTCACACGTAGACTAGTAAACGTAAACGTTTCACTTAACAGTTTACTTGTCACTTGACCTGTCACTTTTCAATTAACTTGGCACTTACCTTGTCACTTGTCCACTTCCTGAATCGATCCCTGAAAATCACAATGTCGTTTTGTGGCGCTTGACGCAAAATTCCTGGCGCTTTTACACGACTAAAAACTTATTTACTTACACTTCTTTTCAGGCTGGCATAGGGCCATTTCCGGTAACACTCGGAATGGAGTGAAGTTTCACCGTATTTCAGTTGTGAAATTGACATTTTTTCTATCGAGCGACTATATATTTCGACGATTAATCGACTATGGGTGGAATAAAATTGATTACTTTTGTTGTGGTTGCGGTGTTTTTTGGCTTCGCGACTAGTGACGTGAGTTTCTAGAATTTTACCTTGCAAATTATCGCAAAGTGTTGATTTATTTTAAAGTTTGGCTTTGGTTCTCTGCCGCATCCATATTATATGTGAAAAATTATATTTATTTTCAATCTCAATGCATGTATTCCACAATGGAATTATGTTGGCGCCATTTATGCCATGAATTTATCTGCGAAACTCCCAGATCCTGTAAAATGTTTAATGGCACGCACAATGTCTAAAATCGTGTTAAATACCCTGTAAAATGTCAAATAAATTCTCACTGGAATTTTTACATTTTGATAACAAGACTTGACAATTTGCATAATTACTTGACATTTCACAGTGTCCGGGGTTGTCACCAGGGTAACAACTTTCCATGTAAATCACGCGGTCATCAACAAATATACTCCCTTCATACCCCAACCCCAAATACCCCCCGCAGTGGTCACCCCCCTCGGAATCGGACTTGGCACGGCGCCAATGCGAACCGGTTTCCATAGCCATGTGCCGCAACGTGGGCTACAACGAAACAGGCATGCCTAATCAGTTTCACCACGCCACGCAGCATGAAGCAGGGCTCATTGTGCACCAGGTAGGGCGCTTTTGGGCGTATTTAGTTTGTTTTAATGTAGGGCGCGTAAGGCGCCCGACAGACGCGCCTTACGTGCGCCTTACGTTTATATTTGAATTGTTTGATGGTGTAGGGTGCGCTGGGATTAACGATGCAAACCTTCTGGAAAAAGTGTTTAAATTTTTAAGTGTTGTTTCTTCCTTCAATTCCAATTTTGGAAGTTTTTCCAAAATTAGTTTTCCAATTTTTAAACACTTCTCGATTGATTGATTTTTGACTGGTCGAATTATCGAATTGTAGAATTTATCTGCTGAATTTTGAATAAATGAGTTCCACAAGTAAACATTCCAGTATAATCACTTGTCACTTCTTGCCAAGTTCACTTGTCACTTAACAAAGAGCCAAAACCTCAAGTATCCCCACCCTCCCAAAACACCATAAACCACAAATACCATAACCCCCAAATAACCCCCCTCACACAGTTCTGGCCCCTGGTCGAAATCAGCTGCTCCCCCTACCTCCGTTTTTTCCTCTGCTCGATGTACGTCCCAATTTGTCTGCGGGACTATATTCGTCCCTTGCCGCCGTGCAAAAGCGTTTGTGAACACGCGAGAAATGGCTGTGAACCTTTAATGAGGGACTATGGATTTAAGTGGCCCGAGGATTTGAATTGCGATAGGTTGCCCGAGAGTGGGAAAGGTGGGTTTTTTGAGGGGTTTTTTTTTGGGTGGGGTGATTTTGTGAGTGGTTAAGTGACGGGAAAGTCGTATTGACAAGTTAAGTGTAAGTTTCAAGTGAATTTTGTGACTTCAATACTTGTAAGTTACCTGTCGCATAACTTTGTAACTTTACTTTTCACTTTCATGTCACTTTTACTCTTGCAGAAGTGACCTGTGGAAATGCCAGTAAATTTTCTTGTTCAAACAAACTTGATGAATAAAATATCCTGCATACTGCGCAGTCCTTTAATAACTTAAAATATAATTTCTAAAGCTTGCGTTTTTCTAGAAAAATGTCACATAAAAACTCCAATAAAAAATCCTAAAACCCTACAGACAACCCGGAAAACCTGTGCATGGAACCCCCAGCCATAAGTTCACAATCAACTACCACCACTCAAAAAACGACTACTGAATCGGCGACCACGCGAAAACCTGAGCAAGGTAAAACACCTACTTGGAGCCTATTTGTGCCTGACAAGCACGGTTTGGATAGGGGGAAAGGTTCGGGCAAGGATAAGGATAGGCAAAGTGTATGGCAGCAGTTTAAAGTGGAGCATAGGGAACATGGCAGCCAGTTTGATGTGCATGGTTTTGGTGAGTTTTGGTTTGGTTGATTTTTGTGGATTGTTGAAAATTGTGGAAAATTCAATGATAATTTGATCAGTTATAATGATTTGAATCTAAGCTGAATGGTAGCTCGGCTACGACAATGAAACTAAATATAAATAAAAGGAATGAAAATTTTGATGACAAAACGTTTGTAAAATTTATAAAATGCAAATTTTAATTAACAAACTTACTTATTGATCGGATAAAATTATTTACCGTATGAATGTAACAAAGTGGCTCCCAGTGGAATAGTCGACTACAAAAACAAACTTTTACTCTTAAACACCCCCCCCCCAATTCTCAGACCACAGCACTTTGGTGGCATGTCAGTGCCAATGTCAGGCGCCATTTGTCATCGCTCCGGAATTTCCGGATTCGAAAATCGCTCGCAATTTGACCCATTGCGCGCAGCCGTGCAAAAGCGCTTATATAGACGAGCAAAAATTGGATTTGATCAAAATTTTGCTGACTTTTTGGGCGGTTTGCTGTTTTTTGGCGTCGTTGGCTACCTGTTTGACATTTTTGATCGATATGGATAGATTTCACTACCCGGAAAGGCCGATTTTTTGCCTCACATTTTGCTATTTGCTCGTGAGCGCTGGATACTTGCTGAGATATGTGGCTGGTGAGTTTCGAAAAAGTTATCTTTGGGTGTTACCGTAATTTGGAGATTAAAGCCCCGGGGGTTGCAAGCTCGCTACAAAATGGGGGAGGCCCCTCTTAGGGTTGTATAATTGCCGTGCCAAACCATTCACCGCAATTTGTAAAATTTTCTCTACCGTACCGTCAAAATTTACCGTTAGCCATTTACCGAAAAATAGAAAATTCACCTCCCGTTTGCCTCCCAGACCCCCTACGACACTTCCAGTTCACCGTATCTCCTAGAAATACCCCCCTCAAAATTTCATCTATGAAAAAATAGAGCCCCGGGGTATTTCGAGGAAATACGGTATTTAACATTCCCTAAAACCGTAAATAGTATTGCTGCCCTACTCTCAGGCCACGAAACAGTGTCCTGCATGGGGAACACGGCGCGCCAGGGGCCAGTTCAATTTGACATTTGTTTGGCGGTATTTTTGCTGACCTATTATTTCGGCATGGCTTCCGCTGTGTGGTTTGTTTAATTGGGGGTTTTGGGGGGGGGGGTGCTGGCATTTTTAGTGGAAAAGCTGACAAAATAAAATAACCGGGTGTTAATTTGCTTAAGTGGACGAGTAACAAGTCCAGTTGTATGTGTAAGTATGTTAACTGACTAGTAAATTTATACGTAAATACTTAATAGTACTGTATTTCCTTGAAATACCCCCAGGGGATTTATTTTTTCAGGGTTCAAGTTTTGAGCATGGTATTTCTAGGAAATACGGTAAGTAAGTTTATAAATGGAGACGTCTGAATTATAACTTATGTATAACTTATCTCTCTATTGCCACTTTGCATGGCACTTAGAATAAGCCCCTGGTTTCATATTGAATTGATACCCAAATACCCAATTACCCGAACCCAATACCCATCCCCTCCCAGGTGGGTAATCCTATCCTTCACGTGGTTCCTAGCAGCCGGTCTCAAATGGTCGCACGAGGCAATCACCTCCTACTGGGTCTACTTCCATCTGTGCGCTTGGGGGGTGCCCCTGGTGCAGACTTCTTTGGCTCTGGGGGTGCACGCTGTCGATGGGGACCCCCATACGGGACTGTGTGGGTTGGGAAATACTAGGGTGGATATGTTGAGGGTGTTTGAGTTGGGTGAGTTTTTGGGTGTGTTTTTTTGGTTGTGTTGGGTAGTATTCTGTGTAGAAAATGCGACGATTTTGTTTTTTTCAACAGGTGCCAGAGCCATTTCCAGACTCTGTAAAATGACATCGAAAGTCTTGTCTTACGATCGGTGATCACAATAAAGGGAAATTTATTATTTACCGGGCATTTTGCGTGACTTTTAACACCCTGCATAACATTTAAATTTTACAGGGTTCGGGGTAAATTTGACACTTAGTTTTCCACTCGAATCCATTCGTTAAAGTTCCACAAAGCTATTTTTACAGCGTTCATTCCTATCAGTATATCACCACAAGTTCCATCAACCCCCCTCAACCCCCCCCCCATTCCCACACGCAGGTCCCTTAGTGGCCTACGTGCTTCTAGGCTCCGCCTTTTTGGCAGCTGGTTTCGCCTCGTTGGTGAGAATCAGACACATTGTCAAGGCGCAACATCACCATCACGCCCACCATGTGGCTCAGCAGCATAAACAGGTTGGGTATTTTGACTGGGTATTTTTGGGTATTGGGTATTTTCTATGTGGGTATTTTGAGTGGGATATTTGAGAATACCTTTTGATTGAGTCAGTTTATGATGATGTATTTAGTGAAAAAATGTGATAAAAAGTAAAAAATAAGGAAGCAAAAACGTTTCAAAATGCGTTGGAGCACCGAAAAAAACACAAGTATTTGCGCAAGTAAACTGTGCCGTCCGCGTAGTGTACACAGCAATTTAGAAAAACCTCCAAAACCTTCACCCTCCCACAGCCGCTGTGCACGCCCTACCACCAGCAGTACAACATGTCGCCGCTGATCGACCCCGGCATGGGCGGCATCGCTTCGCCCGTCGGCAGATTGGAACAGCTCATGTTGAAATTGGGAGGGTTCGCCCTACTTTACGCCCTACCCACGGGCGTGAGGATTTTCGCCCTGTTTTGGGAACAGCATTTTAGGTGGGTGGGGTTTTTTTGGGAGGGGGGTATTTTTGTGGGGTGTGGCGCTAGAGTAGTAGTGGGTTTTTATGGTTCAGGAATTTTGAGTGATAGATTCAGAAAATGGACAAGTGATAAGGAAAGTGGTAATTGGTAAAGTTAGTAAAGTGGTAAAAGCGTCAAGTGACGCATAAACTTATGATTATCAAGGGGCAAATTTTGTGTGAAATGCGTTTTTTTAACAAATTCACTTGTAATTAACATGACTTGACACTTTCCTTGTCACTTGTCCACGTGCGAAATCAGAATTCTGCTTGTGGTATCCATTTTGTCATCTGCCACCTTAATTTGTTTTTAATTAACATTTTTCAAACACAGAACATCGTGGGAAATATCGCTGGTTTGTCGATGCGCTGTGGCCGGCCTTGATAACGCACCCAGCTTTCCATCTCAGCAATTGATTAGGTGGGTTTGTGCAAATTGTGAAGTTCCCCGAATTCCCCCGCCTAGAATCCCCCCCCCCCCCCCGCTGGTGACGATATATGAATATGCACATAAAGCAATGTGATAAATCTGTTGTGTTCAATTTGAACAAACATGCCTGAAAATTTTAACGAAATTATAATTCCCCACTTGAATAGTACCCCCCATTTTGAATCGTGCCCCCCAAAAAATATGCCTAAAAAATCCCTCAGGCGAACTATTAGAGTAAATATGGTATTTGTTTTTTCTAAAGCTGCGTTCAGACTGCGTTATGTGCCGACAAATAAAAAAGTAAAAAAGTTCCATAAATCCGGAATAAAGTTCCATATCTGCAAGAAAAAAAAAAGTATACTCACTAGTTCAGTGTACACACATGCCAAATTTTAGATAAATCGGGCTTATAGTTCCTTCCTTCCATAGTTATAAGCATTTAAAAAATTTGATCAAAAAAGCGAACCGACAAGGTCAAATTTATCAAATGCTTATAACTATGGAACGAAAAGCCTGATTTATCTGAAATTTGGCATGTGTGTACACTGAACTAGTGAGTATACTTCACTGTTTTTTCTTGCAGATATGGAACTTTATTCCGGATTTATGGAACTTTTTTATTTGTCGGCACATACTGCAGTCTGCATAATCAAATATTTTTCTCTATTTCCCACCGCTAATCTCCACCCCCCCCCCCCTCCGCAGCACCCCCGCACCCCTAGCGGTGACATTGTGCAAACACGGCAGCTCTCTGTGCGTGGGAATAGCCGGCGCTCTATGGGTGGCCAGCGGAAAAACGCTCAGATCTTGGCTGGCGATTTTGTGCTGTCAAAGTGGGGGGCCTATTGGCGTCGAGGGGGGTGCCAAAAGGAGACCTGATAGTAATAAGTGAGTTTTTTGGGAAGATTTGCGATTGGAATGAGTTTCTCGGGGGGGTGGGGGTCATTGTTTTTTGCGGCTTGGAAAACACGCTACCATGAAAATCGATTGGCGTTTGGTTTTTCAAAAAAGTGTTTGGCATGTTTATTTGATTATCTGAAGGGATTTTTGGAATTTTATTATCTGAAGAGCTAAATGTGTATAGATCTCCCGTACATTTCTTCATTTCTTGTCTTTCCATTTAGTTTTTCACACTAAAATGTGCATCAACATCCATTTAGGTAAATACCATGTCTTGGCCCCACATCCAAAAATCCCTTTAACTTGATACCATTTATTGGCACCTGTCCAAAAACACCCCTCTACCCCCCCATCAGCTCCCGCTACGCGACAACCCGCTACGAACCAGCAGAAGCGATCATAATAAAATCGCACACGGATGTTTCGTCGGCGGCGCCCGCTGGCAACACGCCAAATATGCGCCAACACGCAAATGGCGCGCCAAACTATCAGCACATGGTGCCGCACCAGAATTTTGGCGCTGGCGCCAGGGAAAATGGCGTTTTGCAAGCCAATAGGGGCCACGCGAGAATGCCCCAGCAGCATATGGTGTTCACGCCGCAGCACAATTTCACACCTTCGGCTGTTATGTGATGCGGTTTCTTTTTTTTGGAGGGGGGGGGTAATTAAATTTGGCAATTACGTTTTTCGAATCTCCAAAAGTTGGAAGTGACTGTAAAAGTGGCAAGTGGTAAGGAAATTTGTGGGTGGTTTCGCAAAGTTTCGTAACGAGAAATCTTCTCCGCGACAAGTAATTTACGTATGAATAACTTTCACTTAACGTCATTTGATACCATTTATAACTGTTTTTGCCACTTCTCATGTCACTTGTCCTCCTTAGAAATATTTAGTATTGTATTTACCGACTGAAATGCGCCGTTTTTGTGTTTTTCTTGCGAGCATATTCTGATGCACTGTAGTCATATGACATAAAAATACTTATACATTTTAATCTTGTATTACAGCTATTTTACGTTTTGGTTCATGTTCAAAAGCACTGATCGAGTTTTCTTGTGAATAGTTGTAATTTACGTATGTATTTACATTCGAACGTGTAATTGATGGAAAATCACTCAATCACATCCATTTTTGATTATTTGATGTATTTAGATGTACTTTATTCAGGTGCCACTCCCGGACCCTGTAAAAAGCCCTGTAAAATGTCAAATGTCATGCAAAGTGTCAAAAGTCATGGAAAATGCCCTGCAAAATGGCAACTCGGTTGACATTTTGCAGGGCATATTCCATGACTTTCGACACTTTGCATGACATTTGACATTTGACAGGGCTTTTTACAGGGTCTGGGAGTGCCCCCAGATTTACACATCTGTATTTTACTGAATTGTTAGATAATTGGAAAAATTATTGTCCCATCAATCACACGGATGTTGAATTTATAACATTTATTTTCTGAAATGATATTTTTGGGAGAAGATACTGTTGTATGTATTTATTTGGTAGCATTTTTAATGGAAAAATGTTGCAATCGACTGTTAATTTTCCTCCATATTTCACTGGAAAATACATATTCTTTGCTAAAAATTAAAGAAATCACTTTTCGTGTTACATAAATATTTACCTTGATGTGAGGACATGTATGATGATAATTTCACTTTCAATGCAATGTATCGATATTTTATATTTTTCAAATATTTTCAATGTCGATAAATGCTCGATCCAAAACACACGATCAAAATGTAAATAACTGGAAATCCAGTGTTTATCCAGTATTTATCTATTCAGTGAAATTTGGTATACTGATCGGATGGTATGATTTACACAGAATACTACCATATTTAGATGAATAAAGTCCTGTGAAAATCGTGGCACCAAATTTACTCATGGGGAAACGATATGGTATGATGGAAAATGCTAAGTTTACAAACTTGATTTATTTTTACATAGTTCTCAGCATGAGTGGGGATTTTGGTGCCAAATTTTCATATGACTTTATTCATCAAAATACGGTAACATTCATTGTAAAGCGTTCAGTCCGATCAGCTATATTGATGAGTTTATGGTACGAATGCTTTACCTTTGGTATTCACTGTTCGTAAGTATCTACTCGTAATAGGAAACTTTTCCAATGGTGAAAAGTTTTTTTCATTGTTTTTTGAAACTTGAACCGCACCACAGAGTTGGATACCCAGATCTGATTCGATATTTGCAGCAAATTGAAAACTGCGATTTATGCATCGTGAATCAAAAATTCATCGTTTTTTTGTCGCTGATTTTCGTGATATTATTTGTGTACAGAAGTTTTTTGTCCATTTTTTCTTTTTATCTCCAATTTTTCAATCTACTTAATGATAAAATTGTCACAATTAGCACTTTGAAATATAGCAATGGAATGATCACAAAATCACTACTTTTTTAATGACTTTTCACACCTATTTATATTTTACTTGTGCTGAAGCTTGTCAGAATTTTTTCAGTTTTTTTCAGTGATATCGATGAGCTTCAAACATTTTCAGAGCTTATTTTTCATTTCTGAGCTCGGTTAGAAGCAGGGTTTATTGCATATATAGTTGAATTTTTTTGAATTTTTTGGTGATTTGTTTGTAAATGAATTTTTTGTATTTATCTGATCTGCAGGCAGACCCTGTAAATGCTTTATAAATTGTCAGATGTCATGCAAAGTATCAAAAGTCATGAAAAATTCCCTGAAAAATTTGCTGTGAGTTTCCTGAGAACTTTACATGACTTTTAACATTTTACAGGGTCTGGGACTGCCCCCTGGTGCGAGTTCCCCACATGGAAAAGTGAAAAGGAAAGTGGTATTTGAAACAAATGACAGGTAAAAGTGTGAGTGAAATGTAAAATAACCTAATGTACATGGTCGGGCTGAAAAGTCCCCGGGCAGTGCTCGCCATTCGCGCTAGGGGTAAGCTACGGTCATAAAATTTTAACACGTGAATATATCAGGTGTTTTGAGTTTTCACCCACAATTTCACCCCTCTAGCTCCACCCACTGCGGAACTGTGGGGGTTACAATTTCGGTCATTTTGTACTGATGTACAAATGGTGCTCTAGCTCAATGCTGCTTTAAGTTGTGATCATGAAACTTTGGCTAGTGTAAGCGACCAGTGTTGGCAATGTGCCAGCACTAAACAACATTAGCTATGATATCATAAGCCTAGTCGATATTGTCATTACTGTCACTACTCTCACTACCAATATCATCATTCTGCCTCTCCTTCTCAAAAAGTGTTTACTACAGGATGCATTCTGCATGCTCACTGCTGTTGAACACAGGTAATGTGTCCACTACAGATTAGTAATGAAACATATGGACATTTTTAACACATAGCTCACTTACTGCACATTTCACAACATTAAAATCACGGCATTGCAACATAATCTCAGATGATCACCAAAAACATCAATCACGGTTCCCACGTTTCTTGCACATCACCCTGATCTGCATATTAATTTTACCTTAATAGCAATGATGTTGATAAAAGTGTTGAATGTTATCGGCACATTACTAACACTGGTGGCTTACACTAGCCAAAGTTTCATGATCACAACTTAAAGCAGCATTGAGCTGGAGCACCATTTGTACATCAGTACAAAATGACCGAAATTGGGTCCCCCACAGTTCCGCAGTGGGTGGAGCTAGAGGGGTGAAATTTTGGGTGAAAACTCTAAACACCTGATATATTAACGTGTTGAAATTTTATGACCGTAGCTTACCCGTAGCGCGAATGGCGAAACTGCCCGGGGACTTTTCAGCCGGACCATGTAGAACCATGTTACCACTTTTGTCGCTTGTCCTCTGCGGAATTAGCGCTTGACTTGATCGTTTTACTGATGGAACTACCATATTTTGATGAATAAAGAGACATGGCAAAATATGCTGCAAAATCGCTTTCACCCAAGGTGAGAGCAATTTTGTTTGGTGAGAGAAATATAAACGTTTTGACTATTTATTCAGATTGGGTATGGTAGATTTCACTGTAAAGCATGCTGTCGGTAGACATTTGGGAAGTAAATACGAATATTTAGTTTCTTGGAATCAGATTTTATCGTGTCACCAATTTTTTGACATTGCGTTTTTTATTGTGTCTGTTTTGTATAGCTAGGTATTTAGTTTTTTTATTGCTGATTCCCATTCTGTCATTGTCAGTGTAAAATTCCAGTTCATTCAAATAAATCAATTCGGAAACATTTCGAAAAGAAATCCATGAAATCAATGATCGACATGCGGTAAAAATCTTCTAAGCACGTATTTACCCAATAGCACAATTTTACATTTTATTTGACAACTTTCTAAATATGGCGGATGCTCGGCCGTAATGTAAGCCCGGCCGTAATGTAGGCCCGGCCGTAATGTACGCCCAGCCCGGCCGTAAAGTAGACCCGGCCGTAAAGTAGGGGGTGCTACATTACGGCCGGGTCTACTTTACGGCCGGGTTTACTTTACGGCCGGGTTTACATTCCGGCCGGGTCTACATTCCGGCCGGGTCTACATTCCGGCCGAGCGGGGGGATTAGCGACAGGGCGCGGTGCGGCAAACACAAAGGGCACATAACAATACAAATTAGGCCTAACAATGCATTGCCCTTTATGTTTGGCCGCCAAGACTGCAACCGCTTCCGAGCTCAATATTTCTGATTGATGCATACCCCAATCCCCCCGCCCTGATTGGCATTGTCACAAATAGTGATGTAAATGCGCCATGGCGCTTTTGGCGCTTGGTGCTTTTTTGCTGTGGCCGGTGCCGGTGCTGCTTGCCGGTGCTAGCACCGAAAGGTACCGCACCGGGCTGGAATTTCTGAAGTAAATATTGGGCAGTTTCTCAGTGGTCTCACCTTTGGAAGTGCATATTTCCATGAATTTTCAACCGATATTGATGGTTGAGCACTTAAAATGATCAGAATCATGTGGCAATCACTTTTATGAAGCAATTACAATTACAGTTGAAAGATAAAATAGTTAATTCACTGCAATGTCCATAGCCACTATTGTCTACTGATCGATCGGAGTCGTTGCTGTACAGAGAATGGAACTATCTCTGTCATAAACTGACAACAAATTTTGAACAAACAAGTAAGATAAATATAAAATATAAAAATTATTCAAAATTCAACAAAATTTTAGATTCGTTCATCAGATCACGTATCGGGTATAATGGATTTCACAGTAGGTGAATTATTTTGATGGGAGGTTTACAAAATAGGCAAAAACGGTTGGGTAAATATATCGCTGTTTTTTGAAATATGAATAGGCACATACTATGGACAAAATTGCACAGCAATGAAGCCTTGGCCGGTGCCTTTCCCGGTGCCTTTTACTTTGGCCCTGGTGCTAGCACCTTTGGCACCGGCAAAAAAATGGCACCGGTGCTATTCTGAAAAAAATGGCACCGGCACCGGCATGGCACCCCTGAAGATTGCAATGGCACCGCACCAGCACCGGTGCTGGTGCCCTTCGGTACCCAAAACCGAACTTCGGTACCCAAAACAGTTTCGGCTTTATTTTAGTTTACCAATGCTAGTGCATTTAGAACATGGAAAGTGCACTAGTGTTGGTAAACTAAACTTAACCCGAAACTGTTTCAGGCACCGAAGTTCGGTTAAGGTTAATATCCAGAGTGAACATGAATATCTGTGAAGACTGCGTCTCGGAACGGTCTCATCTTCGGGATCGAGTATGGGAACCAGAAATTGGTTTCAGGGCGTAATGGTGGCCCAATTTCCAGCTGGTCATAATGGAAATTATGAAACAATATAACACATTCTTCCACCCCATCATCAGCACCATCATCAGAATGCATGCTTCAGTTGTCACAATGCCAATCAGGGCGACAAGGGGGGGGGGGTTGGTTGGGGGGTTATGCATCAATGACAAATATTGAGCTCGGGAGCAGTTGGTCTTGGCGGCCAAACATAAAGGGCAATGCATTGTTAGGCCTAATTTGTATTGTTATGTGCCTTTTGTGTTTGCCGCAACGCACCCCCGTTCGCTAATCCCCCCGCTCGGCCGGAATGTAGACCCGGCCGGAATGTAAACCCGGCCGTAAAGTGAACCCGGCCGTAAATTAGACCCGGCCGTAATGTAGCACCCCCTACTTTACGGCCGGGTCTACTTTACGGCCGGGCCGGGCGTACATTACGGCCGGGCCTTCATTACGGCCGGGCTTACATTACGGCCGCTACACCCCCTCTAAATATACCTATCTATTTATGTATCCTGCCTTCCAAGACCACGTTTCTGAATATCAAGGCTAATAATACGTCCAAAATAAGAGATGTCCAAAAAACTGGTTTCTTAAAATTTTTTGGCGGCACGCACCCTATAAAACCGACCCACTTTGGGACGCGCCCCATTAAAATCCACCCAAATTCGCTCTAATCCCCGCAAATCGTCCGACATGTTGTCCCTGTTTCTATTCGGCCTGCTGTTCGCCGTCGCTGCCACGGGTCATGATACACGCAGGAGACGAGAGTAAGTCGGTCAAATTGTGCGCGTTCTGTGGAGGGTTGTTGG
This sequence comes from Sphaerolaimus hirsutus, assembly GCA_964036195.1. Taxonomy (NCBI): domain Eukaryota; kingdom Metazoa; phylum Nematoda; class Chromadorea; order Monhysterida; family Sphaerolaimidae; genus Sphaerolaimus; species Sphaerolaimus hirsutus. The sequence goes on along the minus strand of OZ038456.1, from coordinate 6,388,215 downwards.
AGTGTACTGAACTTTTTTATGCGTTAAGTATTTATTTTTGCTCATCACTGAGTACATGTGAGCAAAAGTGGGTGTCCAAAAATTGTAAAATTTCAAAAATTTTAAACGTAAATGTATATGTAGTTCACTTAATGAATTTATGTAGAGGGTTGTTTACACTTCCGAGCTTACAATAATTTAAACATTTCAGTTCTACTTCGACGTTGGTTTTGGGCGATTCGGTGGGCGAACGTGGCGTTGACGTTTTCGACTACATCGCTGCGCTACGTTGGCAACGTGGCAACGTGCATTTCCGTTTTTCCGGTGCCCCATTGTGTTATGTGTGTCCTTTTGGCCAAGGAAAGGATTGGAGGTATTGAGGATCTGACACAAAGTTGACGCTGTGATGTAAATAATTGTTTTTATTTGTTTAGAATTTTTTTTAGTTAATCAGGTAGTTTTTTTTAAGAAAGTGAGACAAGTGAGTTGGCAACAATTTTAGTTGTGACAGTTTGATTTAAAAGTATTTTTTCTATTTCTATTAGCAGTTTAGATTGCATAACAAAGTTTCATTTATTTTCTCTAAGTAAAAAGAGTGACGCTGCAGTTATGTGTCGTAGTGCGTGAATGGTCAGTGATAACTGAGGGCACATAGGTTGAATTTTGACTAACTTTCGCTGCATTTTTTGAAGTGAGGGCCGTGGCTATTGATCTAGTATGTACTGTGCATTCCTGCATTTCCGAATTAAGAAACAAAAGTTAATTTGCAAGCGATTTTACAAAAGTACACTGATTATAGAGGTGCGGTGATGATTGGTGTTGAAAATGAGAGGTAATTAAAAGAATCGAGTCTAACTCGACAGGCATGATCGCATGTCTAAATGCCTACTCCCTCGGCTTGTTGTGAGAACAGCCCAGTCCGCCGATCTCATCGAAACAAGCACCCATACAGTGACAAGTGTACTTATTTTTGAGTGAATTGAGCAGTTCGGTATTTTCGGGGTGTGGTTTTTGCACAGTGCGTATGGGATCAAAAGCCGTGGTTAACTAATTAACATTCTGGTAGCAGAATGAGTGGTGTAGCAGCGAGAGTGGTCATTTTCTAAAGATAAGTGTCTTCGGTAGTTAATGGCTGTTGCGTTTCGGCATGTGGCAGTGGATTCACTTAGTGTTTGTTCAGTTTCGAACTTCTAAAAAAAGTCATGCAAGCTAAACATGCATTTGAGCTAAAAAGATTGAAATTTATAAACTTTTAAGTTGCCAATCATTTGCGTTCGTATTTTTATTGAGTGTTATACCGATTTCATATTCATTTTAACTTTAGGTTTGGTAGGGAATAGGTAAAACTCGCGTATGTTAATTTTTATCTGATTTTTACGTTTGCAACTTCGCTATTTTTTGTCTACCTAATCCTGGATTGATTGTTGTTTTTTTTGAGTATTTCCTTTTCCCCTAGAAAGCTGATAACTTGACATTTGGATATTTAGGAATTTATGCAAATTTCGTGGTTGATCTTTATTATACAAAGAGATGAAATAATAAGCCGCTTGTTTTTCCTGTTTTTTCCCCGAATATTTTGATAAGTGTAAATGTGATCTGATTTGAGTGCGTATTTTATCACTCTGGTGGAATTTCCGCTAAGCGGCTTTAAAATGGTACCGTAATTTATTTTTTCCCTGACAGTCAGTGTGAAAGTTAATTCCGTTCGCCTTACCGGTATCCTAATCTCATCATAGATTATCCTACTTACGACATTTTTTCGTTGTGCATTAATAACACGTGTGCTTCTTACGCTTTGGATATCAACGTCATTTTCGTTTACTATACGTTATTTCTGCTGATGGGATTGTTGTTCGCGTGTCTATTTGTTTCGCTAATTGCTGTGTGTTTCCCCGTTCGTGGAGGTGGTTTTGGATTTTCGGTAGAGTTCGCTGAGTAAATTTTGAATCGCCCGCCACTTTTTTCGCGCTAAAACAAGTTCTTACAGTATCTCGTGTGTTTTTCCTGTTCTTTTTATTCTTGTCGCATTCGTTCATTTTCTCATTCTTCTATTTTTGTACTCGCTCTTGTTCCCAACCCGATTTTTGGCGCGTGAATTCTTTGTGTTTTTGTGTAGTTGATCGACGTATCCTGTAAACTGATGCCGTGAATAATTTTAGGTATGCCCGTTTTCAAATTCCGTGTGTCCGTCAAATCGTTTGTAAGCATGCTTCTCGTGGTATGTGGAAGTGTTGTCTGGACTTGGCTTATGTTGTTGCGTATAAAAGCGTACCGTAATTTAGCGTAGGGGTCGATTCAGTCGAAATTGCTTCGGTTTTATTTCTTGGAGTATTTTCGAAGGTTTTGTGCCGCTGGTTAGAAACTCGCTCTCAGTGTGTTCCCTGTGTTCTATCTGAATGTGTGAATTCTGAGTCTAAAAATCGCCTAAAATAAAATCTCTTCTAAAAACTTCGGACCCCTTGGTGTAAATTAGACATTCAACTAATTACTAGTGCGTTGATAAAAACGCCATTCGCTAAAAAGCTAACTTAATTGACGTAGCGTACACCTGTGACATTCACTTCGGTGAATTCACCATTGTGCGTTGCGAATTCAATCGGTAGTTGCTTTTCCGTTGCCTTACTTTGTCGCTCATCCAACGAGTAGGTGTGAGATCGGTAAAACTTGGCAGTTTGCCATAGTGGAATTTGGTTGAGTAAAAAGCAGCCGGTGAAAATTCATGACAACTGGTAGCAGCGAGTGGTTTGTTTAATATTCCCAGTGAGTTCAGGCGACTGATCACCGTTTGACAATCGCTGGTGAGAACAAACGAACCACCGCCCGGCTGGAGGAACGGAAGGCTACCCGATCGACGCAACCGATAAGTGCGGACATTTTTGTATTGGGACGTGAAACTGACAAAATTCTTAGTGGGCAAAAAAGGGAAAAACGGAAAAGTAAGAAAAAATCGAAATCGGTTCAGTTCAGTACGGACGCGCACTGTTCTGAACCGGGAACCGCTGAGTTGAGTGACGAACCTAACGACTTTGACGTCAACTGCTGGGTGGACACGGAAGGACCGGTCCCTGAAAGAGGTGCGGAGGAGTCATTCCCGACCTGTGAGCGAGGCAAGCCAAGTGCGGGTGCGGAGGTGCCATTCCCGACCGCAGGGCAAAGTAAGTTAGGGCACCGAAGCGCGAGTGCCGGGTACCGAAGCGCGAGTACCCAGTCGTCGAGTGAGTGTGTGCTTTTCCGGTATTCTAATTTGAGTATGGCGCATGCGAGCGGTAGTGGTGTGAATACGGGTCCCGATGTGGTGCAATTGTTGATTCAAGCGAAAAATTTGACTTTGAATCAAATTAATTCGTCGATAGTGGGGAATTCGGTTCAGGGGTCAGAATGGAACCTTAGTCAGGTTGTGACTCAAACGGTGAGTATTGCCGCTTATTTGTATAATCAGCGACCCATGAGTTCTTTGGAAAATGGGAACACGAGTGATAATGACGAAAAATTAGTGTCATTAGTAAAGTTAGGTGTTGACTGCTATAATTTGCGAAATGATGTGAGTCAAATTGCGGACGCGATTAATGCATTTGCTGAGTACATTCATTTAGAAAAGCCTGACATGCAAGCGATTAATTCCATAATTAGCGCTGTTTCTAATTCGGGAGGGTGCTCTACCGCTACCACACCGCCTATACCTGCCGTGAGTATGGTTGCTACTAGTAGGGAGGGTTATGCTGCTGCCATGACTGCGCTTACTGGACAGGTGATACCATTTAAGGGGCGCGCTGATGATAAATTTGCTGATTGGCGTAAAAATTGGGATGCAGTTTGTGAAGCGTTGCAAATTCCGACGGATGAGCGAAAATCGCTGCTTCCGGTTTATCTGCGTGACAGCGCGCGTTCGATTTACATGTCGCATAAGAGTGAATTGATTAATTTGGATTATGAGGAGTTCATGGACGCTTTGGAACGTTATTATACTAACCCCATTTCGGAGCATCATGCGCAAAGGGAAGTAATTAGTAGCGAGCAGGGCGAAGATGAAGATGTGTTAAATTGGTCAGTGCGGCTGGAGAAAATTATAAAACGCGCTTTTCCGAAACTTTCAAAAATTGAACGCGAAAAGATGGCAGTGGCGAAATTTGTTAGTGGATTGTATCCTGACATTCGTAGGAATGTATCTATTACTGCTGGGGCTAAGTTTCAAGACGTAGTCAACAATGCGCGCACGCAAGAAAGTTTTCTGGAAATTGATAAGGACAAAGTGGGTGGTAAGAAAAAGTCAAAATCCAACGCTGAATTAGTTTCAGAAGCCACCAATTCGGTAATCGAGCGAATTTTTGCTTTAGGGGGTGCGGGAGCTTTTGGAAATTCCCCGCCCGTTTCGGCGGCGGCGGAAAATCCAAAGTTTGAGGAACAGCGAGTGAAATTGGAAGAACTTTCTAGGCAATTAGAGGATAAGGATAAGCGTTTAGTTGATTTGGAAAAGCAATTGATAGGTAACAATGCTGCAAAACCAGTTTCCAAATTTAGGCCGCGTAAATTTGATGAGGGCTGTTATGAATGTGGGGCAGATGATCACTTTCGCTCTGATTGTCCTAAATTGACAGAAGAGGAAAGAGCGCGCTTTAGAAATTTTCGGCGCGGGCCGCCGCAGCGACCAATGAATAACTTCAGAGGTCCAGCGAATATGATGCGCTCTGCACAGCAACCTGTATATCCCATGCAAGCGGCGCCTTACCTGTATTATCCCCCTCCCGCGCAAGTGTCAACCACTAGTTGGTCTCCAGTGCAACAAGTTCAATCATCGCAAATGGCCATTGCAGCCCCTCCGTCAACTGAATTGACTGCGTTAAATCCGACGCGCGTGTCTGCGAACTCAGTGAATCATGCACGCAGCGTGCAGGAAAGTAAGGAATATGTGCGCATGATTAGGGTTTTACCGGGTCTTGAAAGTTCAGATGAGGAATCAGAGGATCCATGCAATCCGCCTGAAATAACGCCGCAAGAACATCAATTCATGCTCGAAAGAGAGGCTTGGATTATGCCTTGGGTTTATGCGCGTTCGTTAGATAGCATGATTTTTCGAACAAAGTGGTGGGCTCAATTGCAACACATGGGTTTGCAGGGGTTGAATATTAGTGGGTTCTGTGAGCATGCTGATGAGCATCCGCATGACGATCCTGAGGACACGTTGACGTACGTCAAGTTAGAAGCGCTGCTAGAATTAACCATGCACACGTTTAGGTGTGAACCGCCGGACCTTAGTTTGTCGCGAACGTCATCTGACTCTGAGCTGCATGTGTTGTCTGATTATTGTGAAGCGAGCGTGCCAACTTTGTACCGAACGTGGTCGGAACCGAGTATGTTGCCCAGTGTGTTGAACCGTGTGTTTTTCCTGTGCTGTCTATTTACGTTTTTTGCAAGTGCTGACGCCCTGGGTGTTCCAAGTGGTGGCGTTGTTAAGAAAAAAGGAGTGTCAGATGAGTGGATTTTGACCGTGCGAAATTTTCTTGAGGGATTTATCGCTGGAATGTGTACTTTCGTGTTTCTGAGATTTATTCTGCCCGCTTTGTGTGAACTGGTGTTGTATTTGGTGTGCGTAGTGTGTGATTGGATAAAATTGAGAGTGTTGCGGTTTCAATTAAATCGCATGCAAACGATAGAAAATAGGCGCAATCCTGCAAGGGGTGCGACCCCCGTGACACCGCCGCAAAAGTTAAATCCAATTAGCGCTGACAGTTCAGGGTATAGCGCCGATGTTGAAGAAACGCCAGTGAGTAGATTTAAGCGTTTGCCGCCGCTGCGCGTTCCTAAAGGTTCTGCCGTCATGGAAAAGGTGAATGTAGTCACGCTGACCAGTGAAGAAATTGCGAACATCAAAAGTATTACGGCTAAGCGTAAAGAACTCGTGCCAATTTACTATAGTCCGTCGATTACGGTAGAAATTGAGGGGAATGAATACAAAAGGTGTCTGTTGGACACAGGTGCGATGAGGTCATTGTGCAGCCCGCTGGTGTTGGCTAGGCATCGAAATAATTGCATAGCGTTTGATGAAGTCACTCCTGTGGGGGGATTGCAAAGCGCGTCTCAATGCAAATTGCAAATTGAGGGTCAGCTGGAACTTCAAGTGATGATTACCGGGAAAGCGTTTTCTATTGTGTTTCAGGTGATTAGCGGTTTGTCGGATGACATTTTATTGGGCGCTGATGTGTTGAGGCATATGGTTATTGACATGCCTGCGCGTGAGTTGCGAATTGAGAGTGGCGATGCGCGTAAAAAGTTGACTGTGCCTTTTGACAACCCGCCGCCTGTAGTGCAAGAACGGCATGTTTATGCAGTTGTGACTGAACCGACTGAAATTAAGCCGCGGCATGAAACGATAATTAGTGCAAAGTTATCTGAACCAATTGATGAATTGACATTTGCGATTGAGCCTTTGAATGAATTTCATGTGAAAACGGGTGTGTTTGCAGCTAATGCTGTTTATGAAAGCGCGAGTGAATTGTTTCCGGTTAGGTGTGTTAATGTGACTGAAGTGCCGGTAAAGTTGCAAGTGGGCCAGAAAATTGCCATCGTAGAGCCAGTGGAGTGTGTTGTACAAGTGCGTCGAGGTGATCCGCCTGCTGAGTGGGTGCGAGAATGTCGCGAGCGCGATATGAGTTTTACCGATACTATACTTGAAACTAGTGAGAAAAAAGTACCGACGGAGGGCACTGTACCTTCTAAAGCAGCGAATACAACTATGAAAGTGGTCTGTGCTGATGGGAGGGAAATGGATTTTGAGGTACCGGTTGAATTGGACGAAATTAAGCGCCAGCAATTAAAAGAGTTGATTTTAACTCATCAGGATGCTTTTGCCAGAGATAAGTATGATTTGGGATACAGTGAATTGGTTGATTATCGACTTCAATTGACTAGTAAAATTCCGGTCGCGTGTCGAATGTATAGGTTGAGTTTGGATGACCAGCAGTACTTAGAAAAGCATTTAAGTTGTTTGCTTGAGCATGACGTCATTGAGCACAGTACGAGTCCGTACTGCGCGCCGACATTAGTTGTTACTAAGCCGGATGGTGCCAAGCGCATGGTGATAGATTATCGGCGATTAAATGCAGTAGTTCACGCTCCCCAATTTCCGCTGCCCAGATTAGACGATACAATAGAGTCATTGCACAGTTGCAAGTATTTTTAGCAGTGTCGATATCAATCAAGCGTTTTACAACATTGCGCTGCATCCGGATGATAGACATATTACGTCGTTTCGTAATTGTTTTGGTCAATTTCAAATGAAACGCTTGCCGATGGGATTAAAGTGTTCCCCGGCTTTAGCGCAGCGCTGCTTTGAAGTTACAATGGCTGGATTATTGCACCGGAATGTGTTGGTATATATAGATGATTTGCTCATTTACAGTAGATCATGGGAAGATCATTTGAGTGATATAAGTCAGGTTTTGTCGCGTTTGATAAGTAGCAGTTTTAAAATACACCCGAAAAAGTGTTTTTTCGCGCGCACCACTGCTGTTAAATTCCTGGGTTATATGGTAGGGCGTGAAGGGATTTGTATACCGGATGATAAGCGGAAGTATTTGAGTGATTGGCCGCTACCTGTGTGTGTGCGTGAAGTTAAAGCGTTTTTAGGTGCCGTTGGATTTTTCCGGAGGTTAATTCATAAATGTGCTGAATATGCCGCTCCCTTGTCTAATTTAACTCGAACAAAAACTGAATTAGGAACTGAAAAGTATAGCGGAAGTACCCCCGTAGATTTAAATGCGAACCCCGCCGCTTTGGAAGCTTTTAATAAGTTGAAGGTGATGGTGGCCGAGAGTCCCTGTATACAGTATCCTGATCCCAGTAAACCGTTCATAATTATTACCGATGCTTCTAAAGTTGCATTTTAGTACAGCGCGCTGAACCTGCCGCCGCTTTGCATGCGTGTTCATTTTATAGTCGAAAACTTTCTGAAGCGCAATCCCGATGGCCTGCCATTACGCAAGAAGCATGTGCTATTTTTGAGAGCATTCGCAATTGGCATTGTTATTTAGCGGGCCGGCCGTTTGAAGTGTGGACTGATGCGAAAAGTATATCATGGGTAAAAAATCCAAATTTGGAAACCCATCCCCATACGGGCTTGCACCGATTTGCGCTAGCTATTCAATCATATCAAGTTATTTTTAAGCATTTGCGCGGGAAAAGTAACGAGTTGGCTGATGCTTTGTCGCGCCGGTGTGATGCACCTGTTGAATTTGATGAGCGTGTTAATTTGGATGAAGCTTTTGAAGAATATGCGTTTGATATACCTGCTGATAAATTGGCGCGAATTTTGACTGAGGAAATGGCGCTGTTGACATCTGAAGAACACTTAGCTTATCAAGCAGTAGCTAAGGCCATGGCGCGATTGGCTGCTGCTCAGAATTGGCTGAAACATGCGAAAATGAAGTCTTTGGAACCGTCAGTTACGGTAGCTGCTGAACCGCCAGTGGCAAGTGTTGCTACTGTGCGTGCGCCACATCCAATGACTATGCGTGTGCGAAGTAAACCGAAGGCGGAGTCCAATTCTGAAAGTGCTTTGAAATCGCCGCCAAAAAGTGACGATGCGCCTAAATTAATGGCTGGTGGCCGCCGTTCCGCTCAATTAATTAAGAAACCGGAAAAACTCGATGCTTTACCTCCTCCCATCACTCCAATTGAAGAGTTGTCTCGTTTGCAAAAGGAAGAGCCGTATATAATTACAATTCGACGCATGTGCGAGGAATCTACTTTGCGTAGGGCCCCACCATTTTTCATTGATCAATTTGATGTGGTTAGGCGTGATGCGGATCCGTCAATATTAGTGGGTGAAAGGAAATACGACCCTGCGTGCATTCCCCAGTCACTAGTTGTCACTGTGTTAGAATTGGCTCATAATCATCCCACTGCTGGGCATTTAGGTGTGATGAAAACGTTTGAAAGATTGCGCGAATTTGCTTGGTTTACAAATATGCGTCCAGAATGTGCTAGATGGGTTTCTACTTGCCCTTCGTGCAACGCGAAGAAAGGATTGCGTCGCTCGATGAAAACTCAAATTCAGAGCCGGAAAATTGCTAAGTTTCCCGGTGATTTTATTGCGATTGATGCAGTAGGGCCATTGCCAATTACCGAAAAAAGGAATGTGCATGTATTGGTATTTGTGGATCAATGTACGCGTTTTGGTTTAGCAGTGCCCGTTCCTAATTTGAAACAAGATACTGTGGCTATTGCGTTTTTGCAACATGTGTTACCGATTTTTGGCGCGCCCGCTGTAATCTTATCCGACAATGCACCAAGCTTCATTGGCGGCATTTTTGCGGAATTGCTGCGTTATCTAAACACGGTACAGCATAAGTGTTTCAACTATACGCCGAAAGGAAATGGCTTGGTTGAGCGCAGGAATGGCGTCTTAATGGAAATAATTTCGCATTATGTGAATAGTTCGCACTCGGATTGGGACAAGCACTTAGGTGCCGCTGTCTATGCGTATAATACGTCTAAGCACCCCTCTATGAAAGTGACGCCATATGCGTTGCTATTTGGATCAAATTCTCCGTCACTTTGGGAGCGTATGATCGAGCCGACGGGAAATGGCACCGATAAGACCGATAAACCGACGGCGTACAGTCCCTTTGTGTCAAATTTAGACGCGCGACTTTCGGACGTCCGCACGGCCGCGCATTCGGCTTTACAACGCGCGCAAGAAAAAGAATGTTTTTATGCAAATCGCAGTGCGCGTCGCTTGAATTTGAAGCCCGGTCAATCAGTTCGTGTTTATTCGCCCCGAATTCTTCGAAAGTTAGGCCGCGTTAAGAAGTTCACGCATCATTATATTGGCCCGTATGAATGCTTAGATTATGTGCATCCCATTGTGACCGTGTTTAATAGGTTGTCTAAGAAAACTTATACCGTTCATGCTGATCGCGTTAAATTGACAAATGAACCAGTTAATCCCACCTATTCGCAGATTTTCGGTTAAAAACCCTGAGATTTTCTGCTCTTCAACCTAAAGTGCTTCAAGTCAATTATTTCGTTCAAAAATTCAATTAAAATTTATTTTCATTTTTATTTGGATTATTCGCGTTTAATTCTGGCCGTCAGTTCGTGGTGAGTTCGGGGTTGCAATTTTTTGTATTTTTGGTTGTGTGCGAGGTAATTTTGAAGTGAAAAGTTGTTGTTTTTTTATGTAAAAGGTAAAGCGTGAAAATTTTATAAGAGTTTATAAGTGTTATTAGTTGTTCGTTTCTAATTATCGTCGCAGTTTAATTCACTAGTTATTCATACCATCGCATTTATTTCGTTCTAAATTCGTTCTTTAATTTCATTCTCATTTTCGCCCATTTCGCAACAAAATAAAAATTATTTTTGGCACAATACGTTCAACGTAGTGCGTTGAAAATAATTCGCAACTTTTCGATTAGGGTGTCGCTCAGACCTTCGTGCATTTCGGTGCCGACATTCTGGGTGGCGCATTCTAAGTAGCAATAAGTTGTGTTTTCCGGTGCTCTACTTTGAAGTGTGAAAGATGACTAGTTCGGGTGGCGTACCCATGGGTGGGTATGGAGCGAGTTCCAGTTCGTACCGTGGCGGGCGCATAGCTAAGGCGCCGCTCAAATCGTGGACTTCTCATGGAAAACAGGGCGGTGATACTATTCCGCCGCTGCCCTATAATCCCCCTCGAAACGCTTGATCGATTTGTCCTGAATTTGTCATCAACAAAAAGTTGTCGGGAATAGTGGATCGAGTCCACGTCGGCCACGAGCAGCGTCCTACCAGTTATCAATGTCACATTCGTTTCGACGGCGATGCGCAGGCGCTTTTGGAAAGTTATCCGGAGTGGTCGGAAGCGGAAAGGGCTTATCCATTTTTCACTTATTCGGTCAACAAGGCGGAGCGCGCTCGCGAGCGGTCGGTACAGAAAATTTTGAGGGAATATCGCGAGGCTAACGAAGCTTACGACATGTTTTTGCCGCTTGTCCGCCACGGCGTGCATTTTGTCGCGACTGGCATCAGTAGGGTTAGCGCCGATCCAAAGTATTGGGAATTGCGAGGCGTCACTATTATGAAAAATGACGCTCAAATGCCATTGTTTTTGGGCCGCCCTGTTGTCATTGTTTCGCAAGGACAGGTTGACCTCTCCGTCGATGAGCCAGCGTCGGAAATTTCACAGAGAGGACAGGAAAATCGCGAAGGATATCATCCTTATCCGGCCAAGTGGAGATATTTACGTTTGAGGGCAGCGTTCACCCCTTCGCGGTATATTAGTGCACCCCCCTTCAAAGGCGCCGACGAGCGGGATCCGGGCCCTGAAAAGTTGATTTTTGCACACAGCGAAAATGTCATGGAAAGTGATATACACCCGCACGCCGGACAATTAGGTGTGGCGCATGTAGAGTATCACGCTTTTGACGACGCCGGCAAAGTTAACAACTTTTATTGGGGTCATGCGTATGGCGTGCGTATTTTTTTGGCGCGGCAAATTGAGGCTGGTATGGAGTGGAAGGGTGAAATGAATAGAAATTACCTCACTTCTCAGCTGCAGCTCCGTTCCATCTTTTTGGCCGCTGCTAACGTGTGTCACGAAGCGCATTTGCGATACACTGCGACTAGGGCGAAAGCTGTGCGTGCACAGGTGACTTGGCAAAATGGTCCGCGGGGATTAATTGCGATAATTAGGTGGGAACGCGTGCATTTAAATCCAGCCGCTGCGATGCGCGACACGGCCGAGTGGCACAGGAATAAGGCGCAGGGCTACATGTTGAATTTCACTTCACCTATGTCGTCGATACAAATCGTCGAAGCTGATCCCCGGGGGGAAGAGCGTGCTCTGACTGGCCGCCCGCAAATAAGTTTACGCACGGTCAGCGCCGACATCACTGCCGAGGCGGTGCAGCTAGTTGCCAAACCGGATGTGTTGGTGCCGCAGGCGCTGTCGCCGCATTTAATGCCTAATTGCGATTATATGGTGCGCGGTTCCGCTTTGTCGCCTAGCTACAATGGCCGCATGGAAATTTTGGAGCGGTTGTGCATAATGGGCCCTAGTGGTTACCGGCCAACCGAGAGCAACACCGGACTGCTCGCTGTGGAAGACCAGGTCAAAATGGCGGTAGTGCTGCACAAGCAGTTGAACCAAGTTGAGACTGATTGGCAGCGCACGCTCGAAAAAATTGAATCTGATGGATTGTATGCGGAGGTGCGCAGAGGCACATGCGAAGATTTATTGCAAGCGCAGCAGGGTGATTTTCGGCCGCAGGAGGGGCAGGGGCGTGTGATTGCGTCAGTTATCAAGTCTGTGCGAAAAACTGCGCCGCTATTGCTGATGTGTGATTCACCATTCGGTTCCGGTAAAACGACTGTGCAAAGTCAGTGTGCGTACGCGGTTGCGTTTAAGTTTACTGAGAAAAATGGCCCGCCAAACCCGCTGAAGAGGGAATTGCCCTCTGATGCAAACAACAATGCGCTTTACCACTCCACAATGATTACCTGCAGTGTGAATTCGGCCGCTGATGAGTCTGCTAGACGATCGTTGCAAAGTTTGGCAAACATTGGTCTGCCTAATTTGGAAACGGTCGTGGAAGTTTTGCTGCGTAGTAGGGAGAGGTGGACTGTGATGGATGACAAGCCGAATTTCCAAACACCTGGCTATGCGCGTTTTTGTCAGGTGCGCGCTGCTTTCGCGGTTCGCGTGCTGAGTCCGTTGTTGGAAGTTGACGATCGCTACGTCGATATGACGCTCCAGCAATTGCCGCTGCTGAATTTGATCGCGCAAAATATGCCTGTGCATGTGATTCGATTGAATGACCACTGGCTAACTGCTTATGAACGCTTTACCGCTCAACGCCATATTTGTGACACTTTGAACGAGATCATCGCGAACAATCAGCATCCCGCCGACATTTTCGAAGCCATTTGGTCGCAGTTGCCTTTGGTTCGTTTGTCCATCGACGAAGACGACGAGGATGATTTGGTGCCGCTGGACGATGGCCAAGAGGAAGGCGTGCAGGCGTGGGGGGCCGCGGCTGGTTTTGTCGATGACAACCAGACGTGGGGCAAAATTTACAAGCGCGAAATGCGACGCCTCGTTAGGGTGGCTACTAGGTTGCATAAGGTGGTGTTGAATGTGCTGCAGCCCGGCCAAGTCCATGTGACCTTGGATTCATCGCGCGACAAGCGACTGCAAGTTTTGAAATATGCCGCGGTGTTTGTGGACGAGGCGTCTCTGGCGGATGAAACTGCCATTTTTGGCGCTGTTTCAAACGCTCGACTCCCCCACAATGGCTTGGTGCTTTTGTTTGGCGATAGCAAGCAGTTGACCCGAATGGTCAGGCCGCATTCCTGGATTGCTCCGATCCTGAAACCTGATCCATCGCTGATCAACAGGTGTGATGAAGCCACCGAAGTCAGCGTCTTCTACCACCGAATCCGGCTGCTTCAAGACCGTAGTGAGAAACGGCCTTTAGAGTGGTTGATTTCCCGTTGTTGCCAAACGTCCACTTGTCGACAGCCAAGTTGAGTTTATGTCGTGATTACGTGTTGAAAAGGGGGTTCGAATTGTTTTAGGTACTTTATTTCGATCAGATACAGCGTGTTACAAAAGCGCAAAGTCTAGCGAGCTTCCTAGTCGAAGTTTCTATCGCTAGCTTATTTTGTTCACTTGGGGTGGGTCCGCAGACTGCAGACTCAAGTAAAAACTTTCAAAGTAGCTAAGACACGGAAATCATGTATAGAAAAACAGTTACAGTAATTTCCTAATACAAATGCACAAATAAACCACAAATATAATAATAAGACACATTTGACCGAAACAGTTGGCTTATTTTACGCGTGCATACATTCAAATAATTATGGTAAAGAAATACCAGGTACAAATTGGGCTAATGGAAAACTATTAATCTTGAGAGGCGCGAAGTCGGCAAACTCGGCCGATTTACTAATTTGCTTCAATTTGTCAGAAAACATTGACGCACATTGGAACTAATATAATAGGGTTTGAAAACTGTAAATAGTAGTGCAAATGTTCCTAATGACGTAAATAGAGCAGGGTATACTCGATATAATAATAATCACTTCCTGGAAACGTATATTTCATAATTGGTAAATTGGGACTTATTCGAGGTAAATGGATATATTAATTGAGCAGGGTCCATAATATATTTGATTGAGCGGGGTATTATAATTATTAAGTAAATATAAATAGTTGTGAGCAGGGTTATGACAATTATGCCTATGCGAAGGGCTTTGTACAGTAAATGCTAGTTGCATACAGGGCACTATTTCTCTATTAGGACGCTGGCCTAGATAATTACGCAGCACATAAATAATTACAAGATTTGACTTTTCCAAATTGTAAGTAAACTATGCAAATGTATATATAATCATGATCAGAAAATTACGGCGAGTTGAATGAGCCTAACATTATATTAATACACCTAATAATAACATATTTGACCTTTTAACCTAAACATTTCACATAAACTTATCAATAACTTATAGAACACTTTCCTAATCGAATATTTTCCATGGATACGTAATAAGTATAGGAAATACAATTTGCGTGGTAAATAAATATAGTGCATGAAAAATAAAATAGTGCAAATAAATAAATGTGCGAATATGAGCCTAATTATCAATTCTCTGTATTTCTTTATCCATTCATTTTGCTACGGTCAGCACACTCCGGGCGGAAGAGTTGCTGCACTCCGTTGTTGCAGCAACGTCACATGCTGGTGGTGGTGGGCGCCAACGTGATGAGTGGCGTTTCCACAGTCGCCTCTGTGGTGAACGTGGTCGTGCGCGAAGTCGTGGGTGTGCGTGAGGTTGCAGGTCCGGTTGCTGGTGATGCCAACGCCGACCTAGCCTGATGATGAAGCAGATAGTTGCCCGTGTCGCTTCCTGCGCGTTCGCGTGTGGTGAATTTGCGGATATCAGGCATGTGAACACTATCTCTGTTCCTGGCTCTGACTTGTCCCTCATCAGCTGAGCTTTCATCTGGCTGAACGTATGCTGATAGTGACTTTGCCATTCTGTCCTCTGTTTCTGCTCTCCTGGCAAATCTGACGGATTGTGTTGAGTTGGATCTGGCTCTCCTCTTGATTGCTGGTCTCAACTCTGTCTTGCGCACTTTCCTCTGTGGATAATTGGTCTCTTTCTGAGTTGATTTCTTGATAGTATATCTGATGGCTCTGAAGCATAGCCATATGCATTTGAATGGACACACTATGCATTTCCATATGCATGTGTATGCACATGGTGGAATCACTGGCTTCCCTGTGGCAATTCTCCAATTGTACCATAGGTATCCTGCAGCTACGATTCCAGCTATCAGAATTGTGATTCCCAGCAGCATTGCGATTGTGTTGATGATCACTTGAAAGGGTCCTTTTAGCATTCCTCCCATAAAGTTAGTGTACCCTTTTGACACTCCAGATATATAGTGACCATATGCTTTGCCGATTCCTGCTGCTGTCTGTCCAATTCCAGCTCCAATGCCTTCTATTGAATTTCTGATCACTCTAGGATCCAATGACATATCTGCTGTGTAATCGATCAACTGGTTCTGTACATGCTCCAAATTCTGTAGTCTCTGAATCTGGCCTCTGACATCCATGAAATTGGTCGCTCTGTTGACAATGTTAGTGAACAGGTGAGGCGCGTCAAACGTGAATGCCTGCCATTGTCCTTTCCATGTCATTTCAATTGGCGTCTCTGTGACATGCACCATTCCATGTGCGGACTTCCACTGTCCATGTTTATTTCTATACAGGTGCGGTGTGGTGTGGCTGCAATCCTCTTCTGGTGATTTCTCCACCAAGTCTCTGCTGCCTGGGCTCTTGAACCACAAGGGCCCGTCTTTGTCCAATCTCATTGGTGTGTATTTGTAGCATGTCTCTCCCACTTTTCCTGTTTGATAAATTATGTATGGCTGCACTTCCTTGCATTCCCAAAACATAATTGCTTCTCCAGCCCATTCTGCATGAACATCCTGTCTTCCCAGCATGGCTCGAATCCCCAATGTTGGATCGATGCGGAAAAGCTGAGTCAACATGTCCAGCTGGTTCTTGCGAAGTTGACATAGCTGATGCCATACAATCGCAAATTGTGCCTGAGTCATTTCTCTGACTACATGTTGCAGGAATTGAAACTTGGAGTTTCTGTCGTCCAATCTGGCATACAATGTTCCACTGATTGTCGACTCTCTAGCCTCCACTATCTTTCCTGGCATTGCCCATTCCACAGGCACATCTTCTCTTCTGTCAAATTGGATGAATACACCTCCTTGATCGGTGTAGTATGTGTCTCGCGGAACACATTCTGAGCCAACTGGCCTCTTTGTCTTGTTGCTGTGGGAGTATGCTGCTTGCAATTTTGACACAATAATTGTCTGGCCAGATATCTCTGATTTGAATCTGCCAATTCTCTCGTATGCACATTGATGCTTGAAGTTCTCTGTATCCCACACTGTGATTCCATAATTGTGGTCTCTGCAATGTCCCATCATGGCTCTGCACTGGCTGAAATCTTGCAAGTCGCTGATTACAGTCTTTCCATCGAGTGAAGCCACGGTTCCTTCTTCCATGTAGAAGTTACTGACGACATTCTCTTTGTCATGGCAACACCATGAATATTCCACATTCAAGGTTTGATTGGTTGTCCACACTCTGGGCTCCATTTCCACCAAAGGTGTTCCTCTGAACATCTTGTGAATTCTTGCATAGTTACAGGCTACCACGCCAACTTGCTGGTATTTCTCAAAATTGCCTGTAATGCCTTTTGCTCCCCAGAAACTGGTGTGTGTGATGATCTCTTTGATTCTGATATAGCATCTATATGCTTTCTCCTTTTGTGGAATCTGTCTCTGTGCGTAAAGTGTAACTTTCATTGCCTTGACAAAATTCCTTGGTGGGATATGGCACTGCACTTCTTCAGGAACTGTAAGCGCATGTCCATGTCTTCCACTGGTGCAAATCTGATACTTCTGGCTTTGTGAACTGATCACCTGTTCCACAGGATGATCCTTAATTGCATCCTTGAATCTCTCATAAGTCTGCATTTCTCTGACAGATTTTTGTGGCCATTCTGAAGGCAAAGGCGGCAATCCATGATGCGCTGCCAATGATGGTGGCCTCACTGTCGAGGTTTCTAGAACGTATGTTCTGGAAAATACTTCGCTGTAAGCTTTGCCGGCTTCTCTCAGCGTTGCTGACTCTGACATGCCTGTCAGCATCAATACCATGCACAGCATTCCAATCATCAGACTGCTGGTGGTTGCTGTGGCTTTCCCTGTCGCACTCCTCAGGACTCTATCTGATGCTGAGTTCCTCTGAGCAGGGTTTGGTACAGAGTCTCTGTTCGAGCTCTGATTTCTGACATGTTTCTGGACAATTGCTGGGTCCAGTAAATCCACTTTGACTGTCACTGCTGTCTCTGGGATATCCATTGTCTTTGAATTGATTTCCAGCGGATACAATTGATTGAGAGGCCTGCTGACCACATTTCTGTTGGCAGTTCTGACTTTTGCTGAGCGAATCTGTCCATCTTTGCTGGGCTCTAATTGCTCGATGCGACCCATCTTCCATGCACCTCTGGGCATGTTTTCTTCATAAATCAGCACAATTTCATTCACTTTGGGTTCTTGAGTCGCTGTCAATCTGCCATGTTTGTGCATCACCTGAGTTCTTTCCCTCAAGCTCGGAATATACTCTTGATGCCACAAGTCCCAGAACTTATCCAAAGTTTGCTGGGTTGTCTCCCAATATTTCTGCAGTTTCGCTGCGTTATCCATTCTGGGCACAAATTCTCCATCTTTGTCTGCGTCAAACTGTGGTGCTCCAATCTGACCTTCCCCTGTCAGGAAGTCTTTTGGCGTCAGCACTCTGAGGCTCTTTACATCACCATAGATGTAAGAGATTGGTCTGCTGTTGATTACTGCCTCGACTTCTGGCAGAAGTGTCAACAATTCTTGCAGGGTTAACATTCTGTGCCCCACAGCTGCCTTGAAATGTTTCTTGGTGATACCCACCATTCTCTCATAGACTCCTCCCTGCCATGGTGCCATGGGAGTCGTCATGTTCCACTGGATTTGTTGCTGTGAACAGTAAGTCTGTACTGCTCCACTTTTGACCATTTCTGACCATTCCTTTCCAGTATTAATGGCCTTGTCAGTGCTTGTGCTGAGCACTTTCTCTGTCAATTTGAATTGCGTTGCATTGTCTGAAATCACTGCTTCAGGCTTTCCACGCCTGGCGATGAATCTCCTGACTGCGTTCAGGAATTCCTGTGCTGTCATGTCCAGCACACTTTCCAGGTGAACTGCACGTGTCACCATGCATGTGAACAAACGGATCCACATTTTTCTGTGATCTTTGTCCACTTTGTACCAAACTGGTCCCAGATAATCCAAGCCCGTGTACTGGAACGGTCTGGCTTTCTGAACTCTGGTTTCTGGTAAATCTGGCATTGGTGGAAGCTGGTACGGCTTCGCTCCCAATTTCTTACAGGTTGGGCAGGTTCTGGTCACATTATAGATCACCCGTCTGCCCTGTGTAATCCAGTACTTTTGTCTGATCGCTGCCAATGTGTGTTGCACTCCTGCGTGCATCAACTTCTCATGCTGGTCTCTGACGATCAGCTGAGTCACTGTAGCCGTTGCTGGCAACAGTATAAGTGGCACTGTGACCTCCTGTGGGTCAGCATGCTCCATTCGGCCGTGGCACTTCAGGATTCCATCCTGATGCATTTGCACATTGAGCCATTTGATTAACTGCTGGTCTGCAGCTATTTTCTTGCCATTCTGGTTGCCTTTACTGTGGCCTGTTGCCAAAATCTCTGCCACTCTTTTGTAATGATTCTGTTGCGTCACTTTGATCCAGTATTTCAACGCAATCTCTCTTTCTTCAATGCTGATAATTCCTTGTGGTTTCATTGTACCACAGATACCTTCCATGATTTCTGACAGTCCACTCTGACTGCCATTTCTACTGCGCTTTTTGTGCATCTGTCGCACAAATCTCATCACGTATACTGTTGCATCCAGTAACTTTGTCAGTGATGAAAATCTTTGAATCTCAATTCCCAATGGGTTGCTTTGCTTGCTTTCATCAACTTGCACATTGCTGGCATCTGGGTCACTGACCACTTGCTGTGTGGCGCCCAGGTAAATTGGACTGGCTTTTGGGAACTTGAGCTCTTCTTTCTTGATTTCTGACATTACCTCTGGCGTGACTGGCTCCACTTTCGGCTCTGGCCACTCTCCAGTCATCAGCCATTCTGGCCCTTTCCACCACAGGTTACTGCCCTCCAACTCTGACATATTCATGCCTCTTGTGGCCATGTCAGCTGGGTTCTCCAGTCCTGCGATGTGTCTGATGTGCATGTTCTCTGTCTCACTCTGAATTTTCCTGATTTCATCCAATCTGTTCTTGACAAAACATGCTAGTGGCTTCGCGGTTGTTAGCCACTTCAGACAACAAGTTGAATCTGACCATACAACTGTCTGACTGAATTTGACGTCCTTGAGCTCTTTGTGAATAAACTTTGACATTCTGCTGCCAATCAACATTGCTAACAATTCCAGCCGTGGAATTGTCACTTCTGGTTTCTTTGGAGCTAGTCTCAATCTGGAGTACAGCAGGCTTGACGTGCTGCTGTCATTCTCTGTTTTCTGGCATATGTATGCCGCTGCGCTGTATGCCATTGCTGAGGCATCGACGAAAATGTGCAGTTGTGCATCTGCACCACTCTGATAATTCAGATTTCTGTTGAACTTGATCTGTCCAACTTTGAGCAATTCTGTCTCCAATTGCTGCCAAATTGCTGTCTGTTCCTCAGACAGGGGTGTGTCCCATTCTTTGGCACTCGGTCCCGAATGCCATAATGTTTGCAAAAATCTCTTTGCTGGCAGTAGAACAGGACTGACGAGTCCCATTGGATCAAAACATCCCGCAGTCACCTTTGCAACTGTCCTTTTCGTGGGAAGTTTGATTTTCTGGTCAGTTCCTGATAACTGTGATTGCTGAACTGTCTTTGGCGTCTTTAGCCACATCTGGTCGCTCTCTGTGTCCCATTTCATTCCTAGGACTGTTGTGACAATTTCCTTGGCCACATCTGACTCTGCCAATTGCCAAGTAAAACTCTTATTGTTGCTGTTCCATTCTCTCAGATTCATTTGTGCCTCTGTGAACAGCACTTTGGATTCCTGGTACAATTCGATTGCTTTCTGCTCTGTGTCCACACTGAGGATCAAATTATCCACATACAGATTTTCATCGATCAACTTTGCATTCTCTGTGCCAGCTTGATTCAGGTGGTATCTGACTGTCAGCGCCAGCAACGCTGGGCTGCAGATTATGCCAAATGGCACTCTGGCAAATCTGTAAATCTGAATGTTGTCCTCCATGGATGGTTTCGTGGGATCCTTGTACCACAGAAATCTTGTCACATCTCTGTCACTGTCCTGCAGACTAATCTGCAGAAACGCTTTCTCTATGTCTGCGACCAGGGCGATTCCATGCAACCGGAATCGCATCAGCATTCCTACCAGCTGTGGTAGTATTACTGGACCGCGGTACATGCACTCATTCAAGCTTGGCATGCCTGGCGGTTTCGCTGAGGCATCATATACCTCTCTGACCTTTGTGGTAGTTTTCTCTGGCGTTATCACTGGTTGATGAGGCAAAATATGGAACTTTCTGCCATCCATAATATCCTCTTGCACTTTCTCAATCACTCCTTGCTCCTCTTGTGCTTTCATGATTGTCTGAATTTTCTCCAATAATTCTGGGTCTCTCTTGAGCCTGTTGGTGAGGTACCTGAACCTCTTGAACGCCATTGCTTTATTGTCTGGGAGTTCATGCAAATTCGGTTTGTACATGAATTTTACAGAGTACCGTCCATCTGGGTTTCTCTGTACACTCTCATTGAATTGCTTGATGGCCTCATCATCCTCGACGAGGTCTGGCTGGTCCATTATGCCAATGGTATCCAGTCTGTCCATATCTTTGACATTTGGTACAGGAGCAATTGACAACGGTGCTTCCTCGTACCACTTTTCTCTCTGAATTTGATGCACAATTGTGTTGACCACCACTGGATATGCGCCATCCGTGGTCCATTGGTTTCTGTTGCTCGTCAGCTGCCCACCTCCCATCAGCAATCCCAATTCTGATGGAATGACATACAATCCTGACGGAAGTCTGGTGGTGCTGGTGTTTCTGGACATCAAGTCCCAGAAATAATTCAAGCCTACTATAATGTCTGGCTTGAACTTGCACTCTGTCCCTTTTTCCTTGGGAATTCTGTCTGCAAAGTAACTCTCATCTGGGAAGTACTTCTGCAGGTACTTTTCGTCCTGTTCTGACACAGGCACTTTGACTTGTTCTGTGGTCAACGTCGGGACCACATCTGCCACCATATCAACTTTCTGGCCATTTCTGAGCCGCATTCTGAATTCCACTTGCTGTACCACTTTATAGTGCGGCTTTTCATTTCCGAATGTGTACACCTGGATGTGGTGTTCACCTATACTCTTCAAATTGAGTTTCTTGGCCACTTTCTCTGACATGTACGTTCCCTGGGATCCTGTGTCCAGGAACGCTTGAATCTGTAGTGGTGGCTGTTCAGGCTCCATCTCTGTATCCATTTCTGAAGCCTCAATCACGGTTCTGGCTGTCATCAACATTGACATATTCCTGTTTACTGACAGGTTCACTGACGTATTTTGTTGCTTTGTATTTGGTTCTGTAACCACTGTGCTGGATATGGTCTCTGTCTCTACCATTTCTGGTCCAGCTTCTTCCACAGTGACACAATTCACTGTGGCCTTTCTCTGTTGGTTCTGTGCTGGTCGACTGGCCGTCGGCACAGATTTCCTGCCATTGTTTGCTGATTGCTGGCCATTCTGTTGACCATTCGCTCTAAACGCTGGAATTTGCCGTCCAGCGTTTCCTCTGCCATTATCACCAAATTTCTCTGGGCACACCGCAGTGTGGTGCCTATTGGACTTGCAATAGAAGCAACTTCTCGTAAATTGACATTGATTCATGTAATGCCCTTTCTGTAGGCATCTCAGGCATCGCTCTGCCTTTGACAAAACCACTCTCCTTTCTCTGGCAGTTTTGAACTTTGGACACTTATCATTAAAGTGTAATTGCTGTGTGTCATTGCAGAACACACACGGCCTCCCAGGATTCATGAATCCAGCCTGTGGTGCACTCTGACCATTCTGGATCACAGACATGCTCCCTGTGCTGGTCCTTGGGTTCTCTGGCCCTCTGAATCGATTCCCATTGCCTTGGAACCGATTATTGAATTGCTGTGCGCGGGGATTATTTCCAAATCCTTGGTGCGATTGCTGCACTGGAGCCTCAGTTTGCTGTGCGTGCTGGACAGCCTCACTGAGCGCTAGCTGCTGGCCAAACAGCTTTCTGAACTTTTCCACCGTCAAGGCTTCCTCAGTTCCCTGTTCCTTCTGGATTTCTCTGAGAACCTCGGGTGGCACTTTCTGTTGCAGCTGGCTCAACAGCATTGGATGTTCCACTGATTCGCCCAGTGACTCCAACTGCTGGAGCAGCCTTTCAATTGCATCAAACAAAATTCTCATATCCTGACAGGTATTCCTGGCCTGTCGCAGCTTCATGATATTACTCATCAGCGTGTTTCTGACCACAACTGGCTGGTCATATCTTTTCTTGAGCATTGCAATTGCGGGTGCATAATTCTCTGCGGTCACACTCAATCCACTGATCATGCCAAATGCTGAGCCTTTCAGCAAACTCCTCAAGTATGAGAACTTGGAAATGTCCTCCAAATCTGTCCGATTGTGGATGTGGGATTCGAACATTTGCCACCATGATCGAAATTTGACAATTTCCCCAGTAAACTGTTCCACTTCCAGTTTCTGTAATTTGACGCTCTTTGCTGTGGTTGCATTGGTTGAACTGGCCCCCGGAGCAGCTCCCTGAGCTGTCAAAGCCATCTGTGCAGCCATCTGCTGTATGAATGCTGTGTTGACTTCATACATGGTACTTCCGCTCAGTTGCTGGATCATGTCTTGCAACTCTTCGATGTATACATTCATGGCTGCAACTTTCTGTGTCACCAAGTCTGACATATTTGCGTATTCCTCATATGAGTCTTGGTATATCTTTTGTTCTTGTTCCATCTGGTCGGGTTCGTCAATGTCCTTGACAACATCCCTCCATGCGTCAAATTGAGTTCTCACTGCAGTCATTGCACTTTCCAATTTTGCACCCTCCTGTTTGACAGATGCAATCACTCTTCTCATTTCTGTTCTCTTCTCTTCCTTTGTTGCTCCCGCAAATAACTCTGGGTCATATTTGGCATATTCTCTTGCCAATCTGTTGTCCACCCTGTGCTTTGCCGGCCCCAGGGTCTTTCTGATGTGACCCGTTGGTGAAACCATTTTTGCTGATGAATTTTCCTTCACTGATTCTCTTTATAGTGCGTCGCCTGTGACGCTTGTGACGCTTCTCTGCGTCTTTCTGTGTAGTGCTCTGTGCACTACGGATTTGTTGTGCCACGCACAATACCAATGCAGTCCTACAGGCCCCTGACGTGTTCTCACGCGTTGACCTTTACTGCACTGGCACCAGGTGTGTTCCTAAAGCCCCTGACGTGATTGTTTACACGCGTTGACTTCAACACACCGGTCAAATCCACCTGGACAATAAACAATTTATTTGCCCAGCAGTGTGCGCCCAAAGAGGGTCCGTACACACTCTTTCTGAGCGCTCTGGCGCTCTTTCTGGCACGCCTGTGTGCCTTGTGACCACGCCGGCCACTTGCTTTCCTGAGCGACTCCTGTGCCGCTGTGCGCAGTGCTGCGCTTGCCGTGTCGCCTGTGACATGTTTCTGTGCACTCTGGTGCACTTTCCAATTCTGGGCAGTGTTTCTGTACACTGCTCTGCAATTGCGCCTGTGCAATGCAGAATTTCTGGCACTTTTGTGCTGTCTGATCTGATGGTACCGAGCAGGCACAGCGTGTATATTTGATGGGAGCTCCGCAAAGCCCCTACACGCTACCAAGTATCCTAATACTTGGTTTTCAAATCCACTCTCTGTCAGCTACAGCCCTCTGTCAGCTACAGCCCTCTGTCAGCTACAGCCCTTTGTACACTGATACCCCTACTTTTGCACTTCCGAGGTATGAGTCCACTCTTACCCAGTGGAGCGAGGGACCTCCGCGAATGCCCAAAAAACAGCCCTTTGACTAGCGTGGCACTGTGGCGATCCTGTCTCTGTCAGGTCACCCTCCCTTGGCATAGGAAGGACGTGCGAGCGGTCACTGGCGTCCAGATGTCCAGGAACGTCCAGCGAAAGTTTGACCACCGTCCGACAATGACTCCTTGTCAAATGCCGGTGCCGCCCAGCGTCTAGCACCTTGCCAGAACACTGGTGAAAGCTGCCTGAAATCCTGACAGGCTTGTCAGAACTCCAGTGTCCTCCGCGCGTGAGCGTAGAACCGCTCCCAGGATGTAGACAGGAGTGCCGTGACTTTGGCACAATGCTGTCTGCAAATCAACAGCCAACGCTCAGCCAAGGCCAAATTGATGTTCAGCAGGACTTTTGAAGTTCTGCCAACTGCCGCACAATGTTCGTTCCGGCTTGGTGATAGCACAATGTCATGCAATCACCCTGCTCGCTGCGCCATGTGATGAAGCCACCGAAGTCAGCGTCTTCTACCACCGAATCCGGCTGCTTCAAGACCGTAGTGAGAAACGGCCTTTAGAGTGGTTGATTTCCCGTTGTTGCCGAACGTCCACTTGTCGACAGCCAAGTTGAGTTTATGTCGTGATTACGTGTTGAAAAGGGGGTTCGAATTGTTTTAGGTACTTTATTTCGATCAGATACAGCGTGTTACAAAAGCGCAAAGTCTAGCGAGCTTCCTAGTCGAAGTTTCTATCGCTAGCTTATTTTGTTCACTTGGGGTGGGTCCGCAGACTGCAGACTCAAGTAAAAACTTTCAAAGTAGCTAAGACACGGAAATCATGTATAGAAAAACAGTTACAGTAATTTCCTAATACAAATGCACAAATAAACCACAAATATAATAATAAGACACATTTGACCGAAACAGTTGGCTTATTTTACGCGTGCATACATTCAAATAATTATGGTAAAGAAATACCAGGTACAAATTGGGCTAATGGAAAACTATTAATCTTGAGAGGCGCGAAGTCGGCAAACTCGGCCGATTTACTAATTTGCTTCAATTTGTCAGAAAACATTGACGCACATTGGAACTAATATAATAGGGTTTGAAAACTGTAAATAGTAGTGCAAATGTTCCTAATGACGTAAATAGAGCAGGGTATACTTGATATAATAATAATCACTTCCTGGAAACGTATATTTCATAATTGGTAAATTGGGACTTATTCGAGGTAAATGGATATATTAATTGAGCAGGGTCCATAATATATTTGATTGAGCGGGGTATTATAATTATTAAGTAAATATAAATAGTTGTGAGCAGGGTTATGACAATTATGCCTATGCGAAGGGCTTTGTACAGTAAATGCTAGTTGCATACAGGGCACTATTTCTCTATTAGGACGCTGGCCTAGATAATTACGCAGCACATAAATAATTACAAGATTTGACTTTTCCAAATTGTAAGTAAACTATGCAAATGTATATATAATCATGATCAGAAAATTACGGCGAGTTGAATGAGCCTAACATTATATTAATACACCTAATAATAACATATTTGACCTTTTAACCTAAACATTTCACATAAACTTATCAATAACTTATAGAACACTTTCCTAATCGAATATTTTCCATGGATACGTAATAAGTATAGGAAATACAATTTGCGTGGTAAATAAATATAGTGCATGAAAAATAAAATAGTGCAAATAAATAAATGTGCGAATATGAGCCTAATTATCAATTCTCTGTATTTCTTTATCCATTCATTTTGCTACGGTCAGCACAACAGGTTGGTGGAAGGTGTGCTGTGCCCAATTCTGAAGCTCGAGACTGTTTTCCGCGGCCACGACGCACTGATTCAAGCGAATTCTGTCGCTGTGTACGATGGCCAATTGCGCGCGTTCCACGATTACAGTCAGTGGCGAGATACTTTGCCGCTCATGGCTTGCGGTGCCGATCAGGTGCCTTTGTCTTCTGTGATCGTGCACATGGGTTTCGAAATGAGCGAGGGCGTGTCTGTTAAGAATTTGGCGGAAGTGGACATTGTGGTGCGCGTTGTGCAGCAATTTGTCATTTTGGCGCTGAACAGCGAGGGCGAGAATGTCGTTCCGTGGAGTGATTTAGAAAGCGCTGATTCGCTGCTGGTTGTGTGTTTCTATTCAGCGCAGGAGAGAAGAGTGATTGACGAATTGGTGCGATTGAGCTGGGCGCAGTTATTAGGGGGTGAGGGGTTCCCTGGCTATTTAGCGACCCCAGCGTTTTGGCGGAAAAAAGTCATCACTGCTGATCGAGCGCAAGCTCGTGAAGCGCACGTGGTGATTGTGTCATGTGTGAGGGGTAGCGCGCCGCGAGTGGACGCTACTGGGCACCCATCGCAGCGCGAGCGCGATGTGATGGACAGAATTGGCTTTTTGGCGATGCCGGAGCGGTGCAACGTGGCCACGTCTCGCGCCAAAACGGCCAGAGTCGTGATCATGAACGCCGCTACCGTGCTGCATTCTGAATTTTTCTGGCGCTTTGTGGCGGTGGAATTAGGAAGGGGACGCGTTTTTGCGTACCACGAGCGACATTTGTGGGAGAGTGACCCGTTGGCTAGGTTTCTGGGCCACTGGAGAAGTGCCCCGGTCGATCTGCAAGAACCCGCTCCGCCAGTGCAAGAAGAAGAAAATGAGGTTCCGCCGCCGCCGGAAGAAGTTCAGGAGGTGGATGTGAGTGAACAGCGAGCGTCCCCTCAGCCCGATGCTAATGTCGTCGCTCCCGCTCCCGATTCCCCAGACGTGCAAATGTTGCCGCCAGATGAGCAGGAGGAGGAGTCAGAGAAAGTTCAGCCGCGCGCGGATGAAAAAGCAAGTTGTTCTCGGTCTCGGCATCGGTATTGCGGTCGCCGTCGCTCTCCCTCATCGAGTTCTTCCTCTTCCTCTAGTTCTTCGTCGGGTTCGTCAAAGTCGGGATCGAGTGAAACCGATTCGGCTCCGGAGACTGAACGCGCGCCGCCCGTGCCAGCACATAAACAGAAACTGCTTCCGGAGGAGGAAGTGATGGAGGTGGAACAGGAGCAAAGTGAACAAGGTGCTCAACAGCAGGAACCAGCGATGGAAGGCCAACGGCAAGAATCAGAGCCAGATACTGAAGAGGCCAACAATGCAATCATTGGAGAAAAATTGGATGAGTTAATTCAAATGGCGGGCGAATTGAACACCGAGCTGGACGCCGAGCGACAGCAACAGTCCATGAATCCAGACCGGCAGATGCTAAGACAAATGGACGCCATCCAGGAAGAGGCCAATGACGTTGAGCCCATGCAAGAAGATGAGCAGGAACAGGAGCAGCCTGAGGAAGTGGTCGCACAGCAGCTGCAGCAACCTGTTCAGGTTGTTGTAGTTGGAGCGTCGCCGCCACCGCAAGAGCAAGAGGAACAGAGTCCGCCCCCGCCAGTGACTCCAACTTTGGCAGGTTTGGAGCCAGAGGAGGAGATGGAAGCGGAGTAATGGTAATTTAGGTGTACAGGAATCTTTTTTTTGTTTTTGTTTTTGTTTTTAGTCGTTTTTGTTGAGAAAACTTTTACCAGTAGAGTCGAGTTTCGGTTGAATTAAAAATTGAACTTTCATTGAGTTTTACCGGTTCAAAAGTTTTTTTTGTGTGTTCTCAATAAAGTATGAAAAAGTGAGTAGTTTTTGTTGATAAATTTAAAATTGGTTTAAATAGTTCTTAAAAAAAAACCCGGGAATTTATTTTAATTTCATTTTTAATAGTTTTGCTGTGTTTCTATTTTAGCCGGGAGGTAAAATGTATGGCTGGTGGAGTTTGTGAGCAAAAGTGGGTGTCCAAAAATTGTAAAATTTCAAAAATTTTAAACGTAAATGTATATGTAGTTCACTTAATGAATTTATGTAGAGGGTTGTTTACACTTCCGAGCTTACAATAATTTAAACATTTCAGTTCTACTTCGACGTTGGTTTTGGGCGATTCGGTGGGCGAACGTGGCGTTGACGTTTTCGACTACATTGCTGCGCTACGTTGGCAACGTGGCAACGTGCATTTCCGTTTTTCCGGTGCCCCATTGTGTTATGTGTGTTCTTTTGGCCAAGGAAAGGATTGGAGGTATTGAGGATCTGACACAAAGTTGACGCTGTGATGTAAATAATTGTTTTTATTTGTTTAGAATTTTTTTTAGTTAATTAGGTAGTTTTTTTTAAGAAAGTGAGACAAGTGAGTTGGCAACAATTTTAGTTGTGACAGTTTGATTTAAAAGTATTTTTTCTATTTCTATTAGCAGTTTAGATTGCATAACAAAGTTTCATTTATTTTCTCTAAGTAAAAAGAGTGACGCTGCAGTTATGTGTCGTAGTGCGTGAATGGTCAGTGATAACTGAGGGCACATAGGTTGAATTTTGACTAACTTTCGCTGCATTTTTTGAAGTGAGGGCCGTGGCTATTGATCTAGTATGTACTGTGCATTCCTGCATTTCCGAATTAAGAAACAAAAGTTAATTTGCAAGCGATTTTACAAAAGTACACTGATTATAGAGGTGCGGTGATGATTGGTGTTGAAAATGAGAGGTAATTAAAAGAATCGAGTCTAACTCGACAGGCATGATCGCATGTCTAAATGCCTACTCCCTCGGCTTGTTGTGAGAACAGCCCAGTCCGCCGATCTCATCGAAACAAGCACCCATACAGTGACAAGTGTACTTATTTTTGAGTGAATTGAGCAGTTCGGTATTTTCGGGGTGTGGTTTTTGCACAGTGCGTATGGGATCAAAAGCCGTGGTTAACTAATTAACATTCTGGTAGCAGAATGAGTGGTGTAGCAGCGAGAGTGGTCATTTTCTAAAGATAAGTGTCTTCGGTAGTTAATGGCTGTTGCGTTTCGGCATGTGGCAGTGGATTCACTTAGTGTTTGTTCAGTTTCGAACTTCTAAAAAAAGTCATGCAAGCTAAACATGCATTTGAGCTAAAAAGATTGAAATTTATAAACTTTTAAGTTGCCAATCATTTGCGTTCGTATTTTTATTAAGTGTTATACCGATTTCATATTCATTTTAACTTTAGGTTTGGTAGGGAATAGGTAAAACTCGCGTATGTTAA
Organism: Sphaerolaimus hirsutus; assembly: GCA_964036195.1. NCBI lineage: Eukaryota > Metazoa > Nematoda > Chromadorea > Monhysterida > Sphaerolaimidae > Sphaerolaimus > Sphaerolaimus hirsutus. The sequence goes on along the minus strand of OZ038456.1, from coordinate 6,358,983 downwards.
TTTTTATCTGATTTTTACGTTTGCAACTTCGCTATTTTTTGTCTACCTAATCCTGGATTGATTGTTGTTTTTTTTGAGTATTTCCTTTTCCCCTAGAAAGCTGATAACTTGACATTTGGATATTTAGGAATTTATGCAAATTTCGTGGTTGATCTTTATTATACAAAGAGATGAAATAATAAGCCACTTGTTTTTCCTGTTTTTTCCCCGAATATTTTGATAAGTGTAAATGTGATCTGATTTGAGTGCGTATTTTATCACTCTGGTGGAATTTCCGCTAAGCGGCTTTAAAACGGTACCGTAATTTATTTTTTCCCTGACAGTCAGTGTGAAAGTTAATTCCGTTCGCCTTACCGGTATCCTAATCTCATCATGGATTATCCTACTTACGACATTTTTTCGTTGTGCATTAATAACACGTGTGCTTCTTACGCTTTGGATATCAACGTCATTTTCGTTTACTATACGTTATTTCTGCTGATGGGATTGTTGTTCGCGTGTCTATTTGTTTCGCTAATTGCTGTGTGTTTCCCCGTTCGTGGAGGTGGTTTTGGATTTTCGGTAGAGTTCGCTGAGTAAATTTTGAATCGCCCGCCATTTTTTTCGCGCTAAAACAAGTTCTTACAGTATCTCGTGTGTTTTTCCTGTTCTTTTTATTCTTGTCGCATTCGTTCATTTTCTCATTCTTCTATTTTTGTACTCGCTCTTGTTCCCAACCCGATTTTTGGCGCGTGAATTCTTTGTGTTTTTGTGTAGTTGATCGACGTATCCTGTAAACTGATGCCGTGAATAATTTTAGGTATGCCCGTTTTCAAATTCCGTGTGTTCGTCAAATCGTTTGTAAGCATGCTTCTTGTGGTATGTGGAAGTGTTGTCTGGACTTGGCTTATGTTGTTGCGTATAAAAGCGTACCGTAATTTAGCGTAGGGGTCGATTCAGTCGAAATTGCTTCGAATTATTTTTTGGAGTATTTTCGAAGGTTTTGTGCCGCTGGTTAGAAACTCGCTCTCAGTGTGTTCCCTGTGTTCTATCTGAATGTGTGAATTCTGAGTCTAAAAATCGCCTAAAATAAAATCTCTTCTAAAAACTTCGGACCCCTTGGTGTAAATTAGACATTCAACTAATTACTAGTGCGTTGATAAAAACGCCATTCGCTAAAAAGCTAACTTAATTGACGTAGCGTACACCTGTGACATTCACTTCGGTGAATTCACCATTGTGCGTTGCGAATTCAATCGGTAGTTGCTTTTCCGTTGCCTTACTTTGTCGCTCATCCAACGAGTAGGTGTGAGATCGGTAAAACTTGGCAGTTTGCCATAGTGGAATTTGGTTGAGTAAAAAGCAGCCGGTGAAAATTCATGACATACAGAATATGTAGAGTACCCAGTTTTTACTTTTGCTCGTGAGTAAATACCTTTACCTACGTTTTCGGGGTCTAAAGTAGTGTATTTTTGAGAATTTAGCGCCGGTTTTCACTCAGAATCACATTGTCAAATTTGTTTGCTATTTGTTTGCTATTTTCACCACAAATTCACAACCGTAAATGTGTTTTCTGCCTAATTTTTTTATATTCTAGCTATTTTCCGCATTTTTATAACCTTTTTCTCCCTTTATGGCAGGAAAATGCCTATATAAAATACGTTTTATACGTAAATACGTTTTAACAACTATATGGTTCTGTGGGTACTCCCGGACCCTGTCGAATGTCATGCAAAATGTCAGAAGTTCTATTATTCTACCCGCCCTAGGAAGCTACCCCATTTTTCAGCCCATTTTAAGTTTTGCTGTTTTCTCAAAGTGTTACATCAGACTTATTTTAACAGAACGACGATTCGTAATTCAAAATTTCCGTTTAAAATAGCACTAAATAATAGCGTCCACGACATTTTATTCCTTATTTGGCACAATTCCAGCGGTGTTTCAATTCCAGCCCTTCTATCTATTTCGTCTCTCAAATAGTCCAAAAAGTGTACCTTCTATGGAAACGCCCTTCTATTGGAGACCCGCCGTTCTATTAGAAATACGGTAAAAACGTTAAGTAACTTTACTGACATTTTCCATGACTTTTGACATTGAGGTTCGACATTTACGGTGTCTGGAGTGGGGGTGGCACTTAATTTAAATACGTATAATGCGCGCCTTATACGCGCCTTATTGCACCCTAACTTCCTTAACCCTACCTTCCAATTGGATCAGGGCCCCGGACGTGCAGCAGTGCAACGCGGCGCTGTGCACGGAGAATTCGTTTTGCGAGTCTGAATCCAGCGATTTTCCCGTGTGCGCCCTAGAGTTGGCGCCTGAAGAGGACCCGCAGGGGGTTTGCTGCAAGTGTCCTTACAGTTGGTTCATGGTTTGGGGTTTTGTTTTTTTTTTGTTGTGTCCAGGGGTGATTATCTGGTGGCAGTCCCGCACCCTGTGATGTTTCAAATGTCATGTAATAGTTCGTGTTTTTTTCACATTTGTCATGTAGAATGTCATGCAAATCACTTGTTATGAAAAGTGTTTGCAAGGTGTCAATTGTCAAGCAAAGTTAAGTTATAAAATATATATTTTTATTGACACTTTGCATGACATTATAACACTTGTCCTTTACAGGGCACTTTTGTAACTGGAACACCTGGAACTCATTCCCCAGGTAACAGTAAATCCGAGACTTGGGGGGGGGGCTTGTTGGAAGTGGGGTTTTTTCAAGGGGGCTTATTCGAGGATATTCGGTAACCGGGGTTTTTCGAGGGGGGTATATTCGAGGATATTCGGTAACTGTAAAATGCTCAATAGTTTTCCGTGTCGGGAAACGCGTCGGCTGACGCTTAAAAAATCGTATCACCATGAACTTCAAACCCACTTAAATACCACCCAAACCCACTTAAGTACCCCCCCCCCCAGCCCAAAGCGCCTGTCTGCGTGCCTCGCTCGAATGTGAGGATGTAAAAGATTCCGACCCCCCATCCAAGCGGTGCCTCGAATTCGAACCAGACACGGGCGATCTCAAGCGGGAATTGCAGTGTTTCGGTTCCGATGAGAGCGAGTATTATTGTTGTGAACCCGCGAAGATGTAAAATAATTGGTGTTTTGTCAATTTTTTTTGTCAATTTTACTGTCAATTTTTATAGTGAAGTTCGTTTTGGTCGGTTTTAAGCAACCCGGGTCGATTCCGCATGTGGGAAACGTGACGGAGAAGTCTCCGGTTGAAAGCGTTTCAATAGTTGGTGTTTAAATTGCCACTTTTTACACTTCCTTTCACTTGACCACTTGCGGAAATGGCCTCTGGCAAATGGCTGGTCTTTTTCCTTCGTTTCATCGTTCAGTTTTCATTCGATTGCCTTCATATTTTTACCTTATTTTGTCCTGTGATCGTGTGATTTTTATTCCGTGAATAAATGAACGCAACTGCAACTATTTGACTTTCCTGAACAAACCAACTAGAAAAATCATAGGTAGTTTTGTGGAAACTACCTAAGCCAATGTAGGACTCAAGGACATCACACTTACCTGGGGGCAGTCTCAGACCCTGTAAAATGTCAAATGTCAAATGTCTTGCGAAGTGTCAAAAGACATGAAAAGTGCCTGGTAAAATGGCAAACGTGTTCAGCATTTTACCGGGCATTTTACACGACGTTTGACACTGCATGACATTTTACAGGGCCACTTACGATACGAGGGTCTGGGACTGGCTCCTAGAATGAAAGCCTACATCGGAATAATGAAGCAAAGTTACCAATCAATCAAAGCAATCATAGATTTTGTAATTAGCATTTCTTTGCTATCACAAGATTTTATTCATTCAATTATGGTAGGATTCTGGGCACACTTTGCGGTCAGCCGCGTATACGCGAGATCGTTACTGTGCAACAGTTGTTAAAACGTATTTACTTTCGTATAATACGTATACTCCAGTACAGAGTAAATACGTTTACGTTTCCTCTGAAAAAAGTTCCTGTACTTGCTTTTACGTATACTTTTTGAAAGTATTCGAGTGCAGAAAACGTGTATTTCTGGTCAGTGTTTTACATGGACTTTTTGAAGGAATATAATGGAAAAGGGGAAAGAATATGCTAAAAATAGGGAAAACAGTCGGAAATGTGTCTACACGCACATACACATCCGAAAATTGCTTAAAACAGTCAAAAAGTTATGGAAATAAGTGATTTTGAGCAAAAATTGGGGTAACATTTCTCAAAAATACTCACGTTTACGTTCTCTGGGAGCAAAAGTACGTTTACTCTCGTTTACTCGTGAGTAAAAGTAAAAAAAATTACTTTACGTTTTCTGTACTCAGGGGTGAGTAAAAAATCAATACTTTACGCTTACGTATACTTTGAAAAAAGTTAGATACTTTTAACAACTCTGCTGTGCAATAACGAATGGTTTCGAGCTTACTTTTGCAGAATATTTTTGACTGTTGAAAATTGACTGTATTTCGTCAAACTGGCCCCAGGGGCCATATTTAATTCTCCCTACAGATTTGTAGGGTAGGGCGTATGCCCGATAGATTTTTTAAACTTCAGCCGCATCGACGCACATGCACCGAGAGCAAGGCGGTTTGTAAAATATACGAAACCATCCATAAGGTCGCCGATATTACAATATGACGTATATCGCTTCGATTTTGGCACGGAAATCATGATTTCGTCATTTCTTGGCCGTCGGCCAATTCGTTTTTTTATTTTATTTTATCGGGCGGGTACTCGCATAAGTTGCGCTTTTGTGTAGTCAGGTGGTCACTTTTTTAGTGTTCACTGTCTGCAACCAAAACCATGAGGGCAGCGACAAGAAAGAAATGCATGCACGAGTGTACAAAAGCGCGACTTATGCGAGTAACCCGCCCAACAAAATAAAATAAAAAACGAATTGGCAGACGGCCAAGAAATGACGAAATAGTGATTTCCGGGCCAAAATCGAAGCGATATACGTCATATTGCAATATCGGCGACCTTAAGGGATGGTTTCGTATATATACGAAACCATCCATAAGGTCGCCGATATTACAATATGACGTATATCGCTTCGATTTTGGCACGGAAATCATGATTTCGTCATTTCTTGGCCGTCGGCCAATTTGTTTTTTATTTTATTTTATCGGGCAGGTACTCACATAAGTCGCGCTTTTGTGTAGTCAGGTGGTCACTTTTTTAGTGTTCACTGTCTGCAACCAAAACCATGAGGGCAGCGACAAGAAAGAAATGCATGCACGAGTGTACAAAAGCGCGACTTATGCGAGTAACCCGCCCGACAAAATAAAATAAAAAGCGAATTGGCAGACTGCCAAGAAATGACGAAATAGTGATTTCCGGGCCAAAATCGAAGCAATATACGTCATATTGTAATATCGGCGACCTTAAGGGATGGTTTCGTATATTTTACAAACCGCCTTGCTCTCGGTGCATGTGCGTCGATGCGGCTGAACTTTAAAGAATCTATCGGGCGTACGCCGTACCCTACAAATCTGTAGGGAGAATTAAATCTGACCCCAGGGGGCTGTTCCAGACCCTTTAAAATGTAAAATGTCATGCAAAGTGTCATGTGAAGTGCCCCGAAAAATGGCAAACGTACGTTTGCCATTTTACCAGGGATTTTACATGACTTTGTCACTTTGCATGACATTTTACAGAGGATTTTACGGCGTCTGCGACTGGCACCAAGAGTTATTTTATCGCTATCGGAAATCGGGGGTGGTTACTTTTCATCAGCATTTTGATTTGATTGTGTGCGAGGTGCGAAGTTTGGTCAATCAAAGTCTGCTCTATGGTAATTAATTGGTCAAGCAAAAACTGCCAATATTTCCATTTATTTCTAGCATGGGTGATAGAAAAAATTTGCAAAAGGAAGTAGAAATGGAAAATAGTTTTGATGGGAAAAAAAAATTTGCAGAAACTTTGCTGGAAACAGAAAAACTTCAGAAGTGTAAAACCGCACAGATACCTACCATATTACCTGTGATTATCTCCCCTTGAATTAACCCCCTGACCTTTGACTTATAGTAAAACCCTTGACTTATATGCTCCAATTAACCCCCCTTTAAAATGGGCTGAGGAAATGATATACCCCCCTCGAAATGATGTACATCATTGAGGAGGGGAGGTATTTCAATGATGTACATCATGTATAGCATTCGAAAAATAACCCGTGATTTATATTTTTGAAAATCACAATAAATATAAATAACCTGTGATTTATGTATATTTATATTTTTTCCAAATTCTGAGTGATATATTTATATATATTTTTTAAATTTGAAAAAAAATCACTGAGAAAATCACTCATACTTTATACATTGTGGTGCAATGATTGCGCTTTATGACTAAAACATGCAATATGTGCAAGAGAAATTTGCAGGGATTTTCTCCAGAAAATCTCTCTGTTCATGTGGAGCATAGTTGGGTTGAAATTATATCTGAAGCAGGTAAATATTGTTAGCCTACACACACTAGTTTTCACCCTGACTTTTTTGAAAACTGAAATGGCCAAAAATGGTGACATGTTTCCATCAAGTTTTCCACTACTGAATGCTATATACCATATTTACTCAAAATACCCCCCCCCCCTCAAAATCCCCCCTGTTGAGAAATACCCCCCTCAAAATGGGCACTATGAACTTATAACCCCCCCCCCCTCGAAATACCCCACCCCAATTTACTGAATAGAGAACATAATGCGGTTTGTGATCCAGGAAATGCAGAACACATGTTAAAAACAATGACTGTGTGATGTTAGAACTGGTTATATTCTGTCTACATACATATATAAGTCCATAGAGTGTTATAAATGGCGGTTTTTGTTGCATTTTTCGATGTTTGTGTACATTTCAAACAACAATTTAGTAATGGGATTTGAAAAATTTCTGGCAAAATGATAACCCCCCCCCCTCATTTGACCCCCCTCAAAATTTCCACTCTGAAAAAATAAACCCCCAGGGGGTAATTCGAGGAAATACAGTATGTTCAGTTTTCACAAATGGCATGAATTTTGGTGGGGTGGTGTTGGCAAATCACTAGTCTGATCACAACTCAAACTCAAATGATGGCAAATGGTGACATGACTATCAATAAGTTTTCATTTTGTATGTGACAAAAATGTTAACTGTTTTAGTAACTTTTTATTTATGTCATCCTGCTATGAATTCTATGGTTATGTTTTAGGTATAAAGCACCTCTCTATCTTTTTACATACTTTTCTGAAATAAAACATGACTTTAAATCAAAAAAATACCAATTTGATATGATCAAAATTTTTCTACAGTGATTGCAAGCTCAGTTTACCATTTTTGAAAACTGACGATGCTTGGTGACATGCAACAATGTTGGCTGTTGTCAAATATTGGGAACAACTGTGGAAAACTGTCACCATGGTGTCACCAGAGTCACGAGTGTCATCACAATGTTGCCAAAACATAGCCATGTGCCCAAAAATGAGTTTTCACAGCACATCACCAATGAAAAAGTGCTGAGCATGAGCACCTATTTAGTCAAACGTCCATTGCGACAACCAGGCGCTATAGGTTGAGAGCTAAATATTTGCAGTGCAAAATATTTTTGAAGTTTTCATTGAGGTTGAACTGAAGGTTGAATTTTTCTGTGATATTTGCTTGATGTACACTTGTAAAATACTGTATAAATGAATACTGCTTGTGGAATGATAATAAATGGACTGTGGTATCTTAGAGTACAGTTTTTGTGCTTGCAAATGGTAAATAAAGCCCAGAATATTGCTTGAAATTGAAATAAAGCGCAAGTGATTTTTTGAGATTTTTTTCGAGCTTAGAGTTATTTTTTCAGTAATTTAATTATATTTTCTGGAGACCTAGAGTAATTTATATATATTTATATTTTTTCCAATATTGGAGTGATATATTTATATATATTTTCCAAAAAATCGGTGATTTTTTCGAATGCTGATCATGTATGCAATGTACATGTATTTATTACTATACTCGGCGTACATGATACTCTGCCCTCGCACTGATTTATGTCTCGTGTTGGAAGTGTGCCAATGATTATTAAATCATGCGATTTCCGTAAAAAAGATGAAAAAATTCATTTATGTGAATATGTTAATGAATAACATTATAACAAGAATCAACTTGGTCATCTTTTTATGAACCTCGCACGCGTTAACCATCATTGGCACACTTCCGGCGGGAACCACGCGTGCAAGGTGTTAAGTAACCGGAGTATACTGATTTTCGTTGCAGCTACACTTATACGCTCATTTGTGTACAGATAAGTGATGGAAAAGCGCCAGAAAAAAGGGCGCCAGTGGGGGTTAATAAGTTCATTGTGTCTATTTTGAGGGGGGTATTTTGAGGAAATACGGTATTCACTTTTTGCATAAGTATTTGCTTACGGTAAATGTACGAGGAAGTATCCTCCTGTGCCATGGCGCCTAGCGCTATTATTTCAAGCTATTAGCTTCCAAGCTCGATCAAGCCATAAATGATCACAAATCTCTGATCTTGTGGACATAATACACACCGTTCTGCCAAATGTTACCGGAATAGCGGTATCATGTTAGAGGAATTGGGATTTCCAAAAACATAGGTATGTATATGCAACCTAGCGTGAGATTTTTCAAACCAATACTCTACACCGACATTTATGTTTTTTTTTTCACTGCCATTAAATTCAAAGATGTGTTTTTTTCACTGCCATTAAATTCAAAGATGTGTTTTTTTGTTCACTGCCATTTAATTCAAAGATGAAGATATAAATATGAAAATATGACACACAGTAAAACAGCAGAACAGGAGATGAAACAAAAAAGAGCATCACAAATTTTTATTCCAACAATGCAAAAATATAGGCATTCGAAAAGGTAACCGGAAAAAGACAGACACACAAACCAGCAAAAAAACGGTACAAAAAATGATATCTTACGGTACCTGGTGTGGTGGCAGTCCCAAGTAAGTAAACTGTCAATTGTCATGTTCAGTAATAAGTCTTTTCTTTTCGTTTTGATTGACACTTTACTTTGCACCTGACTTACAGGGCTTGGGACTGCCCCCTGGTGCCAGTTCCACAATTGGGGAGGTCAGAATTTGAGAAGTAAAATGGCAAAACAACGTGAAATATCAAGTAAAATGAAGCATTCAAGTAAAATGAAGCAAAGTAAAACGATAAGTGAAATGGCATTCTCCAACCATGTTACAGTTACTTGCCATTTGTTTCCACTCTACTTGATATTTCACTGACCACTTCTAATTTTACCTAGCTTTTGACATTTCACCCGTCATTTTACTTCTCCCTTCAAAAGTGGTTTCTCCACTAGCGGAACTGGCCCCTGAAACTAAGTAAAATACCAATGTGCCTATCTATGTAAAACGATCACATGGCCGGAACCTGACAGCAAGCGAAAGCGACCGCCGGTGCTCCCGCTGGCGCGGGGATGCAGGGATAGTCCTTAAAGGTGCAAAAGAACACTCGAGGAAGCTGTCGATAGACGCATTCCAGGCCGACGGTAGCGGCGTAAATAAGTGTGTAGCCTGCAATTTGGGTTACATTGTATCCACCGTATCCCCAAAATAATCATAATAATATTTGTTATACTCGGCGGACATCACACTTAGTATGGAAACCTACCATAACCCGTCTGAATAATGAACCAAAAATAACACTTTTTCTTCATAATATTTCGTTTTCACTATCGAATAATTTATTACAAAATTTATCAGAGATTTTATTCATAAAATTATGGTAGGGTTCTGCACATACTTTGCGGTCCGCCGAGTATACCCCTCCGAGTATACCCCTCAAAACTATTACCCCTCAAAAATGTCTAACGAAAAAATAACCCGAAGGGAATATATTCGAGTAAATATGGTATTATAATTTTTATTATTTGTTTCCAACCTATTACAGACTATTATTTACCCTTTTTCTTCTTATAGAATGGCATACCTCCAACAGAACGGCATACTTCCAATAGAACGGCAGCCCCCAATAGAACGGCAGGCAAAAGAGTTGGCAAAAATAGAACGGCGCCATTCTATTAGAAGAAATACGGTTGTTCTATAGAACGGTTAATATAATTTGTTAGATTTACTCCAGGGGTCTCCTAGATTTTGACCCTCCGGGTAGTACATATAATATCAAAAATAGCTGAAAATAGGCAAATAGGAACATGATTTTGGAGGTGAAAAACAATAAAAGGCATAAAAAATTGCGATTTTGAGCGAAAATTGGGGTATAGTCTCAAAAAATCGCTCCGGAAAGGTAGCTAACTGAGCGTTTGGGGGGGGGGGCTTAAGGGGGGAGTAGCCCAAAATTTTGCCTCCCAAAATAAGTAACACCCCCGATCCCAAACGCCAACATACTCAAGCAGAATCAAAATCAGCCAGCATACGACAGAAATGGACGATGAAAAACGACTGGTGAGAGTGGAAACAAAGCACCCTCTGACTCGGTCATAATAAGTGGAAAACACCCTCTGCAGGGGTCTGGTAGGGGGTCATCCCCCCCAAACACTCCAGCTATCTATCGATCCCGGAGGCCACTCAGCTATCTATGTCCCTATCCCGAGGCAAAATTTTTGACTACTATCCCCTGAACCCCCTCCCCCCAAATCGCCAGCTAGGTATCTATCCTGGAGCGATTTTTAAGAAATTTACCCTAATTTTTACTCTTTGAGTGAAAATCGCTAGTTTTCATAGCTATTTATATATTTTCACCATCAAAATCATCAATGTGTATGTCTTATCGCACATTTTCAGCTATTTTTAGCCATGTTTCATCTATTTTTTCCTTTTTTTAGCTTCTAAACCTCAAAATAGCCTATATATCGACCCCCCTAAATTTTTTTCAGCTATCTATCCATCCGGAGGAGCGATTTACTATCTATCTGAACCCCCGCGGGGGTCCAAACTTACAAGACCCCTGACTCTCTGAGTCGACATGATAAGTGGAAAACACCCCTCGACTCGACATGATAAGTGGAACCCCCCCCCTCCCCCAACAAAAGGGCTAACCGGGCCTGGCGCACTCGCAGCACCCGTCGGTGCACCTAGTGGACGGGGGCGTGCCGAACGAGTTGCAGTCGGACGGGTTGCTGCAAGGAAAGCACGCGTCGCTCACCTGGGCGCCCAACAACAGCGCGCAGGGGGCACTCCCGCACCCTGTCAAATGTGGAATGCAAAGTGTCAAAAGTCACGGAAAATGGCCTTCAAAATGGCAAACGTACGTTTGCCATTTTGCGGGGCATTTTCCACAACTTTTGACACTTTGCATGACATTTTACATTTTACAGGGTCCGGGAGTGGCACCAGAACGCGAACACCGCCGGCAGCATCTCGTCCGGGCCGAAGTTTCAACTGAGAGAAATTGGCGAAATGTGGGATATTTACGAGAATAAAATGGAATCTATAGGGGTATTCTAGATTTTGACTCTCCGGGGGTTGGGCGGATAACATAGTGTTGCTAAGCTGAATAAATTTCCGCAATTTTCAGCAAAACTTTGGGTAAAACTTCTAGTTAGATAAATAGCTGATAACTTGGGGTGGGGGTTCACGGGATAGTAGCCAAAAAATTTGCCAGCTGAGTAGCCTACAGCTGCAGGATAGACAGATGGGCAGTTTGGGGGTGGGGGTTACCCCCAGCACCCCCCCCCTACTGGAGACCCCGATGCAATAGGTCATTCACTCTAGACAACCATCCCCAGTTCGAGAACAGAAAATGGCACTCGACAAGGCTTGGAATCGGTCAACCCAACAAAATTGGTGGCATGTAGATAAAAAATCAAATGCGACAAACCCGCTTCAGAAACGGAGGTGGAACAAATAGGCGTAGATACGGCGAGATTCAGAAGTGCGGTTAGAGCTGCCCGGAGACGAAATTCGTTTTGTGACGTCGACAGCCGTGGGCGCCCGCCTTTTATGCGGCAACCCCCGCGGATCGGTGAAATATTCACCCTGAAAATCAGAAAAAACCGGTTCTGTTGCGCGACTGAAAATCCTGAAAATCAGGTATGATAAGGGTGGAAAAAGATTTTTTTTCAGCGACTCTGTTTGTTTAAAAAACACATCGTTTATGATAACCGTATTTTCTTCAAAAGTTCCCATATATTGTTACGAGTCAACATACAGGTGCCAGTTACAAAAATTGAGAAGTGAAATGGCAAAAGCGAAGTAAAATGAGAAGTGCGAAGTGAAATGGCAAGTAAATTGGCAAAAGTGAAGAAAAAAATAACAATAAAAAGTCATTTCTCTTCGCTTTTGCCATTTTACTTATCATTTCACTTCGCTTTTGCCATTTTACTTATTATTTCACTTCGCATTTGCCATTTCACTTCTCACTTTGCAATCTGCGGAACTGCCCCCAGGTATGTATGTTAAACGAGTGTGATCTCTGTGAGCTGATATACTCTACCGTGCAGAATAGTTGAGACTTTTTGACCATAGAGAAACAGTAGGCTGGGGGTCCACCACAATTTTGTTGCTTCCCCGTTCCTTGTCCTTTGCCCAATTTTGGTGCCATTCGACTATGTTGGGGTTTGAGGTCTGGGCTTCAACTGAATTTTTTTGTTTGCTTGAATAATCCCCCATGCCCGAGATAAGGGGGGTCTATTTAAAGGTGGTTGATAAAAAAAAAAAAATGGCTGATTAGGATAGATTGAATTTGAAGCTTAATAACTCAACCATTTCTGGGCAGATTTGGATCGTTCAACATTTAAAATGATCGAACACTCTGAAAATTCCATTTTTTTGGTCGGAATAGTGATGTCTGAACTGCGTATGCTGATTTAAGCTGGTTTTACAACACAACAATTAAATTTTTCTGGACATGCTCACATATACTTTAGACAGCGAGAACTCATATACCAAAAAAAATTAGTTCAATATCTCATACTAATCAAAAGTTATAGCACTTCAAACTTATCAGTGGTGTCTACATTCTTTATGCTGATTTGACTAGGGGTTTCAGCATGAAAATTTTGTCTCTGAACATGCTGTAAAATACTCCAGGTAGATAGAATTCATATGGTAAAAAAAACGTTTCAATATAACTTTCCAATCAAAAGTGATAGCACTTCAAACTTTCATCTTCTTTCCATACAAAAAACTTGCACATTACATATTGACAGTCAGGCCAACATTTCTCCCCAAAAGAGCAAAGTGGATACCTCAAATTTACACACTAAATAGCCCCACCAAATAGTATGCCTACCCCCATTTCTGAGTGGCTGGCAATAGATGCAAAACTGCAGCTGAAAAAAATACATCACATAATCCCACATATGCATAATTATGTGCTGTTCATGCTTATAATGTTTATTGCTGTGCATTCAGTGCAGCAGCACAGGTGGGTATATGCCAAATCATAATCTTGTTTAAAAAAGAAAATAGGTATTGGATACATACTAAAAAATTAGAGATTGGCCTACTACTGCCCAAAACGAGAGAAGTCTCAACTATTCTGAAACACAAAAAAACTGAGTGATTATGCTACAGAACCAAGAATATATGCATCTGTGAACTCAAGGGGTGGTCATCCCGGGCACTTGTAGCCAACCCCCAAGGGTATCCACCTATGGTATTCAAATGTTTTGTACATTCATCATTTTGAAATTGTGGCAATGTTAGTCATGCAGCAAAAAAAGTCTCAACTATTATGCACGGTAGTATATTTGTCAGGGGTCTCCAAGATTTTGGCCATCGCGGGGGCTGGATAGATAGCGAATCGCTCCTCCGGAGGGATAGATAGCTGAAAATTTTTCTGGGGGGGGGGGGCTTGGGGGGGGCTGGCGGGGGCACAATATGGCTTTTTCAAGGTTAAGAAGGCAGAAGGGGGAAAAAATCGCTAATAATAAGTTAAAAGTAGCCAAAAGTAGCTTTAAGATGGCTCGAAATAGGTATATAACCACGTATATAGCCGGAAAGCACGATTTTGAAGGTGAAAAACTATAAAAAGGTGCGAAAATTGGGGCAAAATTTCTCAAAAACCACTCCAGATAAATAGATAGATAGCTGAGCGATTTGGGGGGTCTTTTGGCAGCCCCCCCAGGCCCCCCAGGAGACCCCTGGTATTTGTAGCCATAGAATGACCGTAGACTGTCGAGCCATGGGATAGCTGGGATTATGTGCTGCACCGCACACTGAAAATTGGCAATATATCAATGTCATAACAGAGTTGGTCAAAGTACTGAACATTTTTCAAAGTATACTTAAACGTAAAGTATTTATTTTTTACTTACCCCCTGAGTACAGAAAATGTAAAGTTTATTTGAGTAAACATAAGTAAAATACTGAGTAAATTGAGTAAACATGAGTAAAATACTTTTCCCCCAGAAAATGTAAACATGTGTATTTTTAGGAAATTTGCCACAATTTTCACCAAAAATCTTTACTTTTTGAACCTTTCTATCCATTTTAACCTTCAAATTCACTAGTTCATGTGTTATTTGCCCAATTTCAGTTATTTTTGGCAATTGTTTTCACATTTTTAGCTTTTTCTCTCCATTTGTTCCTTATTATGCCTTGAAAAAGCCTAAAAAAGCATATCTGAAATACGTTTCCTGTACTGGAGTACTTTCAAAAGTATACATAAAAGCTAGTACAGGTACTTTTGTCAAAGTATAAGTAAACATATTGACTCAGTACTCAAGTATACCTACTGTTTGAGTAAAAGTATATACGTTTTAACAACTACCGTAAATCCTAGAATAAGACCCCAGGCCCCAGATTTAATTGGGCAGGCAGATTTCTTGCCTACCTGCCCGGCGCCTGACACGCCCGTCATGCACGCCAGGCAAAATGTCATGAAACGAGATTCAATTGCGCCCTGCGCGCCAGGCGATTTAGAGTTGAGACGCCCGTCGCGCCTGCCTGGCACGCCCTCACTTGTGCCCGATTTGCCGGAAAAAAGCAAACGAGATTTAATTGTGAGGGCAACTCGGGCTAAATCAGACAAATCAAAAAAAGAAAAAGAATATTCTGCCCTGCACCCTCAGGGATGCAGGGCAGGTGGTTTTTTTTATGTTTTATGATATTTTATATTGAATGTTCAATATATATGAAGTATCATTCACTTCAAAGACCCTGTAATATGTCAAATGTCATGTCAAAGCCCCTGTAAAGTGCCATGTCATGCAAAACGGTAAAAATCGCGATCTTCACTGCAAATGCATATTTTTACTGTTTATAACTAAAAAAGTATTCAAATTTTCAATTTATTGAGGTTTGACAATTTCAAACAGATACCGTCCCAAAGTGGGCGGAGCCTGTAAAAAAAATTCCCGAAAAAAAGAAATGGCATCATATGCTCTTTCATATGAGCCATCGACCATGAAAATCGGTTGTGTTTCAAGGAAGTTTCAATTGCAGATTGAAGATTGTCGGGAGAACAAGAAGAACAATAACAACAACAACACTACTTGAAAAAGAAAATCCGTAATAACTTCCTCCGAACTCAACCGTTGGATCTGAAAATTTGCATGGTGGTACTTTTCGATACGGGCTTTTGAATGGTTTAGTCGGTTCTGCACTAGCGCATTGCGTTCCGAAGTTATTGCGATTTTAAATTTGCGATTTCCGCATTTTGGTGTGTCTGACCATATTATGGGTGGGTCGCTTGCGCCCTCCCTCGGCAGCGAGGGATAAAGCTGGCGCGCCACTGACGGAATTATAACTACCCCCTCGAATGACTTCCCCCTCTGGGTGAAAAACCTGCTGTAAAATTTACAAAAATTATTGATGAAAATAAAAAAGTCAACGTACGGCAGCGACAGCAGATACATAAAGTGTAAACGCAGTGTATAAACACGTTTTTGTTGTCGTTGTAATGTTAAATACCTGGATTACATGAGTTGACAGAATGCATTCATACCTTGAATTTAGTCCAAGTTTCTGGGAAAAAAATAACCCCTCCCCTTGAATAACTATCCCCTCAAAAACTCTGCCCAATTAAATCTGGTCCCAGGGGGCCAGGCATGCCCGCGCCCACTTGCCCGCACCTTTTTTGCCTAAAACCGCTCAATATCGCTCCATTTTGAAAACTTTGACCTACATAATCGCTATTTTTATCTCTATACATGGTTTTATACCTATTTTAAAAATTTATGGCGATTTCGAAATTATTGGCAGGCTGCCAAGTTGTCATAAGATGTATCTCCGATTTTTCTGTTTCTTTTCGGGAGTAAAATCCCTCCCGACTAGTGATGGAATGGCGCCATGGCGCTGGCGCCCTTTTCTGTGGCGCCATCTGGCGCCTGGCGCCATTATTTAGAATGGCGCCATGGCGCCCTTGGCGCTTGGCGCCATTGTTTTGGATGGCGCCAGAAATGGTGCCAAAATTTCGCGAATAAATGTGACCAAATAGGACATTAGGAAATTTTTGGACATTTCATTGTAGATTGTTCACACTCCTTGAAATTTCCTTGAAATACTCCCCTAGAATTAACCCCGCCTCAAAATACCCCCAGGTGTTTTCGAGCTTCCTTGAAATACTCCCCTAGAATTAACCCCGCCTCAAAATACCCCCAGGTGTTTTCGAGCTGAGTAAAAAATACCCCCTCGAAACAGGCACCTCCAAATGGAATAAGGTACATCTGAAAAAATGGCGCCAGGCGCCAATGATTAAAGTCACTTTTTTAGCACGTATATAGTGATGGAATGGCGCCAGCGCCATGGCGCCATTCCATCACTATGTGAAACTGTATATATATGTACATTTTTGTGCTTCCAGTTACTTTTGTCCTTTTTTAAATACTTTTTGAATATCAGCAACATAAATTTTTTTTATAAAAACATTGGTTAGTTTGTAATACTTAAATGTAGTTTTAAATTTTAGTTGTCCATGGCGACAATGGCCCCCCACACGCTAGTTGACATCGACACCAAATGTCCACTGGTTCAGTCCCCAATGCAAAGCATGCGTCTGAACGTCGTTCGTCGGCTCGTCAGCAAACTTTGAATCGGGACCGGCACCAGTTGACATTTAGTGTCGATGTCAACTAGCGTGTGTGGGCCCAATGGCGACATGGCGACATTCAATAAGTGTCCCCATACCACATGGCAACATTTTCCATTCAGTTTTCCACTATTGCATTCATGTTGGGAAAAATTGTGACTTGCCAATACCAACACAAATTTTTGTTCACCTCTAAATTTTATGTCATGCAAGATCGGAAAACTTAATGGCGACATGTTGCCATTTGAGTTTTCACAAGCGTCACGTGGAAAACTAGTGTGTAGGCACAAAGTATCCAGTACTTGTGAAAAAATACTGGTTACAATGGGTACTGGTACAATTGAAGTATTGTACCCACTACCCATGGGTATTTACTCAGTATGGTGTTTTACACATATTTTTGAGTAAAAGTAAATACCCAATATCAACTGCGCATAGCGACTATTGTCAAAAATATCTTAAAATGTCAAAACCTGAGATCAGGGAAACAAAACACCCGGCCAAACCTCCAAACACATCCCAGCAACCACCAAAAACGAACCCTGCCCCAAGCCATGTCAATCCGCCACACAGCCCCACCCAACAACGTCGAACAGCTCGAACAGGGCGTCGCAGGCGCTCGTGTCGTCGGCGCTGCTGCACGACCGGCGACAACAGATCGGCCTCGAAGTAAGCCATCGCGGTGACTTGGGAGTAGTGATGTAAAAGCGCCATGGCGCTGGCGCCTGGCGCTAGCGCCAAAGCAAAAAGCGCCATGGCGCTTTTGGCGCTTGGCGCTAAAATGCTCTGGCGCCATTGGCGCTTGGCGCCGTGCTTCCGAAAAGCGCCATGGCGCTTTTGGCGCTTGGCGCTATTTTCCGATGGCGCCATTGGCGCTTGGCGCTAGCATTTTTGAAAGCGCCAAAAAAGCGCCAGAGAATCAACAATTTCACGTAAACTTGGTAGCTTTTTTACTACAGACTTATTTTTTCTTATGACAGTCCAATGAAGTGTGCATGATGTTATTTTGCACACACCATCACTAATCATTTCAACCGATGAAAGAAAAAAATATAAAGCAAATAAAGTCAAAATTAAAGTGAGCATTAAGCCGGAATTACAGCTCAACGGCGTTTGACGTGAAATGATGACGTCGTAAAATTGATCACATCAAAATAGACATAGATACAGCCTTGAAATTTCAGAATTTGATAGTTCTAGTAATTGTGTGTAATGTCCTAAAAAATTAAGAAAATAATTATTATTTAATAAGTTTAATTATTAATTAATTAATTAATAATTATTATTTACACATTCTACGTCAACATTTCACGTCAAACATTTTACGTCACCAAAAAATTTTGACGTTAAATTAATAACTACTTAAATAATGATTATTTGGTAAAAAATTGTTGGGACATTACACACAATTACTAGAACTATCTAATTCTGAAATTTCAATGCTGTACCTTTGCCTATTTTGATGTAATCAATTTTACGACGTCATCATTTCACGTCAAACGCCGCTAAGCTGTAATTCCGGCTTTACCGATGAAATTATTTGTCCACCGATAGTTGTTCAAAAATGAAATTGTGGATTCTGCGACAAATAAATGAAGACAACCCTGGTATCAAATGCAAAAGAGTGGGCTTGCAAAAAGTTGCAAACACTGGATTTTGCGATTTTCTGTTACCTATAGAGTAAACTGTTAATAATTTCTTCTGGTGGAACCGCTTCCAGGTGTCATTCCTACCCATATTGTTTAGTAAGAAAGCTTTTTGGCTTTCATTTGGCTATTTTTTATGTTTTGGGACATAGTAGAAGTAATAGATAGCGATAAATAAAATTACGGTGTATCATGTCTGCGTAATTGACAGAAAATCTTATTGGCGCTGGTGCCATTGGCGCTTGGCGCTATAACCTCCTGGCGCCATTGGCGCTTGGCGCTCATGTCCAGAAAAGCGCCATGGCGCTTGGCGCCATTTTTCTCTGGCGCCATTGGCGCTTGGCGCCATCGATGCAAAAGCGCCATGGCGCTTTTGGTGCTTGGCGCTAAAAGTCTGGCGCTTTTCACATCACTACTTCGGAGCCTTGGACGGCGAGTAGGGGGGTGGGAGATCTTAGACAGATAGATATTTGGGGGGCGACGGTTAAGGGGGTGTTCAATAAGGCTTTTTCAAGGTGTAAATGGAAGAAAATAGAGGAAATGTATGTAGAAAAGTAGGTAAAAATATAGGTACCGTATTTCCTCAAATTAACCCTTGGGGTTGATTTTTTCAGAGTTGAAATTTTGAGGGGGGGTTAAACAGTGGGGATATTTCGAGGGGTGTTATCATTTCGCCAGAAATTTTTTGAAATCCCAGTATTGAATTGTTGTTTGTACGTAAATACGTACACAGACGTCGAAAAATGCAACAAAACCGCCATGTAAATATAAGACTAGCATAAAGGCTGGCATAAAATTTCAACGTAAAATCGAAATTTTTGAATTTTCAGAATCAAACAGAAGTGACCGTGGACGATGACCCTTGGTCACAATGAAGCTATTGATAAACATATTGTCCATGAAAAATTGCAGACCTGTATCATCATCCACTTTCATGTAATAAATTTTGCAATGAAATTTTATGCTGGAATTTTACATCGAGCTGTAATTGTAGCATTTATAACGATAATCCCTGGACGGACAGGGAAATTGGAACTTTTAGATTTTTTTAATTCAATTGGGGGGAAGTATACGTAACAATCGCTGACCCTCTGTATTTCGAGGGGGGGGGGTAAAATTTCCCCAGAATTTGCTTGAACTCCCAGTAGACTTATAGCAGGGGGTGGGTTTCAATAGGGTGTCAAATTTCCATTCTCCATTTCCGCAGGAAAATTTTTTTACCTTTCCATTTTCCGGCAGCTGAAAATTTTTTACCTTTCCGTTTTCTGGCAGCTGAAAATTTTTTACCTCTCCATTTCCGTTTTTCCGGCTGAAAATTGTTTTACCTTTCTGTTTCCATTTTCCCAGGCCATTTTTCCATTTTCTGGTTCGATTTTCAGTTTTCTGGCATTTTTCCATTATTTTTCCAATCTGTATTTATCTTTTTCCACTATTGTGTTTTTAACTACCAGGTTCTTGTGTCATTCATAATATTTATCTGTATCCAAATCTGTAAAAAACACAAAGTAATTTTGGACACATACTTTGCAGACAGCTGAGTATACTTTTTACTGTTCAGTTACATCAAAGCTCACTTTTGCTCAATTCTGATTGTTGTTGTAGTATACTTTTGCTACCTTTTGATGATTTTTTGTTGGTTCAGTTAAGCTTGAACTACAAGTGAAGTTACTGGCATGATCCATAGTTGCAGAATGTACAGCTACCACAATCAAAGCCAAACAGGCAAACATGCATGCATTTTTTCCTTCTGCAAATTTGCCCATTTCCATGCAAATTTCACTTTATTTTTCTGGTCTCCGTGAAAATTTCGCTTACCGGCATTTCATTTTTTCCACTTTCCGTTTTCCGGCTGATAATTTTTTTACCTTTCCATTTTCCGTTGGGTGAAATTTGTTTACCTTTCCGTTTTCAGGCAGAAATTTTTTTTTACCTGTCCATTTTCCGTAAAGTGAAATTTTTTAACCTTTTCGTTTTCCGTAAAAAAAGTTTTTTTGACACCCTAGGTTTCAAGGTGTGGTATTTCGAGGAAATACGGTATAAAGAAATTGCATTCGATGCTGACGATGAAAAATAAAAATCGGGAAACAAGATCCTGAAACCCCGCATACCGTTTACCGGAATATGGACAATTTACCGTACCGTTGTTTACCACAAATCACAATTTCGAAAAGTAAGCGGATGAAATAAATTAACAAAACAAACAATATCACATTCGAATTGAATTCGTACTGCGTAGACACAAATTGAAAAATGGCTAGCAAATCACTATTAAACATGTTAGCTTCTAGGGGATAAAAAATCAACTCCTTCAAATGCCTTGAAATAACAAGTGGCATACACAAGGGGAAATAATACATAAATAAGCACCATCCAGTAGGGTTAGCATTTCAAATTTTCAAGTTTGGGTATCGGGTCCTAAAAATTGCGGTCCGGGTATCGGTTCCAAAATTTTTGCAGGTATTGGGTTCAGGTTTGGGTATCAAAGTCAAAATGTTGGGTATTGGGCAATAGAATTGTCAGGTATCGGGTAATACAATTGTTGGGTATCAGGTAATAAAATCATCTGGTATTGAATTGAACAACAAAAATACAGCATCTATCACAAGGTGTATAACTAAATGCAAATACACATGGAGACGCAACAGTTATTCCCAAAAAAATCTTGCTCAAGAAAAAAGTATGACTATTGAATTGTGATATAAAACATAACCCCATTTGTTGTGGGATACAATCACACCATGGTGGCTGATGCCCCTAAAAATAGTGAAACATTTCGATAACTTGTGAAAAGGTTGAAAATCAAGAAAAAACGTGAATACAACAACGACCACCGCAGCAACGAGAATTTCACACCTAATGGCACACTAGTCTCGTACACCGACAAAATTTGGGAAACTTGAAATTCTTTGAAACCTTTCGAGTTTACCAGAGTGAGGAAGCATACAGTTCATGGCGAAATTCATGCATTCTCATAAACTCAATGTGCTAAAATTTTGACGGTGGACTAGTGTGCATGGCCACCAGGGTGTCCATTACGGTTGGGACCCCGAACCGACCCTAACCGCGGTTCCAAGCATATTTTGGAACCGAGAATCGAGAACCGGAATCGAAAAAAATACCCAAACCGGAACCGAGAACCGGCACTTATACCCGGAACCGAACCGAATACCCGAAAGAACCGAAAAAATTTTTTTAAAAATTACTTCATCAAAATGCAGCGGTCCTCCTGCAATATACTAGTGATAAATAGCAGTGATTAGGTTACCTAATAAATATTTATTCAGATGTGGTATCTTTTGTTTTTATTGGACTGTTCAGCAGTCACATTTTTTTTGTTCAGCAACAATAGGGATTGAAAAACCATTGTTTAATGACCCCCTTTTAAAATCCCCAAATGTGGTTTTGTGTAGTGGTGTAAAGCGCCATGGTGCTGGCGCCAAAGTAAAAAGCGCCATTCATAGTTTAAACCTTTTTGAATCTCCTCTGACAAAAGTATCAGTACTCGCTTTTACCTATACATTTTGAAATCTCTTGAGTACAGAAAATGTATATATAGCAGATAGGCTTTTATATAGGCTTTTGAAACTTTTATATGGGCTTTTTCAAGAAAAAAGAGGGCAAAAAGACAACAAAAATGGGGTGTTTAGCCAAAAATGGTTTAGCACAAATGTAGTCAAAAATAGCGGAAAGTAGGCAATAGCACACAAATTTGAAGGCAAAAATGGGCAAAAATTCATAAAAATTGATGATTTTGAGTGATAATTGCAGCAACATTTAACAAAGATACACACATACACATTTTCTGGGAAAAATGAAATTTACTCATATCTACTGAAGAAAAAGTAAAAATTTAACTATGTTTTGTAATTTTATTTAACATGGGTCGAATAAGCACCATGGCGCTTTTGGCATTTGGCGTCACACCGTCACAGTCCTGGTGCTTTTTATGTCACTTATGAGTAAATATATACAGATATATCATGCAAGTGGCAGTACTTTCTAATGTTGTATATACCGGCAGTGTGCCTCAGCGCAAGTAAACTCCCAGCACAAGTAAGCTCCCAGCGCAAGTAAGCTACTTTCAGCGCAATTAAGCTCCCAGCGCAAGTAAACACCCAGCACTAGTATGCACCGTCAACGCTCCTGTACGGCGCGACTGTAACCCCCCCCCCCACTTTGCACCGCGGTGCAGCCAGCTGCAGAAAAAAAAACAGCACTCCTATGCAAGCACAGCCGCGGCAGCAAAGATATGCTTGTTCCGTGTACCGCGGAAATTTCAGAATTTTTTATTTGCTTCTGTACATATTTTTGTTAATTAAAAAATATTATTTAAAAAATATTTGAAAATATTTGAAAAAGAAGAAATAAAATTGTTTAAAAAAACCCAAAATATTTATTAAACAACAGCAACAATGTGCCTACACACACTAGTTTTCACCATGACTTCGCGTGAAAACTGAAATTTTTTCAAATGCAAATTAATGAATGCGGTTGAATGATTTTATTCAATTTTAATTGGAATTTAAATCAATGAAAGTTAAAATTTAAAAATTTGACTACTAAAACACATAAAGCATACAAACAGAGTAGGCTGGATGTCGCCATGTCACCATTTCAGTTTTCCCATCGGTCACGGTGAAAAATAGTGTGTGTAGGGCCATTAGAACACATTTGAGCAATTT
This sequence comes from Sphaerolaimus hirsutus, assembly GCA_964036195.1. Taxonomy (NCBI): domain Eukaryota; kingdom Metazoa; phylum Nematoda; class Chromadorea; order Monhysterida; family Sphaerolaimidae; genus Sphaerolaimus; species Sphaerolaimus hirsutus. The sequence goes on along the minus strand of OZ038456.1, from coordinate 6,335,760 downwards.
TATTTTTGAACAAAAAATATTTAAAAAAATATTTAGACAAACAAATAAAAAATTCCAATTTGCATGTAAACAGATATATTTACAAACACCAGTTGTAATTTCCAACTGGTGTTGGAAAGAAATACTCTCAAGTGGCAATTGACAAGAAAATTGCAATTTCGATGTTTGTAAATACTCATTTATTTACATGCAAATCAGAAATGGGGGGGAGTTGTGGCCGTGTTGCACCGTACATGAGCGTTGACGGTGCACACTTGCGCTGGGAGTATACTTGTGCCGGGAGTTGACTTGCGCTGGGAGTAGCTTACTTGTGCTGGGAGCTTACTTGTGCTGGGAGTAGCTTACTTGTGCTGGAAGCTTACTTGTGCTGGGAGTAGCTTACTTGTGCTGGGAGCTTACTTGCGCTGGGAGTAGCTTACTTGTGCTGGGAGTAGCTTACTTGTGCTGGAAGCTTACTTGTGCTGGGAGTAGCTTACTTGTGCTGGGAGCTTACTTGCGCTGGGAGTAGCTTACTTGTGCTGGGAGCTTACTTGCGCTGGGAGTAGCTTACTTGTGCTGGGAGCTTACTTGTGCTGGGAGTAGCTTACTTGTGCTGGGAGCTTACTTGCGCTGGGAGTTTACTTGCGCTGGGAGTTTTCGCCATTTATTCCCATGCAATTGAAGCCAGGGCACATGGGACCACATTACAAGGGCTAGTTTCTGTCAAAAATATCTATTTCCTATCGACTCCCTATACCATCCCTAAGAAACAAGAAGATTGTCAGAGCTGCTTGGTTTGCTGACGACTTAGCACCAGGTGTTTGCTACATTACATCATTGTTTTTCATTTTTCAGCCAATTATTACCTGACACCTGAACATTTTATGACTCGGAACCAAAATTTTGGACATTTTGGAACCGAACCGGCAGGGGTCTTGTAGATTTGGACCCCCGCGGGGGTTCAGATAGATAGTAAATCACTCCTCCGGAGGGATAGATAGCTGAAAAAAATTTGGGGGGGGGGGTTGGGGGGGGGGGTTGGGGGTAGGGTGTCAAATTTCCGTTTCCGTTTTCCGTTTCCGCCTTTCTGCAGAAAAATTTTTTACCTTTCCGTTTTCCGTTTTCCGGCAGCTGAAAAATTTTTACCTTTCCGTTTTCCGTTTTCCGGCAGCCGAAAAATTTTTACCTTTCCGTTTTCCGTTTTCCGGCAGCTGAAATTTTTTTACCTTTCCGTTTCCGTTTTTCCGGCCCATTTTTCGGTTTTCCAGCTGAAAAATATTTACCTTTCCGTTTCCGTTTTACCAGGCCATTTTTCCATTTTCTGGCTCAATTTTCAGTTTTCTGGCATTTTTCCATTGTTTTTCCAATCTGTATTTATCTTCAATTGGCTCATCCCATTGTGTTGTTTTTGTCTCTTGGAGCAGCATTGACAACTGGGATTTCAGGGTCAGTGAAACAGGTGCTGTGAACCCAATTGGGTCATATGCTGACACCAATAATTTATTCAAGTTTCATTTGGTTGGTGTTGTGATGCTGTCAATTTGCAATTTTGGTGTTGATATTGCCAGCATGTCCATTTGGTGATTTTATTTCATGCCCATTACTGCGACAATTTTATTCACCTTTGGACTCCTGTCGTTTTCTGCTATTTCATTCATGACTGATCTGGAGTTTGACAGCCATTACCTCATGTTCATAGAACATTGGTTAAATAAAGCTTTGACTTTGTAATATAGTTCTAAAGCTTCAACTTCATTCGTGACACTCATGATGAAGTTATTGACATAAATGTTGTTTATTATCATCGCCAACTGGTTTCGTTCATCTTCATTTTCTTCATATTCATTCATGTTGTTTATTGTCACATTTAAATGGTATTTTATTACTGCTCCCAAAATTGCTGGGCTGCAGACAAGTCCAAACAGTACGCGTTTAAAACAAAGTACTATTAAGTTATTTTCAGTTACTGGTTTTGAGGCAACTTTCAGCCAGAAAAATTGTGTGTAGTCTCTAGCTTGGTCATGCAATCCTATTTGCAAAAATGTTTTTTCAATATTGGCAATTAATGCTAGATTGCCTGCCCTGAACCTCAGGAGTAGGCCCAGTGCTAATGGTGTTGTAATTGGCCCTCTCAAAAAGCACTCGTTGAAACTGGGCTTACCTGCCGACCCATTGTAGACGATTCTGCATGATGTCGATTTGCCCGGCGTGATTACTGGCTGGTGTGGCAGGTAATGAATCCCCTTGTTGTCTGTTTTGTCATCACAGATCTCAATTATTCCCTTTTCTAGTTGGTCATCCAAAACTTTCCGGTATTGTTTGAATAAGTTTGGATCTTTGTTGAATCTTCTTATCAGTGATTTAAACTGCACCAAGGCTTCTGCTTTTCCCGTGGGCAGGTCACTGATACTCTCTTTATACGGCCAGTCAATATAGTATCGTTTGTTGTTGTCATTGAATTTTATGCTATTTATTATCATCTCCTCTGCAATGTTGTCATCAATTGCACAGGGGTCATCAGTGATTCCCACTGCTTCTAGACTGTGAAATTGTCATAGTGTTTCCTTTCCTATGGCCACTATGGCTACTTTTTGATGATTTTCTGTTGGTTCAGTTAAGCTTGAACTACAAGTGAAGTTACAGGCATGATCCATAGTTGCAGAATGTACAGCTACCACAATCAAAGCAAAACAGGCAAACCTGCATGCAGGTTTTCCTTCTGCAAATTTGTCTATTACCATGCTAATTTCACTTTATTTTTTTCCGTTTCCGTGAAAATTTTGCTTTCCGTTTTCCGTTTTCCGGCATTTCATTTTTCCGTTTTCCGTTTTCCAACCGACAATTTTTTTTTACCTTTCCGTTTTCCGTTTTCCGCTGAGTGAAATTTTTTTACCTTTCCGTTTTCCATTTTCCGGCAGAAATTTTTTTTTTACCTTTCCGTTTTCCGTAAAGTGAAAAAAATTTACCTTTCCATTTTCCGTTTTCCGTAAAAAAATTTTTTGACACCCTAGTTGGGGGGGGGGTTCAATATATAGGCTATTTTGAGGTTTAGAAGCTAAAAACGGGGAAAAAATCGCAAAAAATAGGTGAAACAGCTAGGTAGTACAAATTAGGGTTCAAACGATATATCGTATCGAATATCGAATATCGGATATCAACCATTTTTTAATATCGAATATCGAATATCGATATCGAAAATTTTGAAAAAATATCGAATATCAAATATCGATATCGAAAATTTTGAAAAAATATCGAATATCGATATCGAATATCGACCATTTTTTCAATATATCGAACCTGTATTATGTCCCCAAATGTACTTTTCATTTTCATTTTGAGATGTTTATGGTTGATCTGATGTGCTTATAGTATTGTATTTGATGAGTAAAAGTACAGTATTTATAATGTCATTTTTTTGGAGTGCTAAATTTGAAGCCAGAAAACGCTGATATACTTTTTTTTGCAACATGCCCTTAAGCAATTAGGTTATAAGGATGAACTGTAATATCTACCAATGGTTATTTGTCTGATACACTTTGATTCATCATGTTTTTCTTCTATTTTCTACCATTGAGTGATGTAAAGCTTGTTAAAGTCACTTGTACCATTCAAATTTCAGTAAAGAGATGATTAAACATGTGTGCAACCACATGAAAATACAATATGCCACTTGAAATATGCCTTGCTATACCAAAAGCATATCGCAATATCGAATATCGAAAATATCGAAATATCGAATATCGAATATCGACCATTTTTCAATATCGAATATCGAATATCGATATCGAGGTTCCATATCGTATCGATATCGAATATCGAGTTTCAGAAAAAAATATCGAATATCGAATATCGATATCGAAAAGTCATATCGTTTGAACCCTAGTACAAATAGGTACATAAGCACATAAATAGCCAAAAAACGCTGAAAATGTGCGAAGAGACATACACATCGATGATTTTGATGGTGAAAATATTAATAGGTGTGAAAAGTAGCGATTTTGAGTGAAAATTTCTCAATAATCGGTGCAGAAAAGATAGATAGCTGGCGATTTTTGGGGGGGGGGGGTTCAGGGCATAGTAGCCAAAAATTTCACCTCGGGATATATAAATAGCTGAGCGGCCTCCGGGATAGATAGATAGCTGGAGCGATCGGGGGGGGGGGGGTAACCCCCCCCTACCAGAACAGAAATTAAGAACCGGACAGAGAACCGGACCGAAATTTTTTAGGAACCGAGAACCGATATCCGAACCGTAATGTTTTGGAACCGAGAACTAGGTTTGAAAAAAAACGTTTTTTTAACTCGATGTTTTTTTTAAAAATCTCAAACGTTTTTTTTCTTAAAGCTCCCAGATATGACCTTGTGTCAATATATATATGTATATCAGACAGTGGCAATACTCTGTGATGTTATATATGACCATATAATGGCTGTGGAGCCATGGGATAGGATTATAAGTGGTCATTTGTGTCAAAAATATCCATTTTTTGTCGACATGTTTGTATATCGCCTTATAGTCGAATGTTCGTGACTTCAGGTGAAGTTTGGCATGTGGAATAGTGATCAAATAAGGTTATAAAAGGAGGTTGTTATTTTGGGAGTGAATTTACACACTGTGAGGGTACATGGAAGCACATTACCTCAATATTATATACTACAGCGACATATGATGGCTTCTAAACCCATGGTAGCACATAGAAATGGATGCTTAGATACTAAAAATGCCACAAAACCAATGAAAACAACCACTCACGTCAATTTGTGCATGAAATTGCGCGCTTGCGCGCAAAAATTTTGCAAAATACCCAGTGCTTAGTACTAAAAATTTCGGCTGATGTTTTTTTTTAAAAAAACATCATTTCGGACGTCATGTTTAAAAAAAAAACGTTTAAAAAAACATCGGCCAACCCTACCGAGAACCAGAAGCGAAAATTTTGAAATTCCCAACCCTAGTATCCGTTTCCGTGTTACCCAGGACAAATTTTTATACTTTCACTTTTCAACAGCTGTAAAAATTTTACCTTATTTTCCGGCAGCTTAAGTTTTTCTACCTTTCCGTTTTCAATACCTGCATTTTTGGGTCTTTGCCAGATCAAATGAAACTTGCGGAAAGATCGAAACTCAAGAAAAAAACGTGAATATCACAACGGTATAAAATTTTATGGCACCCTCGTTGCCACTATCGAGCGGAAATACTTCCAATCAAGTGACAACGGATAATAAATAGGTATTCAAAAAAAGTTCAAATTTGTTGTTTCAGAAAAAACGCTAAAAATTAAACCACTATTTGCAGACGTTTTGCCTAAAAATTTAACCACTATTTGCAGACGTTTTGCCATCATTACATAAATACAAGTACATTTATCACTTGACAGGGTGCGAGCATCGCAGTTATTACGCAAATACTAAATACTCAACCGGACCGACGATTACAATTGGACCAGTGCCAAAACACGCACCAGACCTCAGCCATGGACCAGTGCCAAAACACGCACCGGTCCCCAGCCAAACGGGTAGTAGTCTGGACGCGTGCCAAGACGCAGCACGCGTTTGATGCCCCGCCGCCAACTGCGAGAGGGCACAGCACTGGCAATGCTGAGAAATAAGAACCCAGCATAGATTTTTATTTCGTCTGAGGCTTTTTTTTTTGGGGGGGGGGTGCGTTCAAGGGGAAGTTGTTAGAGGGAGGAGTTTTTTGTCAGAATCAGGGACTTAGCTAGGGTTTTTGAGCGGCGGGGTGGGCGTTTATTTATGGCGCTGGCGCCATCAGTTGGCGCAGCAGCTAGCGCCATAAACCGCAGGATATTATGTAAATGTACATAATTATAAATACAGCACAAGCAGAAGCACAATAACCAGGTGTAGTTTTGGGGTAGTTTATTCGAAGGGGGGGGGGATTTTTCCTCACCCAGCCAGGAGGGGGCAACGAGCCTACAGTTATTCAAGGGGGATCATTCAAGCGGGGGACATATACATAACAGACATCAACCCAACCAACCAATTGCAGCGGAGCGACAAAACAAATCTAGTGTCACGGACGGCAGACAAAGGAAGCGTCGCTCCAGACAGCAGTTCCGAAAACCGGAACAGGATTCCCGGGCCGATGTCAAGACACGACACCGGCGGACTGCAAAGTTATGACACCTTCTCAATATTTGTATGCAATATATTCATATACTTCAGGAAAAGGTTATGTAGGTGGTATAAGGGGTCTCTGCCGGTGCGCATGTAAACCCGGTGGACATGTAGGCTAAATTTAATTTTCCGCATTTTTTCATCACACTCATATTTTAAAAGTAAATCGCTCCTTCATACCGTCAATGCTCTACAAAATGCGGCGTAATCGATCCTAGATATGTCCCTGGCACCCCGATCAACGGGTCAACATGTGCACCGGGTCTACATGTGCAGCGAGTTCAATTGCGCACCGAGTTCTGGCTAAGGTTCAAATGGGATACCAATCCCGAAACCTCAATCCCGACCCCGAAATATGAAAAAAACGAACCCCAATCACGATCCCGAAATTTTTGACCCTCAATCCGGATCCCGGAAGTATTAGTTCAAAAACGTTATCAAAAAAGTCGACAAAGAAATGTGAACAGAAACTTCCGATGCCCTTTTTTCTGGCATTTATGTGTTTTTACACCCATTTTTGTGCTAAATTAGCAAAAAATCTTCAATATGAGAAGTTTTTCAAACATCCCAATGGGCGTGCACTGATACGCACACGCGCCTGATACGCACATATGCCTGTTTTTTTCACTTGACACTTTTTCAAGTGATTTTCAGATATGATTAAAGTGAAAAAAAGTTGCGCAATGACATTAGTGAACTTTTTTCACTTCACTAATATCTGAAAATCATTGAAAATCTGTCAAGTAAAAAAAAACAGTGAAAAATGGCTATTTTTCACTGTTTTTTTCACTTGACACATTTTCAAGTGATTTTCAGATATGAGTGAAGTGAAAAAAGTTCACTAATGTCATTGCGCAACTTTTTTTCACTTTACTCATATCTGAAAATCACTTGAAAAAGTGTCAAGTGAAAAAAACAGGCATATGTGCGTATCAGGCGCGTGTGCGTATCAGGCCTGCCCCATCCCAATTTCGATCCCAAAAAATGACAATCCCGGTGCCGGATGCCGATCCCGACACATCGATCCCGATCCCGAAAACTAAAGCCAGGATTTTTGAGCGGGGGGGGGGGGGGTTGTAAATTTATAGAGCCGGGGGAGAACGCGGGGGGGGGGCGACCCCACCCTAAAACTTTACTAAAATTCATTTTTTGCTTCACGCGACAGCTTTTTATTATCTCACCGGTTGCGACTAGTGTTGGAAATTTTTTTTAACGTTTTTATATAAAAAAACGTTGTTTTTTTAAAGACATGATGTCCGAAATGTTTTTTATTTAAAAAAACATCGGCTGAATTTTTTTGTACTAAGCAGCAGGTATTTTGCAAATTTTTGCGCGCATTTTCACACACAAATTGACATTGGGGGTTGTTTTCATTGGTTTTGTGGCATTTTTAGTATCAAAGCATCCATTTCTTTGTGCTACCATGGGTTAATAAGCTGTCATATGTTGCTGTAGTATATAATATTGAGGTAATGTGAATATTTTTGATACAAATCACCACTTATAATGCATTCCCAATGGCTCCACAGCCATTTTATGGTCATATAAATATAACATCACAGAGTATTGCCACTGTCTGATATACATATATATGTTGACACTAGGACATATCTGGGAGCTTTAAAAAAAAACGTTTTTATTAAAAAACGTTTTAAAAAACATGGAGTTAAAAAAAACGTTTTTTTTCCAACCCTAGTTGCGGCAGTCCTAAATGTGTCCATACCCGCTTTCAAACATGTATAATTATGTATGTAAAATACATAAATATACAGCGGTCTGTGACACCCATTCCAACACCTATGGCACAGTGGCACAGTTTGTGTAAACTTTATGTTGAAATTGGTAATTATGGGAACAGTGTATTCTGAAATAGAGGAAAATTACTAAATATATGAGTGCCATTTATAGGTCATTTTCAGTGATGGAAAAGCGCCATGGCGCTAGCGCCAAAGGAAAAAACGCCGTGGCCCTCTTGGCGCTACTTTGCTGTGGCGCCATTGGCACTTGGCGCCAGACCCATGATATGCGCCATGGCGCTTGGTAGGGTTGGCACTTGATTTTTTAAACTGATTTTAAAAAAAATCTGATTTTTTTTTGTTTAAATCAAAGGGGGTAAACTGATTTTAATTTAAAAAAATCAAAAGCCAAAATTTCTGGTAGTTTGCACTAGATATTTTGCCATTTTTTTGCGCACAAGCGCGCAATTTCTCATACACATTAGCATTGGTGGTGTGTTCATGGGTTTTGGGGCATTTTTAGTGTAAAAGCTTCCATTTATTCATGTTACCATGCAATTATAAGCCGTGCTATGCTAGTGTAGTATATGATTCCCACATACTTCTACAGTGTGAAACATCACTGTCAATGTATTAGCCTTCTATTACAACATTTTAAAGCACTATTCCATGCTGAACTTCACTTGAAGTCATGAACGTCCGACAAAAGGCGATATTCGCAATAAGTTGACAGAAAAATGTACCTATATTTTTGAAAGAAATTACTGCTTATAATGCTATCCATGACTCCACAGTCATAATATGACCACAATAGACATAACAATAACTTGACTGACATCTAACATACACATATTTTTTATCTATACCCCCATTTTGGTCGATTTTAAAAAAATCTGATTTTAATAAAAAAAATTGATGCTTGGTACTAGCGCCAATGCAAAAAGCACCATGGCACTTCCGGTGCTTGGCACAGGGGTTTGGAAAAGTGTCATGGGTCTTTTGGCATTGGCGCCAAAGTCCTGGCACTTTTTCCATCACTAGTCATGTTGTCCAAAAGAAACTTACCGCGTACTGTGTAATGGTGAGGGTGAGTGTGTTGCGCGTAGATAAATGATGCCATAACTTTTGATCGGAGAGAGATATCGAACCAATTATTGTTTGCCTGATACAATTTGATACAATCATCTTATTTTTATTCCATTATTATTCCATTTTGACTGTTGTGAACATTGTTTAGATAACTTGTATTGTACCATTCACATTTCAGTAAAGAGATGATCAACCATGTTTGCAACCACATGAAAATACAATTTGCCACTTGAAATATGCCTACCTAAATATTTATACAAAAGCAAAATATCGAATTATCCAAAAATATCGAAATATCAATATCGCATTTCATTCGAAATATAATTTTTCTAATCTGGAATATCGATATCGAGGGTCAGTATCGTATCAAATTTCAGAAAAAAATATCGAATATCGATATCGAAAATTCATATCGTCCGAACCCTAATCATCCCCTCCTGCTGTTCTGGGAAACGAAAACCCTGGACATTTTCCATCTAAAACCCTGGAAGGGGGGGGGCACCCCCCCCCCCCATGACTACGCTACTGGCGGCGGAACTATACCCACAACCATTAAAGAGACAACACTCACTGACCGATGCAGACGCGGGAAAAGGCACCGGGTAACGATGGCAGTGGAAACTGGCGGGGCTCGCGGTTCACGGCCACCAGGCGGGAGCCTACAAGCGGATTGGAGCGGGATTTGCAAGTAGGGTTCAAGGAATACCGAAACCGAAACCGGAAAAATGTCAGGATTTGGCAGTCCCGTTCCCGTAATATCAAAAAGACAAATTCCGATTTAAGTGCCGAAAATATTAAAATCCCAATCGGATCCTGTGACCCCAATACAGATCCCGGAAAAATCGGTTGAAATGAGAAAAATGTGTTTAAAATATTTTTTTTGCACTAATATGCAAACGGAAACATCCAGTGTCCGATTTTTGCCACTATTTTTTAACCATTTTAGTGGGAAAATCGATTTTTGCGGCAAATCAGAGAAAAGCAATTTTTGTGGCAAATCAGAGAAAAGCGATTTTTGTGGCAAATCAGAGAAAAGTCTTTTCAGAACAATATCCAAACTACCCGGTCCCGAAACACCAATCCCAATACCAAAAACCAATCCCGACCCGAAAAAGCCAATCCTCTGACTCAAATACCAAGTAAACACCTGCCCACCCAAGTTCGGCCCCCTATTTTGTATTTCATATCGGATGCCCATCTCCAGCTGTGGACAGGGTGGAAAGCTAATAATTGGGTGGTATATAGGTGTAACCCCCCTCTACTCTTCATGAACGGAAGGGGCCATGGCGACTTGCTACAGGGTGGGTCACCATATATGTCAAAAAAATTAGTAGCATTTTCGCTGTCCCACCCAGGTCCGGCCCCCCCTTTATTTGTTATACTATGGTTTGGAAAATGGGCGCCAGGCACCAATTGCACCACAGGAACAGGGCACCATTGCGTGACACCCTTGTGCACCCTGAAAATAGTGCCAGCGCCATTCTATCGCTAATCTTGTGGCCTCCCATTGAGCAGCAGACAAAAAAATATAATTTTGCAAATTTGAAAATTCACTTTTCACTTTTATTTTTTTACACACATGACACGCTGGTCAAGAATACAGGAGGGTTAAAGGTTCAAAGTTGTGTAAAAAACATAACCTCTAAAATGCCTCCATAAGAAAATTTACATGGAGTGAATCTTATGACATCATAATGATCTGATCAAAATTGGCAAAATTTACAACTTTAAATTCACCCTCAGTAAATTTTCTAATAGAGGCATTTTAGAGGTTATGTTTTTTAAACAACTTTGAACCTTTAACCCTCCTCTTCTTAAACCAGCGTGTCAAGTGTGTAAAAAATAAAAGCTAAAAGTGAATTTTAAAATGTGCTAAAAAAATTTTGTCTGCTGCTTAGATTGGGGGGTCTCAAGATTGGTGATGGAATGGCACCAGGGCCATTTCAGGGTGCCAAAGGGTGCCACGCATTGGTGCCTTTTGCCTGTGGCGCAATCAGCGCCTGGCGCCGCTTTCCCATACCATAAATATTATAAGAAATCAAGTAGGGGCCGGACCTGGGTGGGAAAGCAAAGATGCCACAATTTCTTTTGACATATATGGCAACCCACCCTGTACTGGGTAGCCAGGGCCCCTTCCATTCATGAAGAGTGAGGGGGGTAGGGTTGGCACTTGATTTTTTATATAAAAAATCACAGGGTGGAAAATTTTTGGTAGACTTGTACTAGGTATTTGACAATGTTTTTACGCGCAAGCGCACAATTTCTCATGCATATTACTACTGGTAGTGTTTTCATGGATTTTGCGACATTTTGAGAGTAAAAGATTTCATTTATTCATGCTACCGTGTAATAATCTGTGATATGCTAGTGTAGTATACATTATCCAGCCAATGTGCTCCCACATACTACTACAGTGTGTGACATCACTGGCAATGTATTAGCCTTCTTTTATAACCTCATTTAAGCACTTTTCTATGCTGAACTTCATTTGAAATCATGAATGTTCAACAAAAGGCAATATACGTAATAAGTTGACATAATAAGAAATCAGTGCTTATAATGCCATTCCATAACTCCACAGTCATAATATGACCACAATAGACATAACAATACATTGTCTCACACTTAACATACACATATTTTTTCTCTATACCCCATTTTGGATGATTTCAAAAATTCTGATTTTTTTCTCTCAAAAAATTGATTTTTTTTTAATCAAGGCGTTTAAAGAAAATTGATTTTTTTCCAACCCTAGGGGAGTTGCACCTATATACCACCCAATTATTAGCTTTCCGCCTTGCCCACGGCCGGAGATAGGGCATCTGAAGTGAAATCAAAAATTGGGGGCCGGACCCGGGTGGGCAGGTGTTTACAAGCCCGGAAGTACTAACCAATAGCGAATGCAGGGCACCAGTAAATTCCCAAAGCGCAGTCGATATCAACTATGCCACTTGGCACTGTGCCAAAGCACGGCACATCTCTTGTAGCCAGCGGACGGCAGACATGATCATGGATAAAAAATGTCACGGGTAGATCTGGGTCAGGTTCCATCCAGGAAAAGCCCTGTGAAGAAAATGGGATGAGTGTTCGGACGATATATCGTATCGAATATCTGATATACTCCGGTTACTTTACACCCTGCACGCGTGGTTCCCGCTGGAAGTGTGCCAACGATGGTTAACGCGTTCGAGTTTCATAAAAAGATGACAAAATTGATTGTTGTTAGAATGTTATTCATTAACATATTCACATCGAATTTTTTTCATATTTTTATGGTAATCGCATGATTAAATAATCATTGGCACGCTTCCAACACGAGACATAAATCAGTGCGAGGGCAGAGTATCACGTACGCCGAGTATATCGACTAATTTTTCATATCGAATATCAATATCAAAAATGTTGAAAAAATATTTGCTCTCAGAATTTGCTTGCATAACGATCCTCTAAAAACAAACGGTAAATATAAGCGGCGGACGAGTCCCGGGCATTTCACTTTTCAGTGTGATTTACCTGTCTAAAAATTCTAAAATACCGACATTCTTGGTAATCCGGTCCGTGAACTAGGTAGTCAGAGAATTGGCCACGTTGTCACGCAGTTGACGCAAATATCGTTCCGATGCATGTCGGTTCCATTAACAGGGTGATTACAGCGGAATATCTGGGCAACATCTTGCCAGGAATTCGCTAAAACTGCCTTTTTATTATTATTCGAAAAGATTTGGACATTGCTACTGCTAGGAAGTAGTGATGTCCATTAGTTTTTTGGTTATTTCGGTAAAACTCGATCATAAACCGGGTGAAGTCGTGAATTTGTTTGTGAATGTCAGTGAATTTGTTTCTATCTTCATTTATTGTCACAATTTTTTGGGTCAAATCACGGTTCCTCATTGCTGATTGGTCAATTATTTTTATGTACCCGTTCTAGTCGATGAAAAACTACCGTAATTTGCGAAAAAAACGAACGTGTGGCGGATTTAGCGTTCTGAAATAGAGCTTCCTAAGTATGAACAAATGTTACAGCAGTAGATTTAATTGTCATCGTGTGTAAAATTTTGTTACTATGTTACTTTCTTATCACTTTCCATTTTCAAATTAATTTACGGTTATTATCAAAGAGCAACTGTAGATCGAGTGTCACATCCGGATTTGACCAGGTCATTTATTGCAAGTTAGCTGACATTTAAGTCAATAGTTGCGTATTGTACATGTACAGGTTTTTCCTGAACTTTTGCTTAAAATCGCCACTATTTGCTCAATTTAGCTCAATTTCACCTGTATAAATACTATTTTCGTCTATATACCTGGCTATATACCTTTAATTGTAACTTTTTTTGACATTTTTGATTCATATTTACAATGATTTCGATTTTTTTGGTCATTTTTTGCCGGCGGCCAAAGTTTTCACCCAAAGGTATTTATCTTAAGGTTTACACGGCGGCACGTGCCTATAAATCCCGAGAATCCATTACGTCCTTTCGTTGAACCCCCCCCCCCCCAGATCGCTTAAATTGCCAGCAAACCGTCCAACATGTTGTCCCTGTTTATGTTCGGCATGCTGTTGGTCGGCGCCAGCGCTCAGGTCCCGGATCCATTGGGAATGTCAGGCGCGCGTATGGCGACCGAAACGAGAATACATCGTTTGTCGCTACACACCCAAAAAATTTAGTTTCTCACAAATCGACTCGTTTGAGTTTGCCGAAATTCGGTGTTCGTCAACTAGTTGACAGAGGTGTTAAAAAGCTGATTTTTTGGTTTCAACCACTGAAACTTACTTACCTTCTCTCATGTGGGCGCATTACTCGCGCCCTCACCTTCCAATTGGATCTGGGCCCAGGACTTGACCCAGTGCAATGCGAAATCGTGCGGGGGTGAGTCTAATTGCAAGGGGTACAGCGATTTTCCTGTGTGCTCTGTGGGGACGGACCCTGACCAGAGCGTCTGCTGCAAGTGTTTTTATGGTTGGTTTTGAGCAATGTTGTGAAAAGGTACGTACGTTTACTCGAAAAATACGCGTACGCGAGTACTCGGTAAATACATTTACATATACTTAAAAAAAATAACGTACACACATGTACGCGTACATTTTTGAAGCATACGCGTAAAGAAAATGTATTTCTGTGAATTCAATGTGGGACATATTTATAAGGTGACTACACTGCAATGTACTCCATTTCCTTGAAATACCCCTGGCCCCAGATTTAATTGGGCAGATTATCCCTGAGAGGGAGGACATGACGGGCGTGTCTGGCAATTCCAGATTCAATTGGACAGGCATGCCCGCAGCCGCCCGCCCACCCTTTTTTGCCCAAAACCGCTAAAATTTGTCCCATTTTGAAAACTTTGACCTACGTAATCGCTATCTTTATGTTTATACATGGTTTTATACCGATTTTTTTATATTGATGGCGATTTCGAAATTTTTGGCTGGCTGCCAAGTTTGCATAAGACGCATGTCCGATTTTTATTTTTATTTTCGGGAGTAAAATCCCTCCCGACCCGCCCTCGCGCCAGGCACCTGACAGCCGGCGCCCGACTGCCAGGCAGACCGAGATTCAATTGCGTGCCGGGCGGCAGCTGTCAGGCGCCTGGCGCGACGGGCGGGTCCGGCAGGATATTACTCCCGAAAAGAAAAAGAAAAATGGAAGGTGTGAATTTGGCAGCCGGCCAAAATTTTGAAATCGCTATGAATACAATTTAAATAGGTAAATAACCATTATGTAGATGAAAATGGTTAATTTGAAAGTGAAAGTTTGTTAAGGGAGCAAGATTGTACGATTTTGAGCAAAAATTGGGGGGAAAATCGCTCAAAATTGCTACATATATTTAGATACATTGCTTACTGAGTGCTTTGGGGACAGTAGCCAAACATTTTGCCAAAATTTAGATAGCTGAGCGGTATCTGGGATAAATTTATAGATGGTTGATATGTAGGGGCAGCGTTCACTATACGTTAGCAGAATATGCAACTGGTAATTCGGATCGGGGCACGTATTTAGACGCCCTCATCCAGTTACATTAGCGATTTGACCCACGTCCAAGTCCGAGCGATTTTCCCCATTTTTTACCCAAAATCGCACAAATGATCTCCATTTCGCTAATTTTGACCATCAACATCGCTATTTTCGTTTATATACATGGTCATCACCCTTTTCAGCTCTATTCAACCTACTTTACTTAGAATTTTAGGCGATTTTCAAATTTTGGCTGGCTGCCAAGCTTTCTTACGTTTTCTTTCATACGTCTTCATACGTTTTTTATGTTAAATATGTCTGCCCTGCACCCCCCAGGGTGCAGGGCAGATATTTCCTTTTCTTTTTAGTTTCGCCTGTCATGCCCTCACAATTAAATCTCGTTTGCCATTTTTCGGCCAAATCTGGCACGAGTGAGGGCACGTCCGGCAGGCGCGATGTTTTTTTTGTACGTGTCAGGCGCCTGGCAGGCGTGACGGGCGTGTCAGGCGCCGGGCAGGTAGGCAAGAAATCTGCCTGCCCAATTAAATCTGGGGCCAGGGAAGGGTGTTTGTTTCATAGTGGAATTTTTGTAAACAGGGGCGGGTATTTTTAGGGGGGTTTATTTTTTCGCCAGACTTTTTTGGAACTCTCAGTACTAATTCGTTGTTTGTAACGTACGCTGAGGTAGAAAAATGCAAAGCGTACATTTTCAAAGCGTACGCGTACTGAAAATGTATTTCAGAAAATTCAATGTGGGACATATTTATACAGTGACTACACCGCTATGTATTTACAGAAGTGGTTCCGTTGAATATTAAAGATACGCGGGGGTAGGGTTCAAACGATATATCGTATCGAATATCAAATATCGGATATCGACTATTTTTTAATATTGAATATCGAATATCGATATCGAATATTTTGAAAAATCATCGAATATCGACCATTTTTTTGATATATCGAACCTGAATTGTGTCCCTAAATTAAGTTAGCATTTTCATTTTTAGATATTTATGATTGATCTTATGTGCTTATAGTATTGTATTTGATGAGTAAAAGTACAGTATTTATAATGTCATTTTTGAATTTGAAACCAGAAAATGCTGATATGCTTTTTTTTGCAACATGCCTTTAAGCATTTAGGTTATATGTATGAACTGTAATATCTACCAATTGTTATTTGTCTGATACACTTTGATTCATCATGTGTTTCTTTCATTTTTTTCTTTTGAGTGATGTAAACCTTGTTGAAATCACTTGCACCATTCACCTTTCAGTAAAGAGATGATTAACCATGTGTGCAACCAAATGAAAATACAATATGCCACTTGAAATATGCTTTGCTATACAAAAAGCAAATTGCAATATTGAATATCGAAAATATCAAAATATTGAATATCGACCATTTTTCAATATCGAATATCGAATATCGATATCGAGGTTCCATATCGTATCGATATCGAATATTGAGTTTCAGAAAAAAATATTGAATATCGATATCGAAGAGTCATACGCGGGGGTAGTGCCTTTAAAAATAATACAAATCGCAACCAAATCGAAATGGTTGTGGAGACAATAAGTGGAAACGAGTCGCGACAATTTTTATCTCATAGAATAGAGAAACCTTGAAAACTATTGTATTTATCTATCATTTGCCAATAGAAAAAGATACATAAACAGTTGTACACGTATGAAAAAGTGCCCTTTTTACATATTCTATGAAGAAAATGGGTCGTTTCTACACTCACAAGAAAAGTACCCACTTTTACGCGTAAGTACGAGTAAAAAAGTATTTTACGTTTTTTATACTTTGTGATGAGTAAAATAAAAATACTTTACGTTTACATATACTTTTAAAAAGGTCAGTAATTCTAACAACTCTGGTTTTGAGTTGATTTGGGTTTTGTATTTCTGGGTTTTCGGGTTCGCATTGGGTTCAGTTTACTTGGTGGCAATTTCCGCTATTGGCGCTACGCAAGCTAGTTGACAATGCATCAGGTGTCAACTGGGCCTACAGCCATATATTTTGGCTAATGTGTCACGGAACGATGTTTATATGCGTGTTCCATGTTCAATTCCTTTTCACCGTTGCCGCATGTTTACTGCGAAATTCACCCGTCAACTAAAATCTGAATTTACTTACACTTTTCTGTACTAGCTGGGGGGTTCCCCAGCCCCCCCTTATACCCCCGCAACGCAACCCCCCCCCCCCCCCCCCCACAGAGCAAAGCGCCATTCATCGCGATATGCTAGACTGTCAATTTTTGTACGACAAGCTTCCGCCGAATCAATCGTGCAACTACAAGGATACTTCCCGTTCACAAGAGGCGCTTTACTGCTCGAAGCAGGGCGACAAAGATTATTTTTGTTGTGAACCCTCCGAGTTTCCGTAGGTGGATTGATTTTGTCAATTTCCAAAATTTTTGTCAATTTGATTTTTTCTTGACAATTTGTGATTTTTCGACCAGTTGTTAAGCGACCTGGTGGCAGTCCCAAGCCCTGTAAAGTGTAAAGTAAAGTGTCAAATGTATAGTCAAATGCAAAGTAAACTGTCAATTGTCATGCAAAGTTCAGTAATAAAATCTTATCTTTTTTGTTTTGATTGACACTTTACTTTGCATTTGATTTTACAGTTGACACTTTACTTTACACTTTACAGGGCTTGGGACTGCCCCCTGAGTAGTAATGTGAAAAGCGCCAGAACTTTGGCACCAAGCGCCATTGCGCTTTTCCGACCCCTAGCACCAAGCGTCAATGGCGCCAGAGCAAAATGGCGCCAAGCGCCAGGAGCGCCCTGGGGCCAGATTTAATTCTCGAGTAATGTGCCCTACCCGAAAGTAATGCGCCCGAAATCGGGCAGCCGGCCTACAAATTGTTTACGGATGCCCTACCCTACACGTCAGTCTCCTGACATGACAAAACGCAATTCAATTGCGTGTCGGGAAACACGTGTCGGGTGTAGGGCATATTTATTTGTTTTGTTTAGTGTTTCACAAAAAAAGAAAATGTGTATACTCGGCGTACATGATACTATACAATGAGTTGCATGATGTCATATCATGCACGCTGTATCCAACCCGTAGAACTCTGTTTTGGTGACTCGTGCTTACGCATATACGGAGTGAATACATTGTGAAGTGTGCGTAAACTCGGCGGACATTATGGAAAGTCAATGTTCAAAGGAATTTTTGTACGAGTGCGGTATAAACCAACGATAGGGTCACATGTGAATTTGGCCCACGTCCAAGTCGCTCTGCGTTTCAGACAAATGAGAGCGAAAAACGCAGGTTTCATGTTCACGTCACTGATTATCACTGCGGAATGCAATAAATCGACCGGAAATGATCACAAGTACACTAGTTGACACATTTGTGATCATTTCCAGTTGCTTTATTGCATTCCACAGATGTAATGAGTAACGCAAACGTAAATCCTGCGTCTTTCACCTCATTCGTAAAATATGTAACCCGACGCGTGCCAAGTTAACATACGAGATATCTATCACATTTGTCCTTTTTAGGAATTCGTTAGCATTGTTTGAGCGCGATATCTATTGTGTATTTTTATATCCGTGCTTTATCCATTTATTTTCACATTTGAAAGTTCAATCGGTTTAAATAAACTGTGAATCAAATGGAATCCATCCATTTGAATTCGAATTTGAGACACATCTTACTAGTTCATAAAAGAAGGAAAGCTGACTCGTTTCATGTCAGCCGAGTTTATCTATTTAATAAAATTTCATAAATTTTTTTTCTAAATCATGATTTTTATATTTTTATTAACCTAGTTTTGTTCCTGCCCATCGTTATTTTGCTGGAGGGCGGAATATTATTTTTCTTTTTATTTTGTCGGCCATGCGCCCGACAAAACGTGAGAATTGAATAGGAAATTGGTGTGTAGGGTGCCTTAGGTCCCACACACGCTAGTTGATGCCAAAATTAGCGTCAACTCAGAGTCAACTGGTCAAAAATTCAATTGACTCTGAGCCATTTACAATATGTATCCAAAAAATCCCCTTCTTTCATTCTACATCAATCGACTTCTCAATATTTCTTAATCAACACAGGTAAAAAATTAAAAATAGTTATACTTAAAACAGTTGACTCTGAGTTGACTCAATCGACTTCTAAAAAGTAGCGTCAACCACCGTGTGGAGCGCCTTACATGCATAACTCCGCTATGGATTGTGCACGGTTTTGTTGGGCGTGTAGGGAGATGCGTGTCGGGAGTAGTGCATAACTTAAGAATATTTGTAGGGCGAATTAAATCTGGCCCCTGGCGCTTGCGCCAGCGCCATGCATTTTATTCCTGGCGCTGGTCAACAATAGCGCCAAGCAAGGAGGAGGGGGGCGGGGGCCGGGGGGGGGGGGCGGCTGCCCCCCCTCCCTTCCCGGGTCTGACAAAAAAATATGCGAGAAATGGCACTTCCGCAAAGCAATTTTGTCAGCAGCTAGAAAAATTTTTTGCGCGCGAGTGCGCTTTCCGGCCCCGCACAGTATACTTCATTTGGGCTAACGTACCCTATCCCCCCATGGACTTCTTACCCCCTGGGTTGATATAGCCCTCGAGGACTACTTCACCCGGAGGACTACTTCAGCCCGACTTTTATAACATGGGATGATGTAGTCCTCCATACAAAATATCTAATTACACTATTGGGGCATCTGTTGGGCCATGGGAATGTGTTTGATATTTCCTTTTATTTATTGCGATGCAAGAACACTGCTTGCATCAGATCAAAAATATTTATTGACGCGTGGCACGCCACAATTATGCACGCGTCTGTTAGGCTTATTGACATCGATTATCGGTGTGTCCAGTTATGGGACTTTTGCCATACAGAGTTGTTAAAAGGTACGTACATTTACTCGAAAAATACGCGTACGCGAGTACGCGGTAAATACATTTACATATACTTTTCAAAAAAATATCGTACGCACTTGTACGCGTACACATTCAAAGCGTACGCGTATGGAAAATGTATTTATGAAAATTCAATGTGAAAATTCATTCAATTCATTCAATATGAAAATTCAAAACGATGATTTAGATCTCCTAGAAAAAAGAGACCTAAAGAAAAAAGAAAGAAAAAAACTATATACCGTATTTCCTTGAAATACCCCCCGGGGGGTGATTGTTTCATAGTGGTCCCGAGAGGGGGGGGGGGGGGTAAACGAGGGGGGGTATTGCGAGGGGAGGGGTTTATTATTTCACAAGAAAATTTTTGAAAACCAAGTACGAAATTGTCGTCTGAAACGTACGCAGACGTCGAAAAATGCAACAAAAACCGTCATTTATAAGATTCTGTAGACTAATATTAGTATGTAGGTGGTATGTACACTGTTCTAACGTGACACCGACATTGTTTTAACGTGTGTTCTGCAGTACACAGAACACAAACTACAGTTATTGTCATGTACGTTCCCTTTACACTCAATTTGGGGGGGGTATTTCGAGGGGGGGGGGTAATTGTTTCATAGTGGTATCGAGAGGGGGGGGGGGTATTTCGAGGAAATACGGTAATCTGTCATTTTTCTTATAGAAAAACATACGTTGTGCTGTACACGTATAAAAAAGTGCCCACTTTTACACATTCTATGAAGAAAAGTAGTGATTTCTACACTCACAAAAAAGTACCCACATTTACGCGTATGTACGAGTAAAAAAAAGTATTTTACGTTTTCTATACTTTTAAAAAAGTTCAGTAATTCTAACAACTCTGTTGCCATATTGGATTTTTGCGGGGTCAATGGCGTGTGCGGAAAAATACGTCCGCCGCCCGAATTATGTAATTTGCGTGCAGACGTATTTATAATCTGGAATAAGAGAAAGAAACTGAGATCAGTTGAAATATTTAACTTAAAAAATTAGCATTTTTGGTATAAAATTGGGGCTGGTACAGGTTTCAGGGTCTACCATCTGACCTGAAACCAGCTGGACAACAGACATTTTAGGCACTTATGTAGCATTGGAGATTAATGATAATAATGATCAACGGCATGAAAAAGTAAATAGTTACTAATAGTCACTAATATATATAGTAAAAGTAAAAAAATAATAGTAAAAATGAATACGAAAATTGTGGTGAAGTTGGGATATTTTTTAAATATATGTCTGCAGTCTGCACGCGTATTACATCATTCAAGCGGCGGACCTATTTTTTCGCACACGCCATTGACCCCTGCGAAAATCAATATGTGTAAAGTCCCATAACTTGACTTATTCTCGATTATCGATTGCGTGGGTGAATGCATGCAACTTCAAAACTCAATTTCTTGGCCATTTCTCAGCCGATTTTCACCAATGAACGCTTAAAATGATCAGAATCACTTGGAGATTGCATTTTTATGTTCAGATTATTAAGAATTTGGTAAACTCATGGTAATCATGACAGACAAATTGCCAATATACTACAGACAAAACGCGAATGCAACACAGACAAAACGCGAATGCAACACAGACAAAACACCAATGTATCACAGACAAAATGCTTTGGCAGCATTTTGCTGTGTTGCATTGGTGTTTTGTCTGTGTTGCATTCACGTTTTGTCTGTGTTGCATTGATGTTTTGTCTGTGATCCATTGGGGTTTTGTCTGTGTTGCATTGGCGTTTTGTCTGTAGTATATTGGTGATTTGTCTGTCATGATTACCATGAGTTTACCAAATTCTTAATACTCTGAACATAAAAATGCAATCTCCATGTGATTCTGATCATTTTAAGTGTTCATTGGTGAAAAATCGGCTGAGAAATGGCCAAGAAATTGAGTTTTGAAGTTGCATGCATTGTTCTTCATTTACCCACGCAATTGATAATCGATGCCAATAGGCCTAACAGACGCGTGCATAATTGTGGCGTGCCACGCATCAATAAACATTTTTGATCTGATGCAAGCGGGTCGCGGGCAACGGGTCAATGTAAGGTCAATGTAAAGCAAGGCCGTGTGCTGGTCAATGTAAGGCAAGGCCGCGTGGCGCGGGTCAATGCAACGCACACAGTAGGTAATATATATATATAATGGGTTGATATAGTACTCATACAAAAAGGGCTGTCGGCCGATATAGTCCTCAAGGACTATATCATCCCCCGGGGTAAGAAGGGGTAAGAAGTCCATCAGGGGATAAATCCCGGTAATCCTTCATTTGTACCTGTGATTTAGGACCGAAAATGTACTCAAAAAGTGTCCCTGTCGCTGTGATGTAGACACCCTCCCGGTCACGTCCGGCACACTATTTTTCATTTCACGTGTGACATCCTATCTCCAGTTCTAGGGTGCGCCAGAAGCTGAAACTTGGGGGAGATATTGGCGCAACCCCCCTCTACTTTGCATGAATTGGGGGGGGGGGGGTCGCAGCGATCCTTACAGGGTGTGTTGCTATAAGTGCAAAACATTTTATTGGCTTTTCTGGTGTCCCGCACAGGTACGGCACCCACTGATTTCTGAGCTGTGGGAGGGGTATAAATCTAAAATTTTGGGGATGTGTTACCAACACCCCTCCCCTACTATACATACACTATTGAATAATGTGAGATTAATGTGAAAAAAATCTAAAATATTCTTTTAA
This sequence comes from Sphaerolaimus hirsutus, assembly GCA_964036195.1. Lineage (NCBI taxonomy): Eukaryota > Metazoa > Nematoda > Chromadorea > Monhysterida > Sphaerolaimidae > Sphaerolaimus > Sphaerolaimus hirsutus. The sequence goes on along the minus strand of OZ038456.1, from coordinate 6,313,301 downwards.
TCTCTAAAAAACACAATCCCCCAATAGATGGATGACAAATAATTCACTTTTTAGAAAAAAATTTAATAGACATTTAAAGAGCTGGTTTACAATACTATAAAGGGAAGGGTTTGATGACAAATAATTCACTTTTTAGAAAAAAAATTATAAGACACTTAAAGAGCTGGTTTATAATACTATAAAGGGAAGGGTTTGATGACAAATAATTCACTTTTTAGAAAAAAATTTATTAGACACTTAACGAGCTGGTTTACAATACTATAAAGGGAAGGGTTTGATGATTAAAGTTATGTAAAGAACCATACCTCTACCATGCCTGCATTGCAAAATTTACTTAGGGGGAATTTTATGACACCATAATGACATCATTTCAGGAACAAAAATTTACAAAATTTACACTTTGAAATTCCCACCAAGTAAATTTTGCAATGCAGGCGTTTTAGAGGTGTGGTTCTTTACATAACTTTAATCATCAAACCCTTCACTCTAAAGTATCGTGAACCAGCTTTTCAAGTGTCTAATAAAAAAGTTCTAAAAAGTGAATTATTTGTCATCCATCTATTGGGTGATCGTGTTTTTTAGAGAATAAAAAAATATTTTAGAAATTTTTCACATTAATCTCACATTTTTGAATAGT
>OZ038456.1:6229618-6312464 GCA_964036195.1 Sphaerolaimus hirsutus | reverse complement strand
AACGCCTTTTATTTATAGAAATGTGAAAACCTTTTATTTACCTCCCTCCCTCCATCCATCCCCCAAACCACCATAATCATTGATAACGTGTATTTCATTTATTCAGATGGTATGAAGGGCTTCAAATCAAAATGGCGCCAGAATGGTAATACCACCTGGCAAAAATCCTAAAATAGTGATCCCATCCCAGTTTATATCGGGTCATTTAATTATGAGAGATTTGTATTGAATGAAATGTGATATCTTGATATCTTACCTTTGATTCCTGTGCTGGTGTGTTCCACAGGTTGATTTTTGTCAGCAAAAACGAGTTTTGTTAGTATTGTAATGATTGTTAAGCATATTATCGCCATGATATCGCATTACAGATTGTTCCACTGATCCTGAGTATCATCAAAACGTGAAGTGTAACTGTAAATTTTACAATATTCCTTCAGCTACTACTGCGTGTAAGTATAAAGTACCGTATTTCCTCAAAATACCCCCAGTGGGTTTATAACATCATAATCGAATTTTGAGGTGAGGGGTTAACTCGAAAGGATATTTTTAGGAAATACAGCCGTGACTAGTGATGTTCAAAACGCCATAACTTTGGCACCAATAGTGATGTAAAAAGCGCCAGGACTTTGGCGCCGAGCGCAAAAAGCGCCATGGCGCTTTTCTAACCCCAGCGCCAAGCGCCAATATCGCCAAGTGCCAGTATCGCAATGGCGCTTTTCTAACCCCAGCGCCAAGCGCCAATGGGGCCAATGGGGCCAAATGCCAGAATCGCCATGGAGCTTTTTATGGACATGGCGCCAAGCGCCAATAGCACCAGAGCAAGATAGCGCCAAATGACAAAAGCGCCATGGCTAGTGATGGAAAACGCGCCAGGATGTTGGCGCCAAGCGCCAAAAGCGCCATGGCGCTTTTTGGACCACGGCGCCAAGCGCCAATGGCGCCAGAGCATTTTAGCGCCAAGCGCCAATGGCGCCAGAGCATTTTAGCGCCAAGCGCCAAAAGCGCCATGGCGCTTTTCTGAACGACGGCGCCAAGCGCCAATGGCGCCAGAGCATTTTAGCGCCAAGCGCCAAAAGCGCCATGGCGCTTTTCTGAACGACGGCGCCAAGCGCCAATGGCGCCAGAAGGCAATGGCGCCAAGCGCCAATGGCGCCAGCGCCAAAATGAATTTGCTTCTTACAGTGCACACACAATTCTTGGTGTCGTATATCCGTACCTAATTCTCGCTTTGTAAGCTGTAGCAGTTCTGAAACCACTAGCCTAGCAGTATCCTCATTTTTAGCCAAAAAGCATTCCTATTTAACATTGTAAAAACGTTCGATGTTGTATTGTACCATTTCAGTTTTCACCGAAGTCACGGTGACAACTAGTGTGCTTAGTCATATTGTGCCAGCTTCTAACGCGAGAGCCTACTTCTTTTCACACCAAGTACATCTTCAGACCTATTTACAAAACACTTTTCCCATGTCAATGGCAAGTAAATTGCAAGAGAATTTGGAGTAATTACTGGAAAAATAGGCAACAGTTATATTGTTTTAGGCTGCTCCAAGAATTCAAATGCAGACATCCACTTTTAATTTCATCATCATTTAACAGTCTTCTTTTGACTTTTTGCATCAAGACAGTTTTTACTTTTTACTACTTACCTATTCACTCACTAGATATTTTGCAATCTTTTGGCGCATTAGTGTACAATTTCACACATGAAAAAAAAACATTGGTGGTTGTTTTAATTAGTTTTGCGTTTGTTTATTACTGTAAAACCTTCCATTTGGTCATGCTAACGTGTAAGGATAGCCCCACCTTCTTCTGAACGCGTCCCATATACTTCCAAAGTGTGTAGCCTGCATATACTTCTAAAGTGTTCATGCTCCCCCAATGTAGCCTTCAAAATATAACAAATGTATAACGAGTCAAAATATAGGTAAATGGATTTTTTGGCAAAAATCACCACTTGCTAAATGTAACATCACGAAGTCCTTCCTGCCGCATGTCTGGTATAGATTTAAATTTTTAAAAGTATGAATTCTGTGCATTTTTCGCTGTCTGGTGGTGGCGCTTTTTTGGCGCTTTTTAAAATGCCAGCGCCAGGCGCCAAAGGCGCCACCGATGGATAGCGCCAAGCGCCAAAAGCGGCATGGCGCTTTTTCATACCCCGGCGCCAAGCGCCAATGGCGCCAGAGCGTTTTAGCGCCAAGCGCCAAAAGCGCCAATGCGCTTTTTGCTTTGTCGCTAGCGCCAAGCGCCAGCGCCATGGCGCTTTTCCATCACTAGCCATGGCGCTTTTTGCTTTGGCCTTAACGCCAGGCGCCAGCGCCATGCCGGTTTTACATCACTAGGCACCAAGCGTCAAAAGCGCCAAAAGCGTCATGGCGCTTTTACATCACCAGCCGTGACACTTCACACCGTGGATAAAGTATCAGAAATACACGGTGAATCACCACAAGTTCACATTTTAACAGAGATTGATAAGAGATAGGTGGAAAATTTTTAAAATGTCTGGAATTTCCTTTAGTGTAGATCTGCAAAATTTCTATGCTCAAAAAAAATGAAGATAATTGAGCAAGCCAAGTCCCAACTGCTTCACTTCACAAATATTTTTCGTGGGTTTTTCGAAGATGACAGGAGAATTCTGCCTCCAAGATTTTGGTAACCACCACTTTAATAACAAACACTAACCACCACAAATGGTGCAAACGTAACAATGAACCTCTTGTTTGAGCGGTTTCCATAGAGAACCATAGTTGCGAAAGCGTGTTTACGCTTACCTAAAATACCCGGGTGAATGGGTATTTAAACTTACACTTATGGTTATGCTTTCATAAAATACCCATACGCTTTATTACGCTACCTCAGCCAAAATACCTGTGTACTAAAAGTGTAAAAAAATTATATGACCCAGTTTTATGCTTTTGAAAAAGCGTGCAACTACAAGGAACAGCAAGAGCACTTTCTAAAAAAATTGACTGCTCACGCATTTTCACACTTCCCTAGTTTTTTTAAAAAATACCTTACGCTTAAGTACCCATACGGAAAATTCGGAAAGTGTATTCACGTATGCTTACGTTTATGCTTTCCAAAAATACCAGTATTTTAACAACTCTGTAGAGAACGAACGGTCCGGAATCTATGTGATGCTGATGAATGATGATAATCGCAATTCATCAGCACAATTCAGTAATCTACCGTATTTACTCGAATATTTCCTCCCTCTTGAATAATCCCCCTTGAATAAGTCCCGCCTGCTAGATCAGTGATGAAAAAATAACCCTCTCTTAAAAAATTCCCCCCTTAAGAACTTAGGGTCAATTACCGTATATCATTCAATAAGTCCTCCCCCTTGAATAACATCCCTCCTTGAATTACTCCCCCCTTTTGGCCAGATGAGGGAAAATAACTCCCTCTCGAATAACGCCCGTCTTGAATAACTCCCATCTATGGGTATTTGATGTGTATCCACAATGTGTATTTGAATTTTTTGGATACAGATGAACACGAATTTAGGCATGAAAACTTTGTTTTTGTTGTTGTTGAAGTGTTAAATACCTGAATTACATGACTTGATGGAATGTATTCATATTTACAATGAATAATGTGCAAGTTCTGAGGACCCCTTCTTTGAAAGACATCCCGCTTGAATAACCCCCCATTCAAAACCTCTGACGAAATAATAACTCCCCTGTGGTCTTATTCAAGGATATACGGTAGTTATTATGTCCAATATGCACTAAAATGGCATTTACCGTATGTCTTCTAATACAACGTCGGAGTTTCATTTTTTGTCAACTTTTTTACCTGCCGTTCTTTTGGTGGTGCTGTTCTATTGGAGGCTGCTGCTCTATTTTTTTCATCAAACTATTTTCCATGAGACATTTTAATATCAGAGCATCAATTCAAACAAAACCAACAATGAATATTTTACAACACCTGATAATCATAGTTCTGAGCATCCTGGATGTTCACACCACCAATTTTCCAAATATTGTTGTGTTTTCGAATTCTTACAACGTAATTTCTACATGACGTTCTATTGGGGGTTCCGTTCTATTGGAGGCTGCCGAAACTAGGAAGAAAAAATAACTGGAGGAAAAGACAACTGCTCCCGTTGAATAGGTCCCCCCGTGAGTAACTCCCAGTGTTGCAAAAACGTATTTACATTTACCCGAAATACCCGGGTATTTCGGTATTTATATTTACGTTTACGTTTACGTATTTGGAAAATACCCTTACGTATTGTTACGTATTCCTGACCGAAATACCCGGGTACTAATGAAAACGTAAAAAAAAATCCTATCGATGACACGTTCACGCATTTAAAATGGCTGCACCACGCACAACAAACAAAATTTTTTACATTTTTGCAAAAATGTAAAATGTATATTTTACAAAAACGGTGTATGAATAAAACATAACTGCATGCATGCAGTCTTACACATAATACGGGCTACATAAAAATGCATTATTGTGTTCGAATGGCAAGCATGTGAAGTAGACTGTTTTTGCTGTTTTTGAATATTTTTGGAGTTGGATTCTGACGACAACACGGCAGCTGTCGACAGCACAAAGTCAGAACTTGAAGATGTAATTTTTTCTCAATTTTTATGTTTATCTCATCGTTGTTTGTGTCCAACATTATTGTTTTGTTATCATTGTCTCACTTCATGTTGTTGGTGGTGAAGTGTATGAAGTGCTAAAAACATTAAGATATAGCATGGAAATCAGTGATTGACACATCATAAGGTGAAAATAATGGTATTTTCCAAAACTAGTGATGGAAAAAGCACCAGACTTTTGGCGCCAAGCGCCAAAAGCGCCATGGCGCTTTTCTGACCCCCAGCGCCAAGCGCCAATGGCGCCAGAGCAAAACAGCGCCAAGCGCCAAAAGCACCATGGCGCTTTTCTGAACCTCAGCGCCAAGCGCCAATGGCGCCAGAGGGTCATAGCGCCAAGCGCCAATAGCGCCAGCGCCAAAAAAATTTTTAGGCTATTCATTTGTAGAATAAAGAATTCGTGAATTTGACGTACCGCTAATGTTGTAGTAGTCGATTTAACTTTTGCCCTTAAAGTTCAATCAACCACTACAATGGGGTTCATACATTGGTAAAATACCAGGGATATATTTTCCAGTCAAACAATTTGACTGGGGAGATTTCAATGGGAAGTTCTTTGCCCCTCACATCTAATAGGCACAGTTATTTAAGTGATATTTATTCTCATTTAGCTAACAGTTGGGTTTATTCTAGGGAGAGGACTTATTTGAGAATTTATGATATTTTTTCCTTTGCTATATAGAGACATTTATTGTTAAAATGTATTCGTTTGTTAAAATGTTAAAATTTATTGTGAAAATGTTAAATGTACTCGAAAAATACATGTACCTAGAGTAAATATTTCATTTGCCATGTTTGCAGGAATATTATTTGCACGATTAGAAGACAAAAAATCTTTAATTTTCTTAAAAATCTAAAAATTTAAAATACTTTTCTTAAAATCTTCTTTTAGTTATCAATGTTCAACAGTTGAGGCTTAAAATGAATAAAGGTCGGTATAATACCTGTACATTTTTTGAGCAAACAATAAAATATTTGCTCCACATCGAAATATAACAATCTCTTAAGTAAAAAGTAAACACATTTTAACACCTCTGCTTTTGTCCTATGTATAACAGATTTGTCCCCAAATATTTCCTTATCAATATTTTATTAATAGTAATGTCCTCTAACACCTAACATATTTATCAATATTTATTAAGTTGTTGTCAAAATTGGTCAACTGGGTTGTCAATTTTCATTGTATTATAACAATTTTTTAAATCATGGTTGACGCTTTTTTGGCGCCATTTGGAATGCCAGCGCCAGGCGCCAATGGCGCCACCAGAAGATGGCGCCAAGCGCCAAAAGCGCCATGGCGCTTTCTCAGAGCCCGGCGCCAAGCGCCAATGGCGCCACAGCGTTTTAGCGCCAAGCGCCAAAAGCGCCATGGCGCTTTTTGCTTTGGCGCTAGCGCCGAAGGAAAAAGCACCATGGCACTTTTGGCGCTTGGCGCTTTTTTGCCCGTCGCCATTGGCGTTTTGTGCCATGCCCATGAAAAGTGCCATGGCGCTTTTGGCGCTTGGCGCTTGGCGCTATTTTGCTCTGACGCCATTGACGCTTGGCACTAGTGGTCGGAAAAGCGCCATGGTGCTTTTGGCGCTTGGCGCCAAAGGATTGGCGCTTTTCACATCACTACACATGGCATTATTAGAGTCCTTTACATGACGTATGACAATTTATAGGGTCTTTCACATGACACTGACATTTTACAGGCTCTTTTACACTGCATTCTTATGCAGTCTTATGCTTCTCTTACTCTTATACTGCTTACTGTTGAGGGTGCTAAACTACCCATTTTGCTAGCTACGAGTATTGTTGCTTTGTTCAATTTTTTTTGCCTGATTTTTGTTTGTTGGTTCATTAAATTTATTACTTGTTGAAGTACCCTGGCAAAATCAACAGTTTCACACTGTAAAGCTACCACCATCAGAGCGAAATGGACAAACTTGCATGAAAATTTCCGTTTCCAGCAATTTTTCATTTTTCGATTTTCCATTTTCAGTAATTATTTCATTTTTTATGTATTTTCGCTGATGAATTTTTTACTTTTCCATTTTTTGTCTTCCGGCAAGCGAAATTTATTTATTTATGATTCTGTTTTCCGGCTGCTGAAATTGTTTTTACCTTTCCATTTTCGCAAAAAAAATTTGACACGCTAACCCAGACCCTTTATTTAAAACCAGGATTGTCCTAAAATGATGATGTCGATTCTCACGTTATATCGAAATGTCAACCCTTTTTGCCGAGCAGTAGACTAACGTCTTATATTTAAGCACACTTTCAGGGGCGGGGCCAACGTAAAATGCTACCGCAGGGGGCAGTCCCAGACCCAGTAAATTGCCCTGTAAAATGTCACATGTCATGCAAAGTGTCAAAAGTCATGGAAAATGCCCTGCAAAATGACAACTCGGTCCATTTTCCATTACTAGTGATGGAAAAAGCGCCAGGCTTTCGGCGCCAAGCGCCAAAAGCGCCATGGCGCTTTTCTGACCCCGGCGCCAAGCGCCAATGGCGCCAGAGCGTTTTAGCGCCAAGCGCCAAAAGCGCCATGGCGCTTTTCTGAACCTCAGCGTCAAGCGCCAATGGCGCCAGAGGGTGATGGCGCCAAGCGCCAATAGCGCCAGCGCCAAAAAATTTGTTCTACAATTTGATGGTAGAAAAATGAGTGCATAACTGTGAGTGACGTACCGCTGAAGTCATAGTAGTCTATTCAACTTCTGCCCATTCAAACAACCACTAAATCGGGGCAAAATTTCTTAAATAACCGCTCTGGAGAGATACATATCTGGTCGATTTGGGGGGGGGCTCGAGCGATAGTAGCCTAAAATTTAGCCTCAGGTTAGATAGATAGCTGAGCGGCACCGGGGATAGATAGATAGATAGCCGGAGCGTTTGTTGGGGGGTAACCACCCCCCACCCCCCTCCAACCCCCGCCAGACTGAACCCCTGATTTAGACTGCAAGAAAGAATTGGGAGCAAAGCATAAAAGGGGATTTACCGCGATTTTAACACCTCTGCTTTTTTTCGATGTTCACATCTATTTGTATAAAGTCTACCCTAATATCAATCAATATTTATTCAGTTGCCTCAAAATTGATCAACTGCAGTGTCGATTTCACCGTATTATAACAATTTTTTATTATAATGGTTTTTCAAATGCCGGCGCCAGGCGCCAATAGCGCCACCAGAAAATGGCGCCAAGCGCCAAAAGCGCCATGGCGCTTTCTCAAACCCCAGCGCCAAGCGCCAATGGCGCCAGAGCGTTTTAGCGCCAAGCGCCAAAAGCGCCATGGCGCTTTTTGCTTTGGCGCTAGCGCCAGGCGCCAGCGCCATGGCGCTTTTCCATCACTATCCATGACGTTAGACACTTTGCATGACATTTGACATTTTACAGGGTCTGGGACTGGCGCCAGTCAGCTCATCCGTCCATTCTATGCCCAACTATGCAATAATACTCGTTAAATGCGATATTTATTCGCAGGTGTAGAAATTACATACCTGACCTAGGTTACAACTTTGTACCTACACATCAGGAAACAGGCTACCGTAGCTATTGTAGTCACCCATGAAAATATTCACACTCGATTTAGGTAAGCTGTCTTTTACTAAAAACAACTGAAGCGTATTTCCTTTGCTGCTTTTTTGCACTGGTCCATGATTTTTGAATCACCTTATTTCTCTAGATTGCTTATTTTGATACCGTATTTCGTCGAATAGAAGAACGGCATTCTATTTTTGTCGACTTTTTACCTGAAGTTTTATTGACGGCCGTTGTTCTATTTTTTTACACAAATTTTTTCATACATTTTTTCATTTGAACACAATTTCATTTTTTCTGAAACTTGAGCAACATTTAAATATCAGAGCATTAATTTGTACCTTGATATCAATATTTGAGTGCTGGAGAACGTTCTCGCCATTGTTTTTGGCACTCTTCCAACGTTATATCTATCTGCCCTTCTATTTGAGGCTGCTCTTCTATTGTTTTCATGAGTGCTAAAAAAGCCAAAACGTACCGTTCTATTCGAGAAATACGACTCTATTAGAAAGATACTGTAAATTTAAGTGCAATCAGGCGGGTTGCACTTAACCACTGTCCAAAAATAGTGACAGTGAACTTTTGTATTTTAATGTCAACTTGAATCAAAATTCTCATAAAACTCAATTTTGTGAAACTCGAAAATGGATATTTCAGCTACGTCCTTCACAGAAACTGAACTGAAGTCAATTTTTGCGAATTTTGACAAAGGTTAATATTGATATTTTATGTCGAATTAATGGATTTTTGAATCTTACAGAGTTGTTAAAAAACCGGTATTTTTGGAAAGCGTAAGCGTAAGCGTAAATACACTTTCCAAAGTTTCAGTATGGATACTGAAAGCGTAAGGTATTTTTAAAATACCTGGGAAAGCGTAAATAAAAGGGTAAGCGTAAAAAAATTTTAAGAGACGTTTTCTCAGTGAATTCTTTCCAAATCAAGCTCTCAGCTACATTTTTCGGATGTCCACTTAGTAGTCTGCCCCCATATGTTGTTTGTCAATTCACCGGCAGCGACACTTACCGTATTTCTTCTAATACGAGAGCACCGTTCAATTTTTTTGTCAACTTTATTTGCCTGCCGTTCTATGGGAGGTGCCGTTCTATTGGAGACTGCCGTTCTATTAGAAGAAACACGGTAAGTCATCTTTGTATCTTCCAACTTGGAGTTAGTGCTGTCGACGGCGACAACATCGTCCTCGGAATCCATTTTCAGCCCAAAATTTCTTATCTGAAGCCACGATTTTGCTCGACGACACAGTATTAGCAAGACATTCATACTGCGACACAATTTGTAAATGTGCCACTATTTCCAGCACATTATTGCACGCACGCAGTAATTTTTTTGGTACGCAGTTTCGTTCACTCTTTTTTGTGGTTTTATGCTTTTTTTAAAGTGTAAAACTGAACCGTGTGAAAAGCTTTTTTACGCTTTTAGTACCCGGGTATTTTGGCCGGGAAAGCGTAAAAAAGCGTACGGGTATTTTATGAAAGCGTAAGCGTAAGCGTAAGTATAAATACCCATTTACCCGGGTATTTCGGGTAAGCGTAAATACGCTTTCGCAACTCTGGAATCTTAGACTTGTGAAAAATGAATGATTGTATGACTGTCAACGTGTCAACTCGTCACAATGTGGGACCAAATTTCGATGGTCGCTCTGAAAGATTCATGGTTCAAATAATCCAATTTACTTCAGTCAAATATTTACCTACTTTTAGTTTAAATTGCATAGGTTTTTAAACACGTCAAATGTTTTACCTATTTTCTGCAGACAACAGCGGGTCGATTAGCAAAGATGAGATCGTTTCGGCAGCTGAAGCTCTCGGTTTGCAGTTGGAAGATCCCAGTGAATTGGAATCTCTGCTGATGGTGATTTTTTAAATGTTGTTTTTGCCTTCGCTGAAGTTGTTGAAAGTACCGGAAATTTTCCAAATATTTTTCTGTTTTGGCACTCTTGCAATGTAATTTTAACCTGCCGTTCTATTGAAGGCTGCCGTTCTATTGGAGTTATGCCTTTCTATTAGAAGAAATATGTTAAGTATTTTTCTAGTAAACGTAAATACGTTTGAAAAGCTACGCGGGCGCATCGAGCGCCCTACATGCGCCCTACATACGCCCTACCCCTCAATCGAATCGGTGCCCAGGAGTTCGACGCGAACGGCGACGGCGACATTGAGTACCCCGAGTTTTCCATCGCCATGCGCAGATTACTGGCCGCGTCGCTCAGGAGGGCCAGCACTGCCGCGTCGGCAACTGGCGAGTGGTTTTGGGTAAATTTGGACATGTCAATGCGTATTGTAAATACACGAAATGGATAGGTACACTTATGAAAAAGTACTTGTACTTACCTGTACACATACATTTGAAAAATACACTTATACAGAAAGTGTATTTCAGAAATTTCAATGCGGGACGTGAAAAGTGACTACACTTCTACATATTTACAGTAGTGGCTGGATTATTAGATATATGTGGTTAAGTACTTTAGAGTATACCTATTTGCAAAAACCACAGCATTTTGCATCTTTCTTCAGCGCTACACCTACTTTGCCTTTCTTTCACATTTATTGTCTGGATAGTCAGTTTTTACAGGTTTTCCAAATAGTTCCCGGACAACGTGGGCATCTGCGGTGCAGCAATGCTTCGAAGTTTTTGACGTGGTACAGTCATTTAATTTTTTAAATTCTTTTGTATACCATATTTGCTTGAATAATTTCCCCCTGTCAGACGTTTTAGGAAAAATAATTCCTCCGTGAAAAATTCCCCCCCCCCCCCTTAAGGCATTTGATACATTTGTTATGTCTAGGTAATTTGAAAAAATGGAAGGTTTTTGTGTCAACAAAGCATCTTTTGTGGAAGGATTTGACAGAGACATGCTTGGAAATTTTTTTACGAAATAACAATTCCTCCCTCTGAATAATACACCCCACCCCCTCGAATACCCCCCCCCCCCTTGAAAAGTCTGATGAAAAATTCCTCAAGGTAATCATTCAAGCAAATACACTAAATTTAAAAAAACCATTAACCCCTCGACATTCAGGACGCGACCGGCTACATATCAGAGTCCGGATTTCGATATATCTTGAAAGAATTGGGTGGAATCTCCGACGAGAATGTTATCGACAACGTTTACAATGAAGTCGATATCGCTGGCACCGGTATGATCGACTACACTGGATTCGAGGCTTTTGTGCAAACTTATATGAGTGAAGACGATTTTGCTCCGGAAAGCAGGTGTAAAAATGGTGGAGTGTAGGGAGGGATGGATAGGGTTTTTTAAAGCGCGTGATGTAAAAGTGATGTAAATGTTTAGTGATGTAAAAGCGCCATGGCGCTGGCGCCTGGCGCTAGCGCCAAACCAAAAAGCGCCATGGCGCTTTTGGCGCTTGGCGCCTTTTTGCAGTGGCGCCATTGGCGCTTGGCGCTCACACTTTAAAAAGCGCCAAAAAAGCGCCATACAATCTGTGTACGATTTCGAAAGGTGGCATCAAATATGCCATCAAAATATGAGATGATTGTTTTTGTTGTTCCATCCAATTTTTCCATCACCTAACAATTATGGTTCACACATCCAAATTTCATAATTTTAATATAAATAGCACAACTTCACTTGCTTTAACAGAGTAACGTACTGAAACTTTTTGCATTCAGAATAAAACTACCTACCGTATTTCCTCGAAATACCCCCCGGGGGGTGATTGTTTCATAGTGGTCCCGAGAGGGGGGGGTTAAACGAGGGGGGGGGTATTTCGAGGGGGGGTATTATTTCACAAGAAGATTTTTGAAAACCAAGTATGAAATTGGCGTCTGAAACGTACGCAGACGTCAAAAAATGCAACAAAAACCGCCATTTATAAGGTTCTGTAGACTAATATTAGTATGTAGATGGTATGTACCAGAGTTGCGAAAGCGTATTTACGCTTACCCGAAATACCCGGGTAAATGGGTATTTATACTTACGCTTACGCTTACGCTTTCATAAAATACCCATACGCTTTTTTACGCTTTCCCGGCCAAAATACCCGGGTACTAAAAGCGTAAAAAAGCTTTTCACAGTTTAGTCTTACGCCTTTGAAAAAGCGTAAAACCACAAAATAGTGAGAGACTACGTACCAAAAAAAGTGACTGCGTGTGAGCAGTAATTCACTAGAAATAGTGGCACATGTACAAATTGTGTCGCGATATGAATGTTTTGTGTCATCGATCAAAATCGTGGTTTCAGATTAGAAATTTTGTCGCTGAAAATGGATCACGACGACGATTTTATCGCCGTCGACAGCACTAACTCCACGTGATAAGATGAGGATGACTAAGTGTTGCTGCAGATGAATAACGAAACAGAATATGAGGGCAGACTATACTAACGTGGACATCCGTAAAATGTCGCTGAGAGCTTGATTTGGAAACAATACACTGAGAAATAAGCCTCTAAAAGATTTTTACGCTTACGCTTTTATTTACGCTTTCCTAGGTATTTTAAAAATACCTTACGCTTTCAGTATCCATACTCAAGATTTGGAAAGTGTATTTACGCTTACGCTTACGCTTTCCAAAAATACCGGTATTTTAACAACTCTGGTATGTACACTGTTCTAACATGACACCAACATTGTTTTAACGTGTGTTCTGCACTACGCAGAACACAAACTGCAGTATTTGTCATGTACGTTCTCTTTACAGTCAATTTGGGGGGGGGGGTATTTCGAGGGGGGGGTGATTGTTAGTGATGTAAAGGCACCGGGGCACCGGTGCCCCGGTGCTGAACACCGAAGGGCGCCAGCACCGGTGCTGGTGCGGTGCCATTGCAATCTTCAGGGGTGCCATGCCGGTGCCGGTGCCATTTTTTTCAGAATAGCACCGGTGCCGGTGCGGTGCGGTGCCATTTTTTTGCCGGTGCCAAAGGTGCTAGCACCAGGGCAAAGTAAAAGGCACCGGGAAAGGCACCGGCCAAGGCTTCATGTGCTGTGCAATTTTGTCCATAGTATGTGGTTATTCATATTTCAAAAAACAGCGATATATTTACCCAACCGTTTTTGCCTATTTTGTAAACCTCCCATCAAATAAATATACCTACTGTGAAATCCATTATACCCGATACGTGATCTGATGAGCGAATCTAAAATTTTGTTGAATTTTAAATGATTTTTATATTTTATATTTATCTTACTTTTTTGTTCAAAATTTGTTGTCAGTTTATGACAGAGATAGTTCCATTCTCTGTACAGCAACGACTCCGATCAGTAGACAATAGTGGCTATGGACATTGTAATGAATTAAATATTTTGTCTTTCATGTGTAATCATTATAATTGCTTCATAAAAGTGATTGCCACATCATTCTGATCATTTTATGTGCTCAACCATCAAAATCGGTTGAAAATTCATGGAAATATGCGCTTCCAAAGGTGAGACCACTGAGAAACTGCCCGATATTTACTTCAGAAAATCCAGCCCGGTGCGGTGCCTTTCGGTGCTAGCACCGGCAACCCGCCGGTGCCCTTCGGTGCCGGTGCTATTTTTTCCAAAAGGCACCGGTGCCGGTGCGGTGCGGTGCCATTTTCTGGCCGGTGCCCCAGGGTGCCAGGTGCCCTTTTCATGCGTTGGCAAAGGTGCCGGTGCGGTGCGGTGCCATTTTTCCCGGTGCCTTTAACATCACTAGTGATTGTTTCATAGTGGTCTCGAGAGGGGGGGGGTCAAACGAGCGGGGGGGTATTTCGAGGGGGGGTATTTCGAGGAAATACGGTATATAGCATGCTGAATGTACACGTCAAAACAATCTATCTATCATATCACAACTAGGTATTTTTCCCCACGGTAACCCTCCGCCCCAAACGATCCAGCTATCATCTATCCCCAAAGCGATTTTTGAGATATTTTGTCCCAATTTGAGGATATACGGCACTTGCATTGCAAGTAATGCACTTGCGAGTAATTTTTTTGCACTAATTTTCACGCAGTTTCATTCATCAAGTAGAGGAACAGCTTTGTGTATTGAGCGTCCAGTTCGATCCATATACAACGTGCCATGTAACATTTAACACTGATGTACATGTACATGGCTAATTGTAAATCGGACGAGAAATTTTTGGCGCTGGCGCTATTGGCGCTTGGCGCCATTGTCCTCTGGCGCCACTGGCGCTTGGCGCTACAGTCTGGAAAAGCGCCATGGCGCTTTTGGCGCTTGGCGCTAAAATCGTTTGGCGCCATTGGCGCTTGGCGCCGCAATGTGAAAAGCGCCATGGCGCTTTTGGCGCTTGGCGCCAAAACTCTGGCGCTTTTCACATCACTACCTAGTCCTCAATACACCTGTTTTCACCATGATCTGTGTGAAAACTGAAATGGCGACATTGTCTACTGTATTTACAGCTTAGGTATTCTTATTGTATGCCAAATGTGTTTAAGTTTTCACATTTTTCAAATTTAGACTTTCATTAATTTAAATTCACATTAAATTTAAATTAAATCATTCAACCGTGTTGATAAATCCACATTTGAAAGAAATTCACTTTTCACCGAAGTCATGGTGAAAACTCGATTGTGTAGGCACAATTCATTCATATTTAATTCCACACTTATTTTAAAAATTCATTTATCTAAAAAAAGCGAACCACGAGTCAAATTGAAAATGTTCGATAAAAAACGAGTGTCATTTTTGCACATCATCTACTACCTTCCACACCACTACTATCAGATTTTGTCCGATCAATATTTTCACTGAGCGCAACACAACAAGTCATGGCACACTTGTTCAGCACATCTCTGGACGTTGTGCAAAGTCCGGACTGTGTCCACTTTTCACAGTTTTCGTCAACATCTTGGTATTGAGTACAGTCGGAATCTGCAAATTAGATACCGTGTTTGCTTGAATAATTCCCCCATCTTGTAAAATTCCACCCTTTAAGATGAGTGAGAAAAAAATTGTCCCCCTTGAACTATTCCCCGTTAAGGGATATGATCAATTTGTTGTGTCCAATTTGAACAAAAATAACACGTTATTGTGTTACCTAATAATATTCATGGAGCGAGCAGATAGAAACGTTGTTGAAATTTTTGACAAAAAAATTGATCCATCCCCTTGGATAATTCCCACTCCCCCTCGAATAGTTATCTTTCAACGAAGTCTGACGATAAAACAATTCCCCAGGGGAATTATTCAAGCAAATACGGTAAATTTTCAACTGGCAGATTCAAATGTGTCAAATTTTTCACCTCAATTGTAGAAAATATCTAACCGAGACACGCAGCTGTACATTCCGACTTTGTTTCGAATCTATTTCCATTCCCTCCGCAACCCATGTAGTTGTATGGGGCGCAATCTTTTCCGGTGAATGTCCATTTTATTCCGGATTTCTTTCCGCCGCACCAGTAGCCCGCTTTTCCTTATAAGTGGTTGATTTGTGAACTGATGCGAAATCTTAGATATGTCAACTGGGGTTAAAACGCGATCATCAACGCCCTTACCGACCTGTCCTGAACCCGATACCCGAACCCGACTCTACTACCCAAAGCCGAACCCGATACCCGAACCCGACTCTACTACCCAAACCCGAACCCGATACACGAGCGCAATACCCAAAACCGGCACTCAATATCCGAAAATACCTGCAAAAGTTTTCCGCAGTTCAATATTTCAAGCGTTTTGGAAGTGTTGTGAATAAACTTCCAGTTGTATGGTGTAGTGCCATTTTACAGGGCATTTTACATGACTTTTGAAACTTTCCATGACCTTTGACATTTTACATGGCATTTTACAGGGTCTAGGACTGTCGCCAGGGAAAATTGTAAAGACGTGTTCTAACCTGCCTCCATCCCACATCTACTCTTCCAATTTGGGCTGATTTTCGCCTCTCCCACATTTATACACGTTTTTCTACATTCATCTTCACTTTCAAAGTTATTTCTCGTCCCATTGCAGCCGCCGTACCAAAAAAATTGACAGTACCCACTGCGGAAATAATATCTGCTTTGATAGGTTGAGCCGCAAAAGTTCCCGGGGTTGTAGGGTTCTTGGCAGGGATCTGGGGTGGGTAAAGTTTTGTTGTTTTTATTAGAAAATTTGAGAGGACTGGGGCCAGTTTGGGAGGTAAACTGGCAAATGCGAAGAAAAATTATTTTTTACTTTTGTTTTTTACTTCGTTTTTGCCTATTTACTTTCCATTTCACTCCATTTTAGTCATTTTACTTCGCTTTTGCCATTTTACTTCTCAATTTGCGGAACTGGCACCTGATTAGAAAATGGAGCACATTTTCAGTAAGGACAATTTAATTTTTTAATGAGCATGCAGCATTCAATGAACATGTATAGCAAAATATATATGAAAATGGGCAAAAGGTATGAAAATTAGGTATTGTGAGTGAAAAATTAGTGACCATTTTTTTCACAAATAGGTACTCACTTTCATTTTTACAGGGACAGAAGTATTTTACTCACATTTACTCATGAGTAAAAGTAAAATGATTCTATTTTACATTTTTTGTTCTCAGGGGGTGAGTAAAATATAAATACTTTACATATAGTTTGAAAGAGTTTGGTACTTTTTACAACACTTAAAAATCATTTTACCATTTTCCATCTTTCCTCCATGCTCCATTTTGTTTTCCCTCTGTTCCCTTTCTGGCAATTTCACATCATTTTCCCTGTCCACAGTCCTGTCACATTCTTGTACTTTTTGTCCACATGGGGGAAGCAATTGTGATTTTACTGCTTGCACCCAATATGTGCTGTAGTCTTGGACTACAGAAGCTCTGTGGTGGGAGGATTTATGAAAAGTTAGGACTTTTCAGTAAAGTTCAAGCATATTTTTTCATTTAACATCACATTTAACAATCATGCATGAATTGAAGAAGTGAAATTGAACCTAGAATAATTTTTAATACTTGATGATTGAAATTGTTGTTTTATACTTAGAACCATGTGCATTCACATTGGCTTGGTCTTATCTACTGCAAATACATACAGATAATGGATTATTATTGGATAGTATTCAATGCAGAACGCAGAACTGTAAGGTTATTCCCAAAAAATAGAACAACTCAATGAAACTAATGTAAGATAACTACTGATAGTATGCATGAGAAATTGCATAAATACTAGAACAAAAAAATGCAAAATTTAAATAATACTATGTGGATCTCTGCTTAAAATTATACAAAAAATTTGATTGAACCCTTTTATCTGTTGCATAGGTAAGTTGGAAAATCAAAGCCTACCTGGTAAAGTATCTGGAAGGATTTATCTGAAGTGTCATTTTACTTCAGAGCTTTCAGATCATACACTCAGTCACTCGCCTTTTCCAGCAAAACTCATAATAGAAACTGAAACTCACACAAACTGCAGAGTGCCGGCCCTGTCATCTTGCGCCACCCACTCAACGCCAACCCTGTTTTTGGCATCGCGCCAAGTGTGTGTAACACTTGTCAAATCGTCATCACATTGATACTTGACATCCGCTGTTTTCCCTCTACTATCCTGATTGTCAAGGAGAAATAGACCAAGGGGCAGTCCCGGACCCTGTAAAATGCCCTGTAAAATTTAAAATGTCATGTAACGTCTTAAAAGTCATGTAAAATGCCCAGTAAATTGAAAACACAAATGATTTGCAATTTTACCAGGCATTTCTATTATTTTCGACACTTTGCATGACATTTTACACATTACAGGGCATTATACAGGGTCTGGGACTATAGCACCAGTTCTAATTTCGTCACCGCGAGCGTTTATGGCTGGACAGTGTTTGTGTGCTTGCAAAGCGAAACCTTTGAATTTGTTGCCTGATCCTTGGCCTTTGAGGTACACTGAAAGAGTTGTTTTGTGTGCTGTTAAATGCGATTTCCAACAGCCAATGATAGGGCAGAGCATAGTTGTTAAAACGTATTTACATTTACTTATGAATGAGTATTATTTAAAAAAATACTTTACGTTTTCTGTACTCAGATGGGAGTAAAAAGCTATGTTTTGTATACTTTTAAAAACTTTCGGTACTTTTAACAACCCTGGGAAGGAGATCACCCCTGGGGCCTGGACTTATGTTCTAAAAACTGCCTATCATGTCTTTTATCCAGTTTTTCATGATATTTATATAAATTCTTTCAATGCGTTCATTATTTATAATAATGCTCACTACAAAAGAGCAGAGTTGTTTAAATACTGGTATTTTTGGAGAGTGTAAGTGTAAGTGTAAATACACTTTCCAAATTTTGAGTATGGATACCAAAAGTGTAAGGTATTTCAAAAATACCTTGGAAAGTGTAAAAAAGTGTAAGTGTAAATTTTTCTTTAGAAAGAGCTCTCACTGTTGAGCATTAGAAAACACCACTGTTTTCACCTTTAGATCAATTTATTTTCATGCATTATTTCACATTTTACTGCCTTTTATAAAACATTTGAGACTGTAAAAAATACTGTAGTGGTATGAAGTTCCTTAATAATGGCACTTTTTCAGTGTTGATATTTTACTGATTAAGCAATGCGATACACACTGTTTAAATGCAAGAATGGACATGCAGCAAATGTCAATGCAAAAGCCAGTTGACTTTGTGTCCAGCTGGTGAATTTCCATTGATATTGTCCTTTTTACAAAAGTATGATGAAACTGTAGAATACCATGAGTACTGATCAAATGGAGATCAAAGGCTAGTTTGTACATTTGCCATATTTTCAACATTCAATGCATAACTGCATGTGTGCACTGTACAGTTATTTTTTGTACATACATGACCCTATTTTTTGCTTTCTCAACAGCATAAAACAGGGCCATCTGAAAGAAAAGATACACTTTCTGTACCCGGGTATTTTGCTCAGGAAAGTGTAAAAAAAGTGTATGGGTATTTTATGAAAGTGTAAGTGTAAGTGTAAATATAAATACCCATTTACCCGGGTATTTCGGGTAAGTGTAAATACACTTTCGCAACTCTGCAAAAGAGTACCGCGAATTTAAATGTAACTTCAAAAAAGCTTTTTAAAAAACAAATTACACAAAAAGTACAAACCATTCAAAGCTACCCCAGGTGTATAACACGTGGCACTGACCACTAATCTGTATGGAGGTTTGGTCCACAATCCACCAATATGATTGGGAGTCATTGAATCAATTTGGGAACAGGGTGCCCCAGTCGGGGTGGAAAAGGCTACATTTATTAATGCCTTTTGGAGGTAGATGAGAAATAGAGGTAGAAATTTGGGAGACATTTTTCTGAATTTTTTTTGGTGGATAGCTTTGTTAAATGCTGACAAGATGAGATGGTGAAAAAAGGTTTTAAGTTAAGTGTGGTGTGACAGAAACGCTGCATGTGGGTGTGTGCAGCGTCCAGCGGTGTATTATTTTTTATTCCTTAATATTTTTATAGCGTTTTAAATGTGGCATGAAAACAGTTTTGGGGTGTATTTTTTACAGTGAATTTGGCACTGCTGATCTACAAGCTGGCCCACATAATTGCAGCGAAAAATTGCAACCGATAGCAAAAAACAAATGCATGGAAACCTCTAAAAAGAATTCACAGCTCAAAACTTATTCACGTTCTATATTGGAACGACACATTACCATACTAGTTTTCACACATTTACGTATTCATAAAAACGGTAATTTAATAAATGGAACACCCTGTGTTGATCATTTCTAAGTAATGTTTGGCAGTAGCAACAGCATCATTAATTCTCGCCATTGTTGTGTAATGTGAGGCATTTAACTTCTGCGTGGTACGAAATCATCACGTGTGTGTGTGCATTTTTTAGTAAACTGATAATTGGGTCGCATTTCAGCTGTCACTGTGACTGTTGTACTTCAATGTACAAAAGGCGCCCACTCATTCAAAAAACTGTACCTACCTATACCCGGCGGACCGCACCCTATGCATTTTCCCGAATAAACCATCCATCATGACGTCATCATTCAATTGTTTCAAAAATAGGAAAGAATGATTTCAGGTACGAAACATATGTTGGTGGTTGTACCAGACTCCGCCTCTTTTCGAAATATTTTTTTTTGAAAGTGGGAGTGTAATTATCGCGTTGGCGCGCAGAGTTGTGCAAATACTGGTATTTTTGGAAAACTTAAATGTAAACGTTAATACCTTTTCCAAATCAAAAGTATAAATACTAAAATGTAAGGTATTTTTGAAATACCAAGGAATACGTAAAAAGAAACGTAAACGTAAAATTTTTACTTACACACAGTATTTGCCATTGTGCTTTGGAAAATACCATTATTTTGACCTTTAGATGGATAAATCGCTCCATCTGCACCACTTTCTGTTTTAAGTGTGGCGTAATCCAACTATGCTGTTGATTCTGGGGGAGTCACAGACCCTGTAAAATGCCTTGAAAATGTCAAATGGCATGCAAAGTGTCTAAAGTCATGCAAAATGCCCTGGAAGGTGGCAAATCTTTGTCATTTTGCTGAGCATTTTACATAAGTTTTGACATTTGCATGAAATTTTACATTTTACAGGGCATCTTACAGAGTCTGGGATTGGATCCAGAGCTTGCACTTGCCCTGCCAGTTTCAAAACGTGTGCTTTTCACAGTTGTTGCAAGCACGTTGTCAGAATTCATCATAAAAAAAATTATAAAGACTCCACAAACAAAATAAAAAGTGTTCAGCATTTGAACACATTTATGAATATCTACCCAGCATTCCATGTGTAAGTGCAAGCGTGCAGTCACTTTTTAGGTTGTGTGTAGGGTGTCAACAAAAACTTTTTGGTGGAAAACGGAAACGGAAAAAAATTTGCACTTGCCAGAAAACGGAAACGGAAACGGAAAAAAATTTCCACCTGCCAGAAAACGGAAAATGGAAAAATGAAAGGACGGAAAACGGAAAACGAAAACAGACAAATTTGCTGAAATTATGCTGGAAACGGAAAAAATTCGCTGAAATTTTGCCAGAAACGGAAAAAAAATTGCAAAAATTTATCCAGAAATCAAAAAATTTGCAGAAATCTTGCTAGAAATAGAAACAATTCACATAATTGAGAACCTGCATGCATGTTTACCAGTTTGGCTGAAACAGAAAACAGAGAATTGAGCCAGAAAATGTAAAAAGGTTGGAAAAACAGACAATTGAGCCGGAAAACGGAAAAAAGGTGGAAAAACTGAAATTTTAGCTGGAAAATGGAAAATGAGCCAGAAAAACGGAAACGGAAATGGAAAAAAAATTTAGCAGCTGGAAAACGGAAACGGAAACGGAAAACAATTTGCCTGCGGAAAGCGGAAATGGAAAACAGAAAACGGAAAGTTGACACCCTAGTTGTGCGGCTCATTTGAACATGTGCACACGTCGATCGCGTGCACATGTTCAAATCAAAAGCAGCGAACATGTGCAACGATAACAAGTTTTTTTACGTTTTCCCTAGTACCCGGGTATTTTGGTGAGGAAAACGTAACAAAACATAATGGTATTTTTGGAAAACGTAAACGTAAACATAAGTATAAGTATAAATACCCGAATAACCGGGTATTTCGGGTAAACGTAAATACGTTTTTTCAACTCTGGTGGCGCGTAAGACATACCTAAGACATTTGACGCATACTTTGCGGTATTTCGAGTGTATACGAAAAAACACTTCAAATGAATGCTAATAATATGTAAATATGTTGTATGGGCAAAGGCATCCAGCTTCAGATGACAACCTTGACGCCTCTGTATTCCACCAGAATAAATTAATGGTAGAATATATAGCTGATTAAGCCTATTCACATAATCAGCGAATACACAAGGTAATGATGGAAAAACACAAATTGTGCTAACACCAACGACGCCAAGGCGCGATGAGAAGCGATGTAAAGGCACCGTGGCACCGGCCAATGGCGCCATGACGCGGCGCCCTGTGGCGCCCTAAAATGGCGCCAGCGCCAGGGCGCCATTCCATGACTATAAAGTGGGTGCTTTGAGCTCTTCACAACATGTACGTTGCATAACTGACGTGAATACATCATTCCAGACGGGGGTATTTCGAGGGGGGGGTTATTTTTTCCTCAGCTCGAAAAGACCTGACGGTATTTCGAGGGGGGTAGTCAAGGGGGGTATTTCGAGGAAATACTGTTGTTTTGTTATTTTAAGAAATGCACACACTACTTTTACATTTTCCGAAACCGAATTACGCCATTTAAAATTTAAATATGTTTTGCGCGGTTTCACGACAAACGACGTCTGTTTATTTCTTTTCACTGAACAATTGTGCGACGTTTTTTTGCCGCCAAAAACGTATTTTATTGGTCAATTAATTTCAGGTGTCGGGATGGATTCGAATTTGTTTGGCTTGAAATTACGCAGAGCGGTGATGTTGTCCGGATTTTTACGAATCTAATCCATTTATGTGTATCCTTTTGTGCTGTTACTAGAATTTGCTGTAATCTTCCACACTTCATTTTGAGCGAGTATTTTCAGTTAGTGGCACTTGCCACTTGGCGAATTCCGGCAATAGCGGATATTTGGGTATCCCTTATATTGTTTTCGCCAGATTTTACAAACATATTACCAACAGTGGACAACAACGCAATTCATTTTATAAAACTGGAATGTAAATAACAAAATGGTGAACCAGGCCTAATACAGGGGTGGGCATTTTCAGTTACCGCTGGAAAAACGCGATAGCTTGAGCTACGGTTGAGCTATCACAGTGAAATTCAGTGAAATCACAATAGAGTAGACTCCATAGGACACCTATTCTGAAGTTTGCAACCCAAACGGCCACATTTTGGGTGAGTTGTGGAACACACATTTTTTTGTCTAATTTTGTGACTTGACCCCCCTATGGAGATAAGGAGGGTCAAGTCACAAAATTACACTAAAAAATGTGTGTTCAACAACTAGTGATGGAAAAGCGCCATGGCGCTGGCGCCTGGCGCTAGCGCCAAAGCAAAAAGCGTCATGGCGCTTTTGGCGCTTGGCGCCATATTGCTCTGGTGCCATTGGCACTTGGCGCTGGGGTTCGGAAAAGCGCCATGGCGCTTTTGGCGCTTGGCGCTATTTTTGCGTGGCGCCAGGAACAAAACGCCTGGCGCTGGCGCTTGGCGCTAACGCCAAAGCAAAAGGCGCCATGGCGCTTTTGGCGCTTGGCGCCATATTGCTCTGGCGCCATTGGCGCTTGGCGCTGTTGGTCGAAAAAGCGCCATGGCGCTTTTGGCGCTTGGCGCCAAAGTCCTGGCGCTTTTTCCATCACTATCCACAACTCACCCAAAATGTGGCAGTTTGGGTTGCAAACTTCAGAATAGGTGTCCTATGAAGTCTACTCTATTGTGTTAGAATTTCACTGTGATAGCTCGACCGTAGCTCAAGCTTTCGCGTTTTTCCTGCGGTAACTGAAAATGCCCACCCCTGTATTTACAAGTTGAAACAGAAATGTCTTAGTTTGGCATGGGTTTTTACGATTTTATGCGTTTAGCGCGGTTTCAGCGGTTTTACTAGAGGTATACCTTTAATTTATGTCATTATGTGCAACAAAGCCAAAGGTTTCATTGGAGATATACCTTATATCGGCCGTAATAAATATGGTATTTAGGTTTGCGAATGGATGGATAATATTTGAGAGGGTTAGATGGACCAGCTAGTCTTGCTGTACCTAATCCCATTCTGAAATGCGATCGCCAATCGTCCTGCGATTTTGAATAGTATGAATTTATCATTTATTTTGAAATTTCTTAACAAACCTGGCCATAGTCTATACGTACTAGCCATTGTTTATGGTATTTTAATTGCCCTCTTAATCCAACGGGGAAACTTCATATGGTGCAACGATAAAAGCGTAATCATTAACTAGCACCCTCCAAAAGTTCTTCCATTGAAGCTTATCGAAAATCCTTGAAAAATACATACCGGAATTTCTCGAAATACCCCCCCCCCTTTCGATGTACCCCCTCCTCCTCGAAATACCCCCCCCCCAAACTGAGTGTAAATAGAACGTACATGACAAAAGGTGCATTTTGTGAACTGGAATTGCATAACACACGTGAAAAACAATGACTGCGATACCTTATAACGTTGTTTATACCATCGACATACTTGTTTAAGTCTGTAGACTCATATATGGTGGTTTTTGTCACATTCTCTAAGTCTGCAAACGTTACAAATTCTAGCAAAATAATAACCCCCCCCCCCCCTCGAAATTCTCACTCTGAAAAAATAAACCCCCGGGGGGTATTTCCAGGAAATACGGTAGTCGGAGATCCAGCCAAACTCACTGCCAGTCGCGTCACAGCGGAATAGCGCCAAAATATGTGTTTCACGACCGCAAAAATTGAACGTCTGTGAAACTGCCTATTCTGTTTCACTTGGAATTTGTGCGGGCGACAAAATGTCAAGAATGATGTGCACTTTGTCCACGCTGATCACGGATAGAAATTCAAGTTACCCGACACGCTTTTTTTGGGCAGCCCGATAAAACAGCCCGTCCAATAAAAGGCACAGCTGGCTGTGTGCCAAAATGTTTAAAATGAAGAAGAAAAAACAGTGACTGTTGTGGGAAGTCGATTTGATTCTAGTTGACATTTATGTCTACTTGGAGGTTTTCCTTTTGTGATGATATTTATTGTGTCTTTACGACGTCATCCGGAGTGGTTACGATATGAGTCATAGCATAAAAAATCTCTCTGACGCATCAACCGCCTAAGTGACCAAACGTGGCGGAAAAAACAATCTGGGTCTACTTGAATGCCTGGTTCACCGTTTTGTAAACGCAAATATCCTCCAAATACCCCCCACCCTCGATATACCTCCTCGAAATACCCCCTCAAAATACACTATGAATTTATAAACCCCCCTCGAAATACCCCCCCCCCCCCCAATGTGAGTGTAAAGAGGACGTCAATGACAAAAGCTGCGGTTTGTGATCCGGGAAAGGCAGAACACACGTTAAAAACAATGACTTTGTTACGTTAGAACATGGTTTATGCTTATTACATACTTATATAAGTCAATGGTTTATACTAATCACATACTTATATAAGTCAATGGTTTATACTAATTACATATTTATATAAGTCAATATACTCTTATAGATGGTGCTCATTGTTGCATTTCTCTGTCTGTGTATGTTACAAACAACAAATTAGTACTGTGAGTTCGAAAAATTTCTGGCGAAATAATAACCCCCCTCGTGTAACCCCCCCCCCCTTTCTCATAATTCTCACTATGAAAAAATAAACCCCCGGGGGGTATTTCGAGGAAATACGATATTCTACTTTGATAAAATGAATTGCGTTGTTGTTCACTGTTTGTTGAATGTTTGCAAAATTTGGTGAAAACAATTGAAAGTAACCTCTAATTTAACGTACGGAAAAAAGTGACGACATCAATTGAAGCTATTCACAATTGGAAATAATTACGTAGATATATGCCGCCGGATTTGCAAAAAAAGTCTATCATTTTAGAGACAATATTAGGTATTATATGTTTTTCAATGGAATTGATGGGATTGCCCGAAGAAAACAATTTGTCGGGCCAATAAAATCACGCGCCAAATCTCACAACGGCAGTTCAAGAATTATATTTTTGCATGCAATTTTGAATTCCATTCCCAACTGTATTTACGTTGTATGTTTTATTGCGGATTTATTTTTCATTTTGCCTTTTTAACGTTACTGAATTTTGACATTTTCTGATAAAGGTGCAGAAGCATAGGCGGCGTAAGTGCTTGTACGCTTGTGAATGTTACAAGCGGAATTTTTGGTGTCACAAGCGGTAATTTAACTGTCACATTGTGACATTCACAAGCGTGTATTATGCAAATGAGAGTGAAATCTCAAAATTTGCTCAAAATCGCTAAACTTGGCTCCATTCTGCCAATTTTCACATATATAATCACTATTTTCATCTATTTACATGGTTATTTACCTATTTGCAGCTCATTTAAATTATATTTATAGCGATTTCGAAATTTTTGGCTGGCTGCCAACTTACCATAAGGGGTCCAATAAAAAGGTGTCACAAGGTGAAATTTTGACTAATGTGAATGTCACAAGCACAAATTGGGACCTTGCGCCGCCTATGTGCAGAAGTTTAATCCATAGATAATTATATGATCGATATCCCTACAGTTTAAAAATAGCATCAATAAGTATTTGCGGAAAAAAGGAAGCAATTCTGTAGGTCGGTATGTTTTTAAATGCTTGTTTTTCCAGTATAGGTCGTCTGTAGTGATGTTAAAGGCACCGGGAAAAATGGCACCGCACCGCACCGGCACGTTTGCCGACACATAAAAAGGGCACCTGGCACCCTGGGGCACCGGCCAGAAAATGGCACCGCA
Source organism: Sphaerolaimus hirsutus (assembly GCA_964036195.1). NCBI lineage: Eukaryota > Metazoa > Nematoda > Chromadorea > Monhysterida > Sphaerolaimidae > Sphaerolaimus > Sphaerolaimus hirsutus. The sequence goes on along the minus strand of OZ038456.1, from coordinate 6,286,095 downwards.
CCGCACCGGCACCGGTGCCTTTTGGAAAAAATGGCACCGGCACCGAAGGGCACCGGCGGGTTGCCGGTGCTAGCACCGAAAGGCACCGCACCGGGCTGGAATTTCTGAAGTGAATATCGGGCAGTTTCTCAGTGGTCTCACTTTTGGAAGCGCATATTTCCATGAATTTTCAACCGATTTTGATGGTTGAGCACTTAAAATGATAAGAATGATGTGGCAATCACTTTTATGAAGCAATTACAATGATTACAAATGAAAGATAAAATGTTTAATTCACTGCAATGTCCATAGCCACTATTGTCTACTGATCGGAATCGTTGCTGTACAGAGAATGGAACTATCTCTGTCATAAACTGACAACAAATTTTGAACAAACAAGTAAGATAAATATAAAATATAAAAATGATTAAAAATTCAACAAAATTTTAGATTCGTTCATCAGATCACGTATCGGGTATAATGGATTTCACAGTAGGTATATTTATTTGATGGGAGGTTTACAAAAAAGGTAAAAACGGTTGGGTAAATATATCGCTGTTTTTTGAAATATGAATATGCACATACTATGGACAAAATTGCACAGCACATGAAGCCTTGGCCGGTGCCTTTCCCGGTGCCTTTTACTCTGGCCCGGTGCTAGCACCTTTGGCACCGGCAAAAAAATGGCACCGCACCGCACCGGCACCGGTGCTATTCTGAAAAAAATGGCACCGGCACCGGCATGGCACCCCTGAAGATTGCAATGGCACCGCACCAGCACCGGTGCTGGTGCCCTTCGGTGCCCAGCACCGGGGCACCGGTGCCCCGGTGCCTTTACATCACTAGTCGTCTGTTCATATTAGAGGTTTAGAGAGTTTTGAGAGAATATTTATTTACCATATTTATTCCAAAAAAGAAGCGCCGTTCTATCGTTTTTACAAACTTCTTAACCTGCCGTTATACTGGATATGTCATTCTATTGGAGGTGCCGTTCTATTGGAGGCTGCTGTACAATTGGTGCCCTCCCTCCCTCGACTGGTAAACTAAAAATTCAGTAAACTCATAAGCGGCTTTGAGAAAGACATTTAAGTTTATCGGAATGATGTGTCCGTGTATTACAGTTGACGGACACTAAAAATGACTCATTCAGGTAGACTTAAATGCGTTCAAAGCTGAGTATAGAAAATTTTTAAGTTTCCGCGGTCAACTATGCGTATGCTTCACACCCAAAACGTGTTTATTGTATTTATATTTCTTTGGAAAAAAAACATTCAAAATTCGCTGGAAAACAGTCACACTCACCATGGTGCTAATGCGTTTTACGAACGTTTTTCATTACTAATCATTTGCGGGTAAACAAAAACTAGAATAGTAACATTACACTGAAACGGGCCCGGCCCTCTTTCAAACATTCAACACATCGATCACCCCGGTTGTATTGATTTTGCATTCATTTTTGTATACTTTTACTGTTGTGATGTCGCACAATTTTTCGCCATGGAGACATCAAAAATTGAATAATGCACGCGCGCACATTGCCAATATTTTTGGGCATTTGCGCGTCTTTTAGTAGTGATGGAAAAACACCATTGGCAGTTCGCACACTAGTTGACACATAGTCACTGTCAACTTGTCTCTGTCAACTCAGATTACAGCTTCACGTATCGCACAGTGATCTCCAAATGCACATGCAGCAATGCAGAGTTGTTAAAATGCATTTACCGTTTTACCTCGAAATACCCCCAGGGGGTTTATTATTTCGCCAGCAAAATTTGAGGGGGGGATAATTCGAGGGGGGGTTTATTCGAGGGGGGGTCTATTATTTCGCCAGATATTTTCAGAAATTCCGCATACTCAAACGTAGAAAAATCAAGCAATTACATAGATGTATATGTGTTTTTAGGCATATATAACTGTATTTACACATAAATCCTTCCCTAACATCGCCCAATCATCAGTTTTAACGTGTGTTCTGCATTGTACAGATCACAAACTACGGTATTTGTCATGTACGTTCTCTTTACACTCAATTTTAGGGGGGGTATTTCGAGGGGGGGGGGGGGGTTTATTATTTCCTCAGCCGAATTTTAGGGGGGGTATTTCGAGGGGGGGGGGGGGGTTAATTCAAGGGGGGGGATAATTCGAGGTAATACGGTACATTAACTTGATAAATACGTATACCTACTCGAGTACTGTGTATATACATTTATGTTTCCTCCCGAGTAAAATACTAGTATTCACTTACTCAAGTACCTTTTGAAAGTATGTGAGTACAGAAAACGTATTTCAGATTCTGATGGCATGAATGGGAAAAGGGAGCAAAAAGCAAAAATAAGGGAAATACCATATATTTTCAAAATACACCCCCCCCCCCTCGAAATACCCACCTCAATATGGACACTATGAATTTATAAACCCCCCTCTCAAAATACCCCCCCCCCCCACAAAAAAATTGAGTGTAAAGATTATGTAAATGACAAAGGCTTTCTGTTGACATTTCTGCAAACTAATAATTGCATCCTAATACTAGTGCGCTGAGTCTAAGTGGTCAGTTACAGGATGGTGGCAGTGCCAATCAGCTTTCGGGTCGACATTCAGTTTTTGTATGAGTTTTCAAATTGGAACCATCAACAATCAGACTAGCTTGTGTGGCCATATTAGGTACAGCAAGTGCATTTGTAGATGGCTCTGCAACACTGGCAGCTGAAATCTGAGTTGACACAGACCAGTTGACAGTGACAAACGTGTCAACTGGTTTATGGACTGCCATTATTGCCTTTGATTGTTGGTACGTGGCAACTTTTCTTGCTTGGATTTATTACTTTTTTTGACGCAGTCGCCAAATAGTGACTGGTTGTCTTTGTCTTTTGGACGCAATGGCCCTACACACACTAGTTTTCACCGTGACCAATGTGAAAACTGAAATGGCCACATGGCGACATTCAGGTTACTTTTTTGTATATGCCACCATATTACCTCCAATAAAAGGTATACCTCTAATATTAGGTACCCTCAAATATAAGGTATACCCTTTGGCTTTTCTGAATGTGACGGAATAAATATAAGGCATACCTCTAATATAAGGTATACCTCTTATATAAGGTATACCTCTAATATAAGGTACATCTGGCTGCATGCCAAATATATGAAATCATAAAAACCATTGCCAAACATGGTGGAAAACGCTGAAAATGGTTGCGAAGGGCACTCAGACAACTCTGTGTCAATTTGTATTAATCCTGGTTCACCATTTTGTTACATTCCAGTCCAATCAAATGAATTGTGTTGTTTTTGACTTTTGGTAAAATGTTTGAAAAATCTGATGAAAACAATATAAGGTATACCTCTAATATAAGGTACCCTCTAATACAGGGTATACCAAAATGCTGAAAAAAACTGATGAAATTAATATAAGGTATACCTTATATTAGAGATAATACGGTATGTGTGTTTTGGTTTTGAAATTTCTAAATTTTAACTTTCATTAATTGAAATTCTAATTTAAATAAAATCAAATCATTCAACCGTGTTCATTAATTTGCATTTGAAAAGTTTCAGTTTTCCCACGAAGTCACGGTGAAAACTAGTGTGTTTAGGCACATTGAATATTCTGGCATTTTTCCATCACTAGTTGCTGTTTTCGAAATTTCGAACACGGACGTGTATACATCTTCGTAGATAAATGCAGACATGCATCGCACATTTATCAAACGATGCCTCCAGTAATTTTGTGTGACTTTGATATTACAGCAAGTTATGAGCCAAAATTTAAAAAAAAATAGAAATTTTTCGTATTATTATTTGAATATAACCGCACCCAAGTAGAAAATCTACAATTTGCAGACAATGTATTCAATTAATTAAATTTCTAAAAATATAACTCTTAAAAAGTTACCTGAACCTGAAAATCCGTGTCGCACTAAAATTTCCATTAATCATGTCAACGATGCAACATGGGTCCGGAAAAATGCAACAACACCACAGCGGTCACCATAGCAGCCATAACAGGTAATTACCGTATTTCTTCTAATAGAAGGGCGAGTCTCCAATAGAAGGGCGAGTCTCCAATAGAAGGGCGAGTCTCCAATAGAAGGGCGGGTAAAAAAGTTGACGGAAAAATATTTAGCTATCGACACAACACAACGCAGCTCTCTAAAATATTAACTTGTGCTAGAAGTGCACTTGAACCAGCATTTAAATACACTGTCCCGTCACATCGATCTGTCAATCGACGTCACATTAATCACAAAAAGATCGCAGACAAAAACAACTGTGTGATCTGCTGTGAAGCATAATTAAGTGACTTAGTTTTATAAGTACACTCTCGTTCACAACTGGCAGTTTTTTATGTAACAACGTCTTTAAGACCAAATCTCAGAACTGCGCTGAAGTGAACGAGCCTGTAGCTGTACGCCCAGAAACTCGGAACGCACAGAAGCCCGTTACGCACAGAAGTGAACTCGGTGCGCACAGAAACTCGGCCCGCACATAGCTAATGCCATGTGCGTGCCGAGTTTCTGTGCCTACAAAGTTTATGTGATTTTTCACATTCTCTTCTATTCTATTCCCTATGTATAGCAGTAGTTGACACCCGAAATTTTGCCAACCGTTACATCTGTTTTCTACATATTTGACTTTCGCGATTGCGAATGTAAAATATGTAGGAAACAGTTGATGAAATTTCAGGTGTCAACTACTTCAACACACATGAAAATCCTGAACTCGGATGGCCGACTTGTCCGACAGGGCCCAGTTGTGTGCGTAACGGGCGTCTGTGTGTGGCGGGTTTTGATTCGGTGTGTAACGGGCGCGTGTGTGTAACGGGTTTCTGTGCGTAATGAGCCTGGCCCGAAGTGAGACCACCTAGGTATATGCATTTAGCTGGAGCGAGTGTACAAAATATCTGCGATTTCTTCAAAAAACATGTCAAAAATCAATGCTTTTAAACTTATCATAACCAAACTTCCTGAGCCCAATCCTTCCACCCCCAAACCAAAGACAATACCGTATTTCCTCTCAAAGAACGGCGCCGTTCTATTTTTTCGTAAACTGTTTTGCCTGCCGTTCTATTGGAGGTGCCGCTTTATTGGAGGTGCCGTTCTATTGGACGCTGCCATTCTATTTTTTCATCGAAGTTTTTAACACGATTTAAATTTGGGCACAGTGCGACATGGGCGACATTTTAATATCAGAGCATCAATTTAAACAAAATCAAATATGAAAAAAACCTACATCATAGTTCTGAACAGAGTTGTTAAAATACCGGTATTTTTGGAAAGCGTAAGCGTAAGCGTAAATACACTTTCCCTATTTTGAGTATGGATACTGTAAGCGTAAGGTATTTTTAAAATACCTAGGAAAGCGTAAAATAAAGCGTAAGCGTAAATTTTTTTTGAGAGAGTGCTCTTGGCATTGAGCATCGTAAAATACTCTTGCTTTCACATTTAGATCAATGTATCACCGATTCTGTCCATTTTTGCTCAGTTAATTCTTTTCAAAACAAGATCTCGGTGACATTTTTCGGTCGTTTATTTGGTAGTCTGCCCTCGTAGCAATTCATGAGCAGCGACACTTATATCATATTCTAACTCGGATTTCGTGCTGTCGACGTCAACAACACCGTCGTCGGAATCCATTTTCTGTCCCAAAATCACTTATCTAACGCCACGGTATTGCTCGACGACACAATATTGACCAGACATTCATATTGGGGCCACACAAGCTAGTTTTCAACCAAAACTTTGAAAATTTGTAGATCTGCATTGAATGCATTTGAGTTTTCTAGAATGAGGTGCCCGTCATCTACAGTTGACGGAGAGTAAAAACGACTCATTCTAGAAAACTCAATGCGTTCAATGCTGATTTATGAGTTTTCAAAAAGGAACATTGAAAACTAGTTTGTGTGGCCACATTGGTGCCACACACACTGGATGTTGACTGTTTCAATGTTGACATTTGAACATGGGTTCGTAGCCCATAAACGCAAAATTTATGAAAAACTGTTGGCCCAGTTGACATCCGGATGTCAACTGGTCCAACAGTTTTTCATAAATTTTTAGTTTATCAGCTGCGAAATTATGTTCAAAAGCACGTGACTATATAAATTCCTCTTAGACTTTGCCACACGTTCACTAGAAAATCGTCCTGCGACCTAAACTGAACTAAAATCGAGTTGACACCGAAACAGTTGACATCCAGCGTGTGTGGCGCCTTTGCGACACAATTTAGGTATACATGTGCCGCTATTTCCAGTGCAATACTGCACACACGCAGTCTCTATTTTTTTTCATTTTCTTTTTTGTAGTTTTACACTTTTTCAAAAGCGTAAAACTGGGTCATGTGAAAAGCTTTTTTACGCTTTTAGTATCCGGCTAATTTGGCCAGGAAAGCGTAACAAAGCGTAAGGGTATTTTACGAAAGCGTAAGCGTAAGCGTAAGTATAAATACCCATTTACCCGGGTATTTCGGGTAAGCGTAAATACGCTTTCGCAACTCTGGTTCTGAACACCCTGGGCCTGGATATTCTCATCACCAACTTTTTGTGTTTTGGCACTGTACAACGTAATTTCTACCTGCCATTCTATTGGATGTGCCGTTTTATTGGAGGCTGCCGTTCTATTAGAAGAAATACTGGTAACCCACATTCATTGTCGCATATTTACAGATACAGCACCATGCCTACCGGCGGTGGCTACTATGAAGAATATACGGTAGCCCCTGGCCCAGTGGTTCACCAGGATGCAGTCGTTGTTCAGAGAGAGGTGGGTGTTTTTTTTTTGTTGGTGGAGTGATTCTTTTGTTGATGGGGGGGGCTGTTTTTATTTAGATTTTTGAGAGAAAGGACCTTTTTGTCTAATCGAGTGAGATTTCAGAATTTTTTTTGTTTAACTAACTGCTGATGATGAGATGAGTATACTGGCGCTGCGCACACTAGTTGACTGCCAGATTTTAGTAATATCACAAACCGGCTTTGAAATGCCGACTGAGGTGTCTGTCAACTGCAGTTATGGAGATTTAGAATAACTTATTCCAGTAAACTCAAATGTGTTCAAAGCCGATTGATGAGTTTACCTAAATCTACCAGTAAACTAGTGTGCGCGCACGCATTGAACTAAGCAGATGAAAGTGACAAATGTTCTTTCTAAAGTGACAAAATCCATCACAGGAGACCTCAGCATTCGGCGGCTTTTGCAACGGTTGCTGTGCCATAATCGCCACAGTTCTATTCATAATCCTAATCGTTCTATTGGTGATAGCCCTGATTATTTTCTTCACAATTGGCAGTCACGAAGTTGCGGAAACGAAATTGGTACCCGGCGCGGCTGTTTATGGCGTCAGTGTGAACAATGCGCAGGTTTTTATATTTTTACCTAGTTTAGAGATGTCAAGCCAACGACCTCTGGGGCAGTCCCAGACCCTGTAAAGTGTAAAGTAAAGTGTCAAATGTCATGTACAATGTCAATCAAAACTAGTGATGCGAAAAGCGCCAGGACTTTGGCGCAAAGCGCTAAAAGCGCCATGGCGCTTTTAAATCACTAATCAAAACAAAAATAACAAAATTTATTACTGAACTTTGCATGACAAGTGCCACTTTATTTTACAGTTTACGGCTCTGTAATTGGCACCTGGACATGCATAAACCAATTTGTGGTGAGAAAACCACTGTTTTTGCATTGAAACACTGTCTCTGTGTAAAAACTTGGTTTGTGAGCAAAAACTTGCATTTTTATGGAAGAAAAAAGGGTTAGAAATATTCACCAAAAATAAGAAATTAAAACAGGGTTACACCAGGTTTTTTTGCCAAACAGACTCAAAACACAGGTGGGTATTCCTCTTGAATTACTCAAAACACAGAAGAGAGAGACAGAAAACACAGTTTTTTTTCTCATTAAAATGACCCACATTTTCCTACAGACAGCTCCATTATTTGGCACATCTGCAGCTCAGACAGTTAGCATAGGCAGGGTGCAGACAATGTTAACCAGGGAACCGGACAAGATATGCCTTTTTGACACGCTGTATAGAGCAGCCAACTATCTTAATTTGTATAATGATGAGCATATTAGAGGTGAGTTTCTGCTTAGATACCATTTTGTCACAACACAAAATCACCATCACTTTTTCACAACTGCCAACTATCTTACAATTTGAAAATTATACAGTCTGCATGTGAAGGGGCACTGCTACATAGCGTATCCAAAAATATTTTCATTTTGTCGTGCATTAGGGATCGAAAAAAGCCCTTTTTTAATGGCCCTGTTTTCTGAAAACTCGCGTTTTTTGCTTTTTTCAAAAAATGTCTAGACATTCCATAAAAAGCTCCTAAATATGGTTCTGTATCAATGTAAACAGGTATATCAGACAAGTGGCAGTACTTGTAATGATATATAGCCATAGAATGGCTGTGTAGTCATGGGATAACATGAAAAGTATTGATTTCTGCCAAAAAATTACTTTTCATGTTGACTCATTATGTATATCGCTGTTTGTGAATGTTTCGTTACTTCAGATGAAGTTAGACATGAAATAGTGCTTATAAATAAGGCTATAAGAGAAGGCTAATACATTGAGACTAATGTTTCTCACTGTAGAAGTATGTGGGAGCAAATTGTATGAATATTCTATACTACACTAACATATCACAACTTATTATTACATGATAGCATGCAGGTATAGAAGCAATGACACTAAAAATGCCACAAAACCAACGAAAACAGCCACCAGTGGTAATGTGGTAATTTGCATGTGAAATTATGCGCTTGCGCACAAAAAAATAGCAAAATACCTAGTGCATAATTACAAAAAAATTTGCCAGCGCTTTTTTTTAAAGCGGCATTTTTTTAAAGAGCACTTGAAAAAAAGCGCTGGCCATCCCTAGTGCATACCTTCAGAGTATTGCATTGCAGTACAAGGTGTAATATCACACTATTGGGATGAATAACAGAAAATATTTCTGGCTCTCTTGATTTTTGAGATATGCCACACATGTCATAGTTCCACCGACACTTGACCATGTTCAATTTCTGTGTTTTTTCCATCTTTGCAGTCACCTCATCTTATGGCTTATGCACTAAAATAAATCTCCATCCAACCAAAACCAACCCCCAAAACCACCACAGGTGCCAGACATTTCGACATAGAAAGGGCTATCACACGGTCCCCGTCCCAAAGGAGAAACCTGGTGCACCCATTGCAATTTGAGGATTATATCAGGGAACTTGGTGTGCATGACGATTGCATGGTCGTGTTGTATGATCATGGGGAAATTGATAATTCGTTGATTACTGCTACCTATGCGTGGTGGCTGTTTAAGGTGTGTACCTATAATTTAGTTCATTTTTTACAGGAATCACACATTTTTCTGTGTGCAGTGGCATTGATGCGTCTGCCACCCGTGGCTCCGCCTACAAGCATCTACCTGAAACTTTCTAAACTGCACGCGAAAACTCAGTCTCACTTTTATCCCATAAATACACACTTGTGATTTTTTTTTGGTAAACAAAATTGAGCGTGAAGAAGCCTGACCGAAAACGCGTATTTCGAGGCACGTCGCTAGTGTGAGAATTGAAATTGTGGGCGGAGTCTACGCGGAGCGGATTGATGCACATCAAAATCTGCTGTGTTCCCAGTAGATATTTCTTAATGCTGTGGAAATTGGAGTTGATTGGCTCTTTGCACAGCCCTACCTGGAATGAAAATTTATACGCTCTATGTCAAGTTAAAAAAAAACAGCGATAAAACTATTTTTTATTAAATTAACTTTGGAAGAAAATCGATGGTACGGTATATTGTGTAATTGTTTGGGGCGCCTGGGTTCACTATGTTAAAATCGTGATTTTTCTGAAAATTTCCAATGCATTTCAGGAATAATATCGACCATAACGCTAATTTTTCTCTAAAATGTGAAAAACTTTATGTACATTTATCAGATCTATGCTCAACTAAAATTTTTCCAGATTTGGAACCTACTTGTGCACTTTTAGAATGAAACTACCCACTGACAAACTACCTTCACTTCTTAATATGAACACCTCCCAACAGGTATTCGGTTTCACCAACGTGGCCATAATGCAAGGGGGGTTGCGCGAATGGCGCGACCAAAACTTACCCCTGGATTCCGGAACGGCGCCGGGCGCCATCCGAGGCACCGCGAGCGCCCTTTGGGTGCCGCAATTTTTAGCCCATTTTGAAGATGTACAAAGGAACTTTCAGACGAATGAGTATACTGTTGTGGACGCGAGGAATGTGGACGAATTCGTGGGCAGGGCTAAGAATCCGCTGGCTAAAATACCTGGCAGGATTAAGGGTAGGCTTTGTTGCAGAGTTGTTAAAAGTACCGAACTTTTTTCGAAGTATACGTACACGGCAAGTATTTATTCTTTACTCACTCCCAAGCGCAGAAAGCGTAGAGTATTTTTTAACTTTTACTCATGAGTAAACGTGAGTAAAATACGTTTCCCAAAAAAAAACGGAAACATGAGTATCCTTGAGAAAATTTGCTCCAAAATCGTTTTCTGCGTATGTTACAAACAACGAATAACTAAATACTGAGAGTTCACAAAAATTATAATTTGGCGAAAAAATAACCCCCCACGAAATACCGCCTCAAAATTTTCAGTGTGAAAAATAAACACCTGGGAGTATTTCGAGGAAGTACAGTACCTATTAGTTGAATTAAGCAAGTGGAATATAGAGTATGAGAGCTTTGTTCCTTGTTATTCATATTTCAGAAGTATTGACCTTACTTTCCATTCACAGGTGCCATCAACATACCATCAACATCAATGTTGGATGAGAGTCTATCACTCAAAAGTGCTTCTGAGCTGAGCAAAATGTTTGATGCAAATGAAAAATTGCCCAAAAATCGACCAGTGATTGTCTATTGCAACACAGCCATGCAAGCTACCAGTGTGTATTTTGCACTCATCAGAAGTGGATATGAAGTAAGTTAACATGAGAAAGTTATCGCTCTTTCCATTGACACCAAAGGAAACCTTCGTTCTCATTTTCAGGGAAAAATCTATGATGGGAGCTGGGTTGAGTGGTCACATCTCGCTGACGAATCATTGATGGAGGGTATTCCATTTAGCAGTTGATCCTTGAATGTGATTGTGAAATTCCATAGCAATCAAGCATTTGTGATCCTTGATCTTTGATATTTTTCATCACAATGCAGTTGTTAAAATGTATTTACGTTTTCTCGAAATCCAATTGAGTATTGAATAAATGTTTAGGTTTCCTCTGAGAAAGTAAACACCTTCCCGGACAAGGTCACCACCCATTTTTTTCACTTTGAATGCAATATCTCCATCCATGGGGGTGTTATAAAGCTGAAACTTTGTATATATAAAGTTGTAAGACACCTCTACTCCCCAACAATGGGGGAGGTGCGGCGACTCACTACAGGGTGGGTCGCCGTATATGCAACATTTTTTTTGGCATTTTTGGTGTCCCAATCAAGTTCACCACCCACTTGATTGGCTACACACTACGAGAGACATATCTCCAGCTGTGATGGCGGTATAAAGCTGAAATTTGGGGGATGTCTTGCCAACAACCCCCCTCACAATACACCAATGGGGCGGCTGCCAACGACCCACTAAAGCATGGGTCACTGCATATAAAGTTGACCATTTTCTAAAAAGCTCCCAAAACAAGTTCATCACCCAACTGCATTAAAAAAATGTTGCAACAACATACATAATAAAAAATTAAATCGGGTTGGAACCCTAGTTCAGCCAAAAAAAAATTTTTCTGTAGGGCACCCACCCTGTTCCATAAACGGTAGACCGAAAATTTCACTTTAAACCAATTTTTTGTTTCACACTTAACAAGTTGGTTTACAAAGTTCACTACAGAATGGTCTAAGGTTCAAAGTTATGTAAACAACATATCCTCTCAAATGCTTCCATAAGGAAATTTATTTGGGGTGAATGAAAAAGTGAAAATGTTGTCAAATTTTGTTCCTGCAATGACATCATTTTGACATCATAGAATTCACCCCAAGTAAATTTCCTTATGGAGGCATTTTAGAGGTTATGTTGTTTACATAACTTTGAACCTTAGACCATTCTGTAGTGAACTTTGTAAACCAACTTTTTAAGTGTGAAACAAAAAATTGGTTTAAAGTGAAATTTTCGGTCTACCGTTTATGGGACAGGGTGGGTGCCCTACTGAAAAAAATTTTTTTGGCTGAATTATAGTTTCAACCCGATTCAGTTTTATATTAGGTATGTTGTTGCAACATTTTTTTAATGCAGTTGGGTGATGAACTTGTTTTGGGACACTTGGGTTGTTTTTAGAAAATGGTCAACTTTATATGCAGTGACCCATGCTTTAGTGGGTCGTTGGCAGCCGCCCCATTGGTGTATTGTGAGGGGGGTTGTTGGCAAGACATCCCCCAAATTTCCAGCTTTATACGCATCACAGCTGGAGATATGGCTCTTGTAGTGTAGCCAATCAAGTGGGTGAACTTGATTGGGACACCAAAAACGCCAAAAAAAATGATGCATATAGGGCGACCCACCCTGTAGTGAGTCGCCGCACCTCCCCTATTGTTGGGAGTAGAGGGGTCTTACAACTTATTATATACAAAGTTTCAGCTTTATAACACCCCCATGGATGGAGATATCGCATTCAAGTGAAATAAAAAAATGGGTGGTGAACGTGTCCGGGATAGTGTTTATCTGTACCGTATTCCTCGAAATACCCCCCCCCCCGAAATACCCCCCTCGAAATACCCCCCCAGATTGAGTGTAAAGAGAACGTACATGACAAATACTGCAGTTTGTGTTCTGCGTAGTGCAAAACACACGTTAAAACAATGTCGGAATCATGTTAGAACAGTTTTTATACATACTATAAATACGTACTCATAAATATTAGTCTACAGGAGTCTATACATGTCAGTTATTGATGCATTTTTCTACCCCAGCGCACATCACAAACAACGATTTTGTACTAGGATTTCAACAAAAATTTCTGGCGACATAAGCACCCCCCCTCGAAATACCCCCCCCCCCCCGTTCGTTTAACCCCCCCCCCCTCTCGGGAGCACTATGTAACAATCACCCCGGGGGGTATTTCGAGGAAATACGGTATTTGCTTTTATGGTTACTTTTTGTGTCCACTAAGAAAAGAAAAGACTTTTAGGATAGGCTTTTTAGATAGGCTTTTACCGTATTTACTCGAATAATTCCCCCGGGGAATTATTTTTTCGTCAGACAGTTTTGAGGGGGGAACTATTCAAGGGGGGGAATTATTATTTCCTCAAAAGTTTCAAGTATGTTTCCGTCACACAGCATACACATGTACGTCCAATGTCCATTGGTAGTGCACATTCCTTTGCATCCTTACACACCGAATGTGCTGCATTTGTATTCGATGAATCAAACGAGGCACTGCTATTTTGCTTGGTTTGATTTCATCGATTGTCTTTTTAATTAATGTGCGTTATTTATTCTCCATCATTGTGGGGGGGATTATTCAAGTGGGGGAATTGTTTTTTCCTCACTCGTCTAGTAGGGGGAATTATTCGAGGGGGAAATTATTCGAGTGGGGGGAATTATTCGAGTAAATACGGTATATAGGCTTTTTCAACGCATGGAAGGAAAAAGCAGGACAAATCGTAAGAGACGGGAAGATAACCAAAAGATATAGCGATATTAGCATAAACATAGCCAAAATAACCTGAAAATTGGCAAAAAGAACTAGACTAGTGAATTTGAAAGTGAGCACGTTCAAAAATGTATAAAAACTTATGATTTTTAGCAAGAATTAAAGCAAAATTTCTCAAAAATACCTACTCACTTTTACGTTTTCTGAGAGAAAAAGTATTTTACTCATGTTTACTCCTGAGTAAAAGTAACGAAATTTAAAAAAAACAGAAATACTTTATATTGAGGTACGTAAACTTTGAAAGAAGTTTGATACTTTTGACCACTTTGCAATTCACAAGCATTCACAATAAAAAGATTTCCATTACCAAATCTCAATGTGTATTTCACACAATCGAAAAATCAACCATCGATCCATTTTGATTGGCTATTTACAAATAATAAAAAACTAAAAACCATATTTCTTAAAAACAAAGCCATATTTCTTCTAAAAATTCATATCAAATCACTGCCAATATCCCTAGGCAACTTGAATACTGGACACTCGGTTACGCAATTTGCGGGAAACAACTGCATTTCCAGTCCACTTCTGCAAGTGGAAAGAAGTGATTTTGTCCATTGCAGTATGCTGATAAATATCTATTATTATTTGAATACCGTATTACTTCGAAATACCCCCATGGGGTTTTTTTTCGCCAGCAAGTTTCGAGGGGGGCAGGTTAGATCAAGGGAGGGGGCTTATTCAAGCTATTATTGATTCGTCAGAAAATTTCGTGAAGTGTTGTAGCAAATAATAAACCAAAACATACCTAAAATTGGTAATAAATGAGACTAGGGGCCAGTTCCGCAAGTGGAAAAGTTAAGAGTTAAAACTAAGAGTTGAGTAAAATGACAAGTTATGTGTAAAGTTAAGAGTTAAGAGTTGAGTAAAACGACAAATGATTTTACTCAACTCTTAACTTTTAACTTATCATTTATCATTTTACTCAACTCTTAAGTTTTAACTCTTAACTTTTCCACTTGCGGAACCGGCACCAGGTAAACAGGATTGGTACATTTGGACATATCGTATATCCTCGAATAAGTCCCCCCTCTCGAATAACTCCCCCCTCTCGAATAACTCCCCCCTCTCGAATAACTCCCCCCTTTCGAATAACTCCCCCCTCTCGAATAACTCCCCCCTCTCGAATAAGTCCCCCCTCTTGCGAGTGTGAGGAAACAATAACTCCCCCCCTCGAATGACTCCCCCCCACGTTATGGGTAGAAAACATTTTGCAACATATCAGATTAACAAAAAAAGTTTTATGTATTGCATGTGTAAATATATGTATTATTTGGTAACCTAGAGTTCACTACTATTTTGTATTCCTACAAATCATTTATGTTACCAATATAACCCCGTTTGTGCAGTAAATTAATCATACATTTTACTGAAAATTCTGATGAAAAAAAACTCCCCCCTCAAAAAACTCCCCCCTCTCGAATAACTCCCCCCTCAAAAACTTCTGACGAAAAAATAACTCCCCGGGGGACTTATTCGAGGATATACGGTACATAAAGATATATCTACACAAACTAGTGATGTGTAACTGCGATGCAACTTGGGAGCAATTAATACATCATGTACATTGCATACATGATGTACATTATTCCAGACAGGGGTATTTTGAGGGGGTACATTTTCCTCAGGTCGCGCAGACATGGGGATATTTTGAGGGGCGGTGCACTTGTACGCACAAATGCCTGGTACGCACAAATGCCCGGTACGCACAAAATTGTGCCCGCCACGCACATCTGCCCGGTACGAAATGACATTACATTACATTTTGACCATGTTTTTCACATCACACTTGTGAGTGAAGTGAAAAAAAAGTTGCGCAATGACATTAGTTAACTTTTTGTCACTTCACACATATTTGAACAGCACTTGAAAAAGTGTCAAGTGAAAAAACGGTGGACAATGGCTATTTTCGACCGTTTTTTTCACTTGACACTTTTTCAAGTGATTTTCTGATATCAGTGAAGTGAAAAAAGCTGTGCAATAACATTAGTGACCATCTGTCCGGTACGCAAAGATCATCAGCCATGTAAGTACCGGGCAGATGTGCGTGGCGGGCACAATTTTGTGCGTACCGGGTGTTTGTGCGTACCAGGCATTTGTGCGTAGGAGGCCTGACCCTTTTGAGGGAGGGGTCACTTCAAGGGGGGATAATTGAGGTAATACGGTACCCAGAAAAATCACCACTATTCTATAAATTACTGAAAACTTACCAATCTATCACCCCTATAGTATGCATCCTGGTACATGTGAACTTTACTGCATCCTTTATCAAGTTTGAATGAGGCGATCTGATTATCCCAATCTGAGCCGAGAATGGGAACTCGTCCGCAGAATTCTTTCGATTCACCTACAGTGTATGCATTGCTAGTGATTTTTACAATGAAAATTTACCATGCAGTAAAACCATGCAGTTTATTCATATAATTGTTTTTGGTGGATCATATATGCAGCTGCGAAAAACTTGAACAGTAAACCACAGTTGTGTAATGTGTATTTACTTTTACTCAAAAAGTATGCATACTTGAGTACTGAGTAAAAATGCATATGCATACTTGCAAAAGTATCTGTACTCTGTGAAAAAGTATCTATACCTGTACGCAGTTTTATGCATATTCCAGAGTAAACATAAATACCCAATATCAACTCTGGTGACATCATTCTTCTGGAAGTTCTGCACCCGGAACCACAAAGCAGTGCAGCATACACAGCTAAAAATGGGTTTGTGTAGTATGTGGAAGCGCGCTCTGTGAGGACACTTCCACTCACTTCCACACACTTCACAAAGTTTTCAGTGAAGCCCCCAATTCCGTGAAGCGCGCTTCCCAACGCTGATCTGACACATTCAAGACACTTCACAAACATTGTTCAGCGTGGTGACGCTTGTGTCTGTGATGTGAAGTGCCTTCACAGCAATATTTGTGAAGCACTGGGAAGCGGCACCAGCTTCGTCAAGCATCGGGAAGTGTCGGCGTGAAGGCACTTCAAGATGCTTCATGACGCATCACACACACACCCAGCTCTGTTTGTGTAAGTCACAAATAAAAACCTTCCCTGTCACGTCCGGCACTCTATTTTTGATTTTACTTGTGACACCCTATCTCCAGTTCTAGGGCGCGCCAAAAGCTGAAACTTGGGGGAGGTATTGGTGATACCCCCCTCTACTTAGCATGAATTTGGGGGGTCGCGGCGACCCCTCCAATTCATGCGAAGTAGAGGAGGGTTGCGCCAATATCTCCTCCAAGTTTCAGCCTCCGGGGCGCCCTAGAACTGGGGATAGGATGTAAGAAGTAAAATCAAAAAATGGGTGCCAGACGTGACCGGGAAGGTGTTTATTATTACTAGTCTCAATTTCTTGAGTTCGTGCTAGTGCTGACTCAGCACTGCTGAGCAACTTTTCAGTCAGGCTTTGATTGTGACAAATGGTTGAATTTCAGTGAGAAAACTTTGTCAATTTTGAGAAACATCTCTGGCTGCAATGTCACAAAAAATGTTCTTTCACAACAAAAAATGGGTGTGTAGATGCGCGGTGACGTCGTGAAGAGGCTTCACACCAACACTTCCCAAATGGTTCACACAAACACAAATCACTAAGATCTGCGTGAAGACACTTCACACTTATTCAAATGGCGCTCCGAGTGTATAGAGAGGGTAAGCATATGGGAGCACCAATGACGTGAAGTGTCTTCCTCACTTTTTGGATGCGCGTGAAGCGCACGCTGTTTTGCCGTGTGCCAAACAGATCACTCAGATTTTTGTGATGCTGGTGAAAGTGTGGACAAAAACGGATCCGTGAAGCGTCACACGCTCCACGGATACATTTTTTGCTGCGTATGTGCAATACAGCACGGTGAATATGAGCGACTAACCAGAAAATTCAGAATTCTTAAAAACCGTTACACAGCATTGCTTCGACTGGACACCTGTAAACATGTTTTGATAATAATACACAAACACAACAGAAAATTTGATGTTAATTGCATGGAGGCAGACTGTAATAATCTTGAGTAAATAATGTTGAAGTGATTTCAGTTTGCATTAATTTTGAATAAACCTATAATAAAAATGTTGAAAGCATAAAACAAAATTTTTGGTGAAACTTCATTTTACATGCCAACGGCCTATCTGTTAAGCTGAGATTAGAGCTCAGCGTGATATTGACGTAAAATGACAACGTAAAATTACGTCATAAAATTAATTACATGAGTGTGGATGATGCTACAGGTATACAATTTTATATGGATAATATATTAATCAATATCTTAATTGTCTCTGATACTGAGTGTTACCAGCTACAGCTAGAACAAATTGAAAAATTCAATTTTTTCATTTTACGTCATCATTTTACGTCAGGGAACAAATGTTACATTTCACGTCAATGATTGCATGCAACCATTGACATAAAATGTAACTTCGTTCCCTGGTGTAAAATGATGTAATATGTAAAAAAGTTAATTTTTCAATTCGCAATTGCTGTGGCTGATAACACTCATTATTGGACACGAGTAAGGTATTGATTCATATTTTCAACAAAAAAATGGTAGGCCTGTAGCATCATCCACATTCATTAAATAAATTTTACAACATAATTTTACGTCATTTTACAACGTAATCTCGGTTTACACAGTTCACATTTTGTGGAGACAAAAATTGTGATCACACATAGCAGCACAAGCTTCTTGTAGTCCATTTCTGGTTCGAGTTTGTTGCGAATGAGAAAACAATGATATAGCAACTTCTTTTATACTCTGACAGTCGGACCTTTTGTTTTAATGCAAATGTCTTTTCGGCACCTTTTGCTGCATTTTCTGATCTGCATAGTCATTTTCATTTTACATTTTCAAATTTAAGCATGCACAGGCAATTGCCGGGTGCAACGATGGTAAAAGCACACATATTGAACACAGGAACTCGGCACAGCACAGAAATTGAACACAGGAAGAAAAACTTTTTTAAATTTTACAGTATGTTTGATGTATCAATACCATGCCTTGTTGAATTGAACGATCCCATTTTCACCAAAAACACATAAATAAAATAGAGTAAATAATCTTAGTGTTTTTTTAGTGAAAAACTTAAAACACAGAAAGTGTTCTTAAAACACAGAAAGTGACTTGCCCAGCATTGACTGGATATCATTTTAAGAAATGCGCTTTCTTTGCAATATCATTTGTTTCAGGTTTATTAGATATCAAATTTTTATTTGCGCATTCGCATTTGCATTTGCACAACCTGGTGTTTAGCTTTCTTTAACTTTACGGTTCTTACGGAGAAATGGGAAATGTGAAAAAATGAAAAAACTGTAAAATAGTCGATTTTTTAAGAGTTGAGTACACTCACTGTTTACACCTGTCAATTCAACACGCATTTCCTAATTGGCTTAATAAACATTTTTTATATAGATGGACCAGTCGAATACCTATTTAGGTAGTTGCATTCATTTATTCAATGGAAAAAATCACACGATCATACAGGGCAAAATGAGGTAGGAAAAAGTGCGCTGAAAACAGTCCGAAAAAATATCCGAATGCACACTCAATGATGAAATGAAGGAAAATGGCCGGGCAGGGGGCACTTTGGCAAGTAGCCAAGTGACAAGAAAACGCGGGGAAAGCTGTACATGGGGGCAGTCACAGACCCTGTAAAATGCCCTGTCAAATGTCATGCAAGGTGTCAAAAGTCACGTAAAATGCACTGCAAAATGGCAACTCCGTTGCCATTTTGCCGGGCATTTTACGCGAATTTTGACACTTTGCATGACATTTGACATTTTACAGTGTCTGGGACTGCCCCACGGTGGATACATCACCCGAATGGGTACAGATACGATAGACAGCTAAAATATTTGAAACCATCACTTAAACAACTTTCCGCACAGCTTAAGAAGTGGCACATTCCAAAGGCCAATTCCGCAAGTGATCAAAAAACAGCAAGTGCTGAAAAAGTGGCAAACGCCTGGCAATTCAATTGACACCAACTTTACTTTACCTAAAACCTATCGCTTACTGATTTCGCATGCAACCCCACTTTCGACTAAAAACACATGGACCCTCCCCCCAACTTTGAGACTTACAAAAACGTGCGACGTGCGTTTTTCCATAACGTTTGCAGCCACTTGCCACACGCGGAATTAATGGCGATGTAAAATAATACGGAACTTGTTGAAGTGACTTGTGAACCAGCTCCTATTCCTAACCGAGGAAGAGGACGAATGTGAACGTATGAAAGTTGACGTGAAGCGTTGTCTCTTAGTTGACGTTCCGTTATTTTATCAAATGTGATTAGTTGAGTTGAAGTGAATTGACGTGAGTTAGTGTGAAGCAAATTTAGATTGGTTACAAAAGGTTTTGACGAACGTTTTTATTTAGACAATTAAATACAAAGAAATAAGTGTAAATAAAATATATATAAAAAATATGTAAACAAAGGAATTAATTTAC
Organism: Sphaerolaimus hirsutus; assembly: GCA_964036195.1. NCBI lineage: Eukaryota > Metazoa > Nematoda > Chromadorea > Monhysterida > Sphaerolaimidae > Sphaerolaimus > Sphaerolaimus hirsutus. The sequence goes on along the minus strand of OZ038456.1, from coordinate 6,266,002 downwards.
CAAAAAATTAATTACTTAACTAAAACGTAAAAGAAGCTCTAATTACCGAAGAAATAAGGCAATTTAAAGAAGGCACTTAATTACGACAAAAGGCGATGATTAAGTGGCGCGGTTGTGAGAAAAGCACCTCAAACAGCGCAGGTGTGAATAAAGCACTGAGGTGACTTAAAGCACCAAGAGTTAAACTTAGCACCAAAAACAAGCGACTTAATAAAGTGACGACGGCGCTTATTTAGATCCTAGGAAGAGATTCTTGTGAAGTTGACGAGGTTGCAAACACTGCCGATTCTAGCTATGAAATCGGCTTTTAAGGGCCAGACCGATGGCAATTGACTTGGCGCCAATCGGTCGGCTCTAATCTCCGATTTTTACCCAACATTTCCAATTGTGAAAGTTCAATCCTTGCCCGCTCGCTTCTCCGATGAAAAGCGAGCTAAACTGACAAGATAGTGAAAATGTGAGACAAGCCAGACAGCATTTGAAATGGCGCGCGGGCCCGGCCCCCCGCTTGGGGCGAGCCCGCCGCTTAACATAAACATGACGGCATATTTGCGTGCTGCTTGTCAAGGAAATGTGGCAGAATGTGAGCAATGACTAAGATCTAAATATGTGAGCGATGTAAAGCGTACGTTGTAAACAACGTCGCTTGAGATATTAAATGACAAATGTGAAGATGTTAAAAAATGGAATGTCAATTAAAATGGAATCTTGATAAATTGAATTAATTAAATATAAAAGCGAACATAAGAACGTCAACTTAAATATTAAAGGTTTTACATTTTACGATAATGTTACACACTCCCGAAACTAGAATAAAAATTAAATCTAATTTAATTTTATCTCAGCCAATCTCAGCAAATTGATGTGAAACAAAATCAAAATCAAACGCCTGTGATACTCTCATCACTCCTGTGGTAGCAGATCGTCGGCGTCTTCGACGCCGGCATTTTCCCGGCCCTCCTCATGATGCTCGTCCATGGGTTCGACGGCATCCTCCTCAGGCTGGCTGCCTTCCCCGTGCCCGGGCGTCTGGTCTTCTGGGGCCCCGGCTGGTCGACCTGGCCAGTTGGGGAGCTTCTCAGATTCCTTGACGAGCTGCTCGAGGGCTTGTCGTAGCGTGTCGGTCTCGTCGACGCTCGTCTTCGACGGCTCGGTGGGCTGCCATTGTTCCGTTGCTGCAAGCGGTTGGCTTGGTAGCAAGGGGACAGGGGAGGTTGTGAATGAGGTCGTACATTGTGAAGTGATTGAGTTGAATTGGTCAAATGGTACGGAGGGGGATCTAGATCTTGAACGTGATTTTCTTCCATCTCTCCGAGTTCTATGTCGTACTGTGAAGGTGTTTGTCTGAGGAAGGTCACGGATCTTTTTAGATCGTTTAACTTTTGATTTGACCAGTTTTTTATTGATGTTATTGAATTTGTGAAAAGTTTGGGGTATAAAGGAAAATGTCTGGTGTGACGATTGCTGCTCACCTGGGAGCCCTGCGACTCCAGCGAATCTCTTGAGTCGCTTTTGCAAGGGCTCGCGGTCAGGGATCGCGTCTTCCATTGTGACCTCCGTTGTGACAGGCTTGGTGACTGAGTCTGGCATTTGGTGACGAGCTCTGCGCTTGTGACTCGCAGGGGGGTGCAGGTTTTGTGACCCGGCGCGCACCCGTCTCCATTTCGATTTCTTCGGCGCGCTCGGTACTATAACCGACCGGGGGATCCGATCTAGGCTGTACCGAGTGTCCTGAAAGCCGTTTGAATGGAGAAACTCGCTTGAGGGGTGTGACAAACTTTGAATGTAACTGTGACGAACTTGACGATTGTGTGACGGTTTGACTTGACAAAGCGGGTTTGTTGAAGCCGCTTTTCGGTTTCTTCTGGCGGTTACGTTCCCGTCGCTTACCGATTTTTCCTTGCTGAACGGACGGGGGCCCTTGTTGTTTGGGCTTCTGTCCCTTCTGCCCTTTCTTCGGAAAAAGCCCTTGATGTCTGGCAGTATACCCCTGCCGGTTACGAGCCGCCACTGCATGTAAACATAACCAATATACCCAATACAAGCAATTGTGATAATAATGAGTATGATGTTCACAGCTGTTTGAAGTGGCCCAGTAAGTAACGTGTCTAATGCAGACGCACCACCTGTGACACTACCGTGAATAATGTGACCCAATTCTTTTCCTACACCTTCAAAATATGCACCAACCCCTTGGCCGATGCCAGCAATATATGCTTGCACGGCTTTAGGATCGTTAGATTTTGTTGCAATATAATCGACTGAACGTGTGACTTGTTGTTCGAGTCGTTGCAAATTTTGAAAGTGATGATGTGCAGCCATGATACTGAATGCAATATCAGTCATGCTTACACCTGGTGACCCGGAAACGTTTAGTGTGAATGGTTTCCACGAGCCAGCCCAAATTAATTTGATTGGGAGTTTTGTGACGTGTAAATTCGTTGGTCTGTTTTCGTTAGCCCATGAGTTATCATTTAATTGATAATATTTGTGATCTTTCATGAGACAATGATCTATTGGTGAATGTGTGATTAGATCATTGGTACCAGGAGCAACGAACATTATATGTGGGTGATCTGTGACTTTGACCGGCAGAAATTTATAACAGGTATTGTTATATTCATGTTGAAAATAAATAATTTCTGCTGTGACAGGTTTACAATCCCAGAACATCAATATATCTCCATGCCATTCAGCATAGAGATTTTGACGTCCTAGCAATGCTCGCAAGCCAAGCGTAGGATTGAATGTGACAATTGCATGAATTATATCTAGCTGGGTCTGACGGATGTGACATAATTGTTGCCAGATGGATCCAAATTGTTTTTGTTCTAGATGTGCAATTTTGTCAACTTCATATTGTTGACGGGCTGTGAGCAAGTGAAATACACCAACATCAAGATTTGGTGCAAGTTTGAAATGAAGAGGAGCTTTTTCGGTTTCAGGTTTTTTCAATTTCTTAAGTCGATATCGAAGAAATTGAATGAATGCCGAGCCCTGGTCAATATATTTTGCGTCTTTTGGTACACATTCTGCATTATTTGGAAATTGTTGTGATCTCCATGTGACCGAAAATGCAGCTTGCAATTTTTCCACTACGTAATGATTTTGTGAATATTGCGCATCAAATTGACCAATCTCTTGGAATGCACACTGTTTGTTAAAAGCAGTAGCATTCCATAAAGAGACGCCATTGTCGCTGTCATAACAATAGCCGGCTTGTGGGTTGCAATGTGACAGATCTTGAATTTTGGAAACAATTTTCTTTCCGTCAAGACTTGCGACCACACCTTCTTCTATGTGAAAGTTCATCACTGTGTTACTCAGATTGTGACAAAAGTAACAATAATCAATGTGAAGTGATTTGTTGGTGCTCCACAATGCATGACCGATTTTTATTAAGGGTTTGCCTTTCCAAGTTTTATTTTGGTAGGCGATCATGCAATCGTATGTTGTGACTCTGTGATTTTTAATGATTTCTGGTGGCAACATAGATTTTCCACCCACCAGACTCATATATGTGACTATAGTATGCTCTTGTTGAAAGCATCTATAAATTGGTGTCGTTTGCGGTTGAACACGCAACGTCCATATGGATATCACAATATCCTCTATGGCCGTAACTTGAGGAAAATGACATGTTACTTTTTCCGGAAGTTGAATTGCGTGACCAGTGCGTGTTTTATGGCACAGATTGAAAGTTTTGTGATATTGATCTGTCCATGTGAGCGCGTTGGCTAATTTTGATTGTATTAGCAACATGAGTGCCAATAAATGCGACACGTTTCCCCAGAACGAATATGTGCCAGTGTAGCGACATGTTCGACGTGGGTTTGCGCGTCTTGCATCTTGTTGTGAAGATTGTGATTGTTGATGTGATTGGTTTATTTGTGAATCATCACCTTTATCAGGTGGAGGTTGTGATTTATCATCATCTTTTACCTCAGTGTCGATTTTATACTCAACACCGTCCTCTGTGTCGATTTCAAGAGGCACGAGGTTAGATGGGGATCTACGTGTGCGACGGCCGTTGCTTGACAATACTGTGACTGCACGTATTTTGCCATTGCTTGACACGTGTATCTCGTGAACGCGGCCCATTTGCCACATGCCGCGTGGCTGTTTATCATCAGTAATTAACACCACTTGGCCACGTTTGGGAGCTTCGTTGATAGTGCCTTTTTTCAAGCGTTGATTTTTAGCTTGATCTTTGAGTAGGTCAATGTATTGACGTGACTACTCATACCAAAGCACTTCACGATTGTGACGAATTTGGTCCCAAAGTAATGTGATGTCATCTCTGTCCTTTTCAGGCACAGAGTTGAGTGCAATTTCGTCAATGCAATTGACGTCATTGACTCGTGGGGGTGTGAGTATATAGGATTTTTCGATTTGTGAGGGTGTGAGGTTGAAAGATCCATCCGTTAGCCTATCCCATTCCTCTTTTGGAATTTTTCGCATGGGTTCAATCGTGGTGGAATCGAGTTCCATCTCACGTTTTTCATCCATGTAACATGGTGGTGGGGTGCCCCAAAGAAAATGTATTGGGCGCAGTATCGCTGCACCAATGTCTGTGTTTGACAAATATGATAATGGTCGCGTGTTGACGGAGAATTCGACGTCAAGCATGACTGTGAGAAATTCATGCCATGTGAGACAACGTCGGCCGCATGCTTTTTTGAGCAAGCGTTTGACTAATCCGATCATGCGTTTGTACACGCCGCCTTGCCAAGGACTATTGGCTGTGATAAAATGCCATTTTACGTCTGGCAGCAATTTGACACAATTTTTGAACGCGGGAGCATTGTCGGACCAAATTGTGTCCGGCATGCCACGACGCGAAATAAACCGATTTAGAGCCATAATTGTGTCGGCTGTTGAGACACTATTAGTTGACTCTAAATGAATGGCGCGTGTACTGAAGCATGTTAGCAACAAAATGTGTTGACTGTGACGGGTACCGTTCTGTGAATAAACTAACGGTCCCATATAATCAATGCCAATGTGTTGAAATGGCTTGATTTGTGATTGAGTTCGAGTGACAGGTAGTGTGTGAAAATCAGGTAATGTGAATGGACCTCCTTCCGCTTTGCGGCATGTGACGCATTTGCGCAAAATTTTTGCAACTACCTGCTTGGCACTTGACAACCAGCAGTGTTTGCGTAAATCTGCTAAAGTGTGAAGCATGCCACTGTGACCAGCAAGCTCATGAAAATGAGTAACCACCAGCGTTGTTAACCACCCGGTCTTTGGCAGGTAGTAAAACAACGAAGGGTTTCTGTGTTCTTTGTGAGACACACGCGTGACACAATATAATAAATTATTCCATGCGTCCCATTTGAGCATTTGGTGCTTGCCAAGTTGCGCTTGTGAAATGCAACTGGCGCATTCCTCTGCTTGTGAAATGCGCAATACATGTCTAAATGCTTCGTTTAAATCAGCTTGTGTGATAGGTTTTGACAAATATTCGCTTTCGCGCTTTGCAGCTTTATGCATAGAGCGATTTAGCCAATATGTTTTGACACGAAGTAGATAAACGACAGTGCGCAACAATTTTGACAATGTTGAAAATCGTCGAATGTCGATTTCGAACGGATTTGAAGGGATGTGACGTTGTCGACTTTCGACAAACGGATTTTGAGGAGTGACATTTTGTGACAAATTGGGGTCCAAATTGACAGGCACTTGTTGTGCAAGAGCATTAGCTGGCTGTGAAGCAGGCTGTGAAGTTACTGCTCCAGCGTATAAAGGTCGACTGATGTGAGTGTCGCCTTTCGCAAGCTCTTCGGTGACAGGTTGCGCTTGATATTGCGAAATGTCAACCATGGCTGACGTGAAGGGTTCAGCGAAAAATGTTGGTCCTGTGAACCACATTGTTTCAATCATTAGTTGATCAAAAGTACATCCCCGTGACGCAATGTCAGCTGGATTGTCTTTTGTAGCAACTTTGCAAATTTGAATGCAGTGCTTTGACATAAATGAATGGATTTTTGTGACCCGATTGTTGACAAAAGTAGCCAGCGGCTTTGAAGTATATAGCCAGCCGATGACAACTGTACTATCGGTCCATAGGAAATTACTGTGAATTTTCCATCCACCCAGCTCAACGAGTTCATGATGTAAATAATCGATGAGCTGTGCACCAATTGTGACACCGAGCAATTCCAAGCGTGTGATTGTGAGGGGTTGACCTTGTTTTGACGGAAGTGGGGCTAGTTTTGTGCGAGCTGTGAGAAAACCACTAAAATATCGGTCATCCTCATAGGTGTATTCATCAGGTGAAATCGCTTGTTGACGCAAATAAGCGCAAACGGCGTATCCATCTTTAGAGGCATCACAAAACACATGTAACTCTAATGGACGTGTTTCGGCTTTGACATCGATGCCAAAAGAGTGAAATGATCGTGGGAATTTGATTTGACTTATGGACGAGAGATGTTGTTTCAAATCGTCCAGTAAGTCATCCGCCTCTGGGTCTTCGATGAGTTCATCCCAGGTTGTGATATTGCACCTTTGAATTATTTGTGACACGCGAAATTTCAACCGAAATAACGCGGGCGCTGTGATGCCAATAGGATCGTATGTTGAAGCCAGCAATTTGTTCAAATTGCGGCGTGTTGCTGTGACAATGAGCGTGAAATCTTTCTTGGGAGCTGGCACCACAATGGTGTCTTCAATGTGATCGTAAACAAGACCCATTACTTTGATGTATTGTGACTGTTTCGGGTTGAGATCATCAGGTTTGATTTTCTCAGAAACAATACGCGAATTTGCCATCCATTCGCGCATGTTGAAATTTGCTCTTGCGAAAACAGCTTTAATTAAGCGATAGAGCTGTATTGCATATTTTTCATCATCTACGCTGATAACTAAATTATCAACGTAAATGCTGTTGAGCAACAGTTCCAATTTCGCTCGTTCGTGTGAATCAGGTGGATGCATGTGAGCTAATTCCGCTTCCAGGTGATATTTAATAACAGTCGACAAAATGGATGGACTGCATGTGAGATCAAATAGCACCCTTGTGAATTGCATCATTTGAATATTGTCTTCGTGAGTCGGAATAGTGTCATCGCGCAGCCAATAAAATTTTGTGAAAGCGTGTGATTTTGGGTGAAGAGCAATTTGTAAAAATGCTTTCTCGATATCTGCTAATAACACCACGTTTCCGGCTCTGAAACGAAGCATTAATCCGAGTGCCAGTGGTGTGAGAACTGGGCCTCGAAATAAGCAATTGTTGAGACTTGGCTTGCCTGCAGAACCATCATACACTATTCGACATGTTGTCGATCTGCCAGGTGTGATGACAGGTTGGTGAGGTAAGATGTGTTCTTGCAAACCATCTTGTGAACCATAGACGGGTTCTAGGACACCCTTGTGAAGTTGATCTGAGATGACTTTAGCGTATGTGGCGAATAAATCGGGATCTTTTCGAAACCGTTTCAACAGTGACAGAAAGCGGCGAAATGCTTCTGCATTGTTGGTTGGCAATTCGTGAATTGTTGATTTGAATGGCCAATCCACGCTATAGCGTCCAGTTTCTGGATCAAGAGTAATTGATTCCAGAATTAACTGTTCAGCTATGTCGTCATCATGTGATAATGGATCATCTGTGATACCTATTGACTCGAGACTGTGAAATTGAAATAATGTCTCTTGGCCAACAGCAACAGCTGATGATGCATGTGAACTGCATGAAACCATGAATTGATGTGGCGAAATGTCGGGTGTTGTGACAAATGACTGTGATGACGCATTTCCGCCAAGCATCAATCCAAGTATTGATTCGACTATGATCAATCCAGATGGGAGTTCGATTTCTGTTGGTCGAATATCGAACTTCCAATAATAGTCTTGACCAATGACCACATCTGTTTGACATAGTTTGTGACAAAACTCATCAGTCATTTCTGTCAATTCAAGCGGTTCCGCGAATTGTTCTTGTGCATGTTCACCGTACACAATATAAATGACTGTTTTGTCATCTTGTGACAAAGGAGGTGGGCATGCATATGTTGCCAAATTATCGACTGCACGTAAGGTGAGTGGAATTTGTAACATATTGCCCTTATTGTCAACGTGTTTGTAAATAGGCATGACGGCCTTGATCAAAAACGTATTGACTGTGACAGGCGTTTTTGTCGCAAACACGTTCATTTGAAGAACAACATCTCCTTTGTTTTCAAAGTTATACTCATTTGCTACGGATGCTTTAATGTATGAATATTCGCATCCAGTGTCAAAGAATATTAACAAAGGGTCTGTGACTCGATTTAATTCAGCGTCTTTATTAATTAATGAAGCCTGGGCCACTTGCAAACGAACAATAGGCGCAAAATCGAACTCACATTCTTGTTCGGCCTGCTGCCTTGTAGCGGTGTTGGGGTTACCGTAACCCGCTTGTGCGCTCAGCACCTCCACCGTGGGCCTGTGACTGGGTTGAAGTGGCACCGACGATGACATTTGGTTCGGGTTGAGGTGTGGGTACACCTCGTACCGTTTCTGCTGGAAGCCGCGGATTTTAGCTTCGACGGTCTCCATGTCTGTGCCGTCCTTGATGAGGTTGGCACGGAGCGTCGTCCACAGCACGTTTTCGCTGTGATACTTGCGGGCTTCCTCTTGAGCTCTCGCCTGGAGCTCGTTAGCGGGCTTCGGCCATTCGCCCATGTCCAGCGGACCGTCCATATCCATTTGATACAGCGTCTGCTGTCTCCACCGAAAATCGTTGTCGTCCGGGGGGATGACACACACGCTCATCGGTTCCGTGTGTGAAGGCGGATACGATGGCGGTGCTTGTGACGAAGCCGCGCCCGTTGTGATTACCTGAGCGTTGACAAAATTAGCACTCGTTGCTTTGACAAAAGCTTTATTTTGTGAATTGTTTACCTGACGCCTTGCGGGTGCCTGTCTAGTAGGACAGAACGCCCCGTGATGCTGACCAATCTGGCGACAATAGTAGCAACTCAGTCTTTGAGTGCACTGTTCCGCTTGATGGCCTCTGCGTGTGCATCGTGTGCACACATCGCCCAAAGCTTGCAACCGTTCGATGCGCTCTCTCGGTGTGATGTATTGAGGGCAATCGGTGGTGTAGTGCTCTTTGATGCCACAGAACAAGCACTCGAATTTCGGCTTGCGATAATCAGCAGCAGGTTGTGAAAACTGCTTTTGACTAATCGCTCCGCTCGCGGGAGTTCTGGGAGGTTGAGTGGAATTTTTATTTTTTCCTTGTGGTTTACCAACATTAGCATTGGTACCAGCAAAAGCAACCGTGTTGTGAATAGGTTTTTGTTTTGAAAAGGTATTTTGTGATTTATTTCCCTTTTTCTTTTGCTGTTGCCAACCACCTCCATTTTGTGGCTTTTTTAACGATGAACTTTGTGATTTCTGAACAACATTTGAAGATTGTGAACTTTGTTGTTCAGTTTTCATCGCATCTAACCGAGCACGAGCAATGGTAGTTAATGCATCAACAAACCTGACGACTGTGAGTTCTGTGTCGCCGGTTACAGCAGTGCGCATCGAATTCCGGTGTTCTTCTGTGACGGCAAGAACAATATTATCGGGGAGATAACCACGAATTATTCTTAACACTGCACCAGAATCGACACTTTCACCCCTTTCTTTTAGTTGATTGAGAGTTGACAAAAGGGTTCGTGTGAAATTTGTGAGGGAGCCTCCTCTTGACGAAGGCTTTTCGAGTGAAAACAATTTATCCCAAAGGGCTGCTTGTACCCGATGCGTTTCACCAAAGTTTGATTGTAACATGGTGACCGCTGTGATGTAATCTCGACCATCACCCTTTAATCCGGCCAGCAGTTCTGCTGCTGGACCGATAAGGCTGAGCTTGAGGTATGTATATTTCATACCATTTGACAGAGTAGCTCGGTCGTGAATTTGAGCTCGAAAAATTTCCCACCAAGCTGCCCATTCTAACGGATCGCCGTTATATTTAGCAAGCTCGATTTTAGGTAACTTTAACAAAGTTTCCGGTTGTGAAGGTTGAGAACTACTTCCCATGTTGACATTGTTATAGGGTGGTTGTGAAGGGGGTTGAGTAGTTAAATCAACAGTTGACTGACCTTTCAAGGAAAGTATCAACCTTTCCGCGGATTTGATTTGCGCTTGGGCGGTCGCCATCCTTGATTCCAGCTCATCCATGAGCATCATTGCGTTGTTCGAGCCCGAGTAGAGCGCGCGCTCCAATTTTGCGTTGGCGCTCTTCGCTTCTTTGGCCGCACCGTCTTGGTCTCTGTCCAAGCTTGTGATGTGATCTTGGACAATAGATGTGAATCTGTCCATAGCTGTGGACAGGTCCGAGCATTTCAGCTCAGCTTGGTAGACGTAGGCTTGAAGTAATTCTAATACTTCCTCCGCTGAGCGTAAGTTCACGGCGGCGGGTTGTGACTTGTCTTTGACAATTTTAGGAATCGGTTTGGTTGTGAATCGTAGCACACCGTTGCGCACTCCAGTCAACGCCTGGCTATGTTGAGTCAACGGATGAGTTGTGTCGGATTCATCTACGTTGCTCAAAGGCATAGCTGCGGCGGCTGGGGCGCCTTTTTGAGCGCGTACGCGTTCGTCCATGGCAAATTTCGATCGATGGTTTGCTTATTAGCAAAGTGGTAGCTAGCTGTGAACGAAATAAAATAATAAAAATAAATATTTCGTTTCTTTTGACTTGTACTTGTAAAATTGTAAGTAAATATGCACGCGCTACTAACGATTTTGCGTCCAAAACCGTGTTACCGTAACCTCGTGCGTGTGACTCAGGCTGTGAAACACAATTTCCAATGAAATTTCGCGCGAGACGACTTAATTAGAGTGACCAATTAGTTAATTAGTCACCCTGCTCGCTGCGCCATGTAAAATAATACGGAACTTGTTGAAGTGACTTGTGAACCAGCTCCTATTCCTAACCGAGGAAGAGGACAAATGTGAACGTATGAAAGTTGACGTGAAGCGTCATCTCTTAGTTGACGTTCCGTTATTTTATCAAATGTGATTAGTTGAGTTGAAGTGAATTGACGTGAGTTAGTGTGAAGCAAATTTAGATTGGTTACAAAAGGTTTTGACGAACGTTTTTATTTAGACAATTAAATACAAAGAAATAAGTGTAAATAAAATATATATAAAAAATATGTAAACAAAGGAATTAATTTACCACTAAATTAATTACTTAACTAAAACGTAAAAGAAGCTCTAATTACCAAAGAAATAAGGCAATTGAAAGAAGGCACTTAATTACGACAAAAGGCGATGATTAAGTGGCGCGGTTGTGAGAAAAGCACCTCAAACAGCGCAGGTGTGAATAAAGCACTGAGGTGACTTAAAGCACCAAGAGTTAAACTTAGCACCAAAAACAAGCGACTTAATAAAGTGATGACGGCGCTTATTTAGATCCTAGGAAGAGATTCTTGTGAAGTTGACGAGGTTGCAAACACTGCCGATTCTAGCTATGAAATCGGCTTTTAAGGGCCAGACCGATGGCGATTGACTTGGCGCCAATCGGTCGGCTCTAATCTCCAATTTTTACCCAACATTTCCAATTGTTAAAGTTCAATCCTTGCCCGCTCGCTTCTCCGATGAAAACCGAGCTAAACTGACAAGATAGTGAAAATGTGAGACAAGCCAGACAGCATTTGAAATGGCGCGCGGGCCCGGCCCCCCGCTTGGGGCGAGCCCGCCGCTTAACATAAACATGACGGCGTATTTGCGTGCTGCTTGTCAAGGAAATGTGGCAGAATGTGAGCAATGACTAAGATCTAAATATGTGAGCGATGTAAAGCGTACGTTGTAAACAACGTCGCTTGAGATATTAAATGACAAATGTGAAGATGTTAAAAAATGGAATGTCAATTAAAATGGAATCTTGATAAATTGAATTAATTAAATATAAAAGCGAACATAAGAACATCAACTTAAATATTAAAGGTTTTACATTTTACGATAATGTTACACAGGCGAGGACTCCGTGCGCATGTAAACTCTGTGCCCATGTAGACCCGGTGCCCATCTATCACTAACCCGGTGCCCATGTAGACTCGGTGCGCATGTAAAGCCCCCTAGATGGGCACCGGGTAACATGCGCATGGGGTTTACATGCACACCGCGTTGTAGCGCTACATGGGCACCGGGCGGGTTGCCAGCGGGAATCATCGATGACATTGTACCAGTGTTGCGAAAACGTATTTATTTTTAGTTACATTTACATTTACGTTTTTCAAAAATACCGTTACATTTTCTTGGCACAATTACCTGGGTAGCTGAGAAAATGTAAAAATAAGTTATGTTAAAAAACATGTTACCTCACCCTTGGTAAATATGACTTATACATTTAGAGCACTTCTCAAAATTTTTATGTTTACATTTTATTTGACATTTACCGAAGTATTTTAGAAATTTAAATGAGGCGTCAAATTCTAAAAGTTGACAAGTCCACAAAATGCGATTTTGAGTAAATCGCATTTTAAGTTTCATTTGCAATTCCAGGTCCGTGGTGCATGTCCAATGGGGCTCTCTCATGCTCAACATTAAGTTCCAAATGTTAAAAATAAAGTATCAAATTTTCAGCCCCTGCTCTCAATGTATAATGGACAAATTTAGTGTCTATAAAATTCTACTCGGACAGAACAAAACCATTTTGGGGAGGAAAATGCACTTGTTGACTTCTTGCGCTCGAGAACATTTTTGTTCCCGCCCAGGTTGCGCCTGCCTTATGGGAACATTATGGACTTGTCGACTTTTAGAAATCGGTGTCCATGATGGACTTATCACATTTCTTGTGTTTTTTTCCCATAAAATAAGGCTGCGGAAGGTGGACTTGTTGACTTTTAGCCCAAAACTAAGTGGACTTGTCGACTTCTTGCCCAAATTTTTTGCATTTTTTCCTGAAAATGTCAAATTTGGCACTTTGCCATATGGGCATGTGAGGTCAAAAAATTAATGGAAAATGATGAAAAATTTGTGGGAGCAGTCCCAGATGACGTTTCTAACTCAAAATTTTTATATTTTGGACTTGTCGACTTTTACGATTGGACGCCTCAAATACGTTTTAGTATTTATACTTGAAATTTGTAAAAGGTGTTTTTGTGAATGTTTACATTTTCCAAAAATACCCCAGTATTTTAACAACACTGCATTGTACTTGTACATTGGTTTTTTGTTGCGCATGTAGACTCCATGCATATAAACCCAGTGCCCACGTAGACCGGTGCGCATGTTTGGTTGAACAAGATGCGCACCGGGTCTACATGGGCACCGAGCCCACATGTGCACTGAGTTTAGATGCGCACCGGCACAGACCCGAATTAATTCAGGTCTAGTGATGTAAAAGCGCCATGGCGCTAGCGCCAAAGCAAAAAGCGCCAGGGCGCTTCTGGCGCTTGGCGCCACTTTGCTCTGGCGCCATTGACGCTTTGTGCTAGGGGTCAGAAAAGTGCCATGGCGCTTGGCGCCAAAGTTCTGGCGCTTTTCAAATCACTACTCAGGTAGCCTAACAACCGGTCGAATAATCACAAACTGTCAAGAAAAAAATTAAATTGACAAAAAAAATAAAAATTGACAAAATCAATCTTCCTACGCAAACTCGGAGGGTTCGCAACAATAATAATCTTTGTCGCCCTGCTTTGAGCAGTACAGCTGCTCCTGTGAACGGGAAGTATCCTTGTAGTAGCACGATTGATTCGGCGGAAGCTTGTCGTACAAAAATTGACAGTCTAGCAAATCGCGAAGAATGGCGCTTTGCTCTGTTGGGGGGGGGGGGGGTTGCATTGCGGGGGTATAAGGGGGGGGGGCTGGGGAACCCCCCAGCTAGTACAGTAATGTTAATTCAGATTTTAGTTGACGGGTGAATTTTGCAGTAAACATGCGGCAACGGTGATAAGGAATTGAACATGGAACACGCATATAAACATCGTTCCGTGACACATTAGCCAAAATATATGGCTGTAGGCCCAGTTGACACCTGATGCATTGTCAACTAGCTTGCGTAGCGCCATCAAGTAGTGATAATAGCGGAAATTGCCACCAAGTAAACTGAACCCAGTGCGAACCCAAGAACCCAGAAAAACAAAACCCAAATCAACTCAAAACCAACCATAAAAACACTTGCAGCAGACGCCCTGGTCAGGGTCCGTCCCCACAGTGCACACGGGAAAATCGCTGTACCCCTTGCAATTCGAGTCACCCCCGCACGATTTCGCATTGCACTGGGTTAAGTCCTGGGCCCAGATCCAATTGGAAGGTTAGGGCGCGAGTAAGGCGCCCACATGAGAGAAGGTAAGGAAGTTTCAGTGGTTGAAACCAAAAAATCAGCTTTTTAACACCTCTGTCAACTAGTTCACGAACACCGAATTTCGGCAAACTCAAACGAGTCGATTTGTGAGGTACTAAATTTTAGGACGCCATACGCGCGCCTGACATTCCCAATGGATCCGGGACCTGGGCGCTGGCGCCGACCAACAGCATGCCGAACATAAACAGGGACAACATGTTGGACGGTTTGCGGGCGATTTAAGCGATCTGGAGGGTTCAACGAAAGGACGTTCTGGATTCTCGGGATTTATAGGCATGTGCCACCGTGTAAACCTCAAGATAAATACGTTTGGGTGAAAACTTTGGCCGCCGGCCAAAAATGACAAAAAAATCGAAATCATTGTAAATATGAATCATAAATGTCAAAAAAAAGTTTCAATAAAAGGTATATAGCCAGGTATATAGATGAAAATAGTATTTATACAGGTGAAATTGAGCTAAATTGAGCAAATAGTGGCGATTTTAAGCAAAAGTTCAGGAAAAACCTGTACATGTACAATACGCGACTAGTGACTTAAATGTCAGCCAACTTGCAATAAATGACCTGGTCAAATCCGGATGTGACACTCGAACTACAGTTGCTCTTTGATAATAACCGTAAATTAATTTGAAAATGGAAAGTGATAAGAAAGTAACATAGTAACAAAATTTTACACACGATGACAATTAAATCTACCGCTGTAACATTTGTTCATACTTAGGAAGCTCTATTTCAGAACGTTAAATCCGCCACACGTTAGTTTTTTTCGCAAATTACGGTAGTTTTTCATCGACTAGAACGGGTACATAAAAATAATTGACCAATCAGCAATGAGGAACCGTGATTTGACCCAAAAATTGTGACAATTAATGAAGATGGAAACAAATTCACTAACATTCACAAACAAATTCACGAATTCACCCGGTTTATGATCGAGTTTTACCGAAATAACCGAAAAACTAATGGACATCACTACTTCCTAGCAATGTCCAAATCTTTTCGAATAATAATAAAAAAAGGCAATTTTAGCGAATTCCTGGCAAGATGTTGCCCAGATATTCCGCTGTAATCACCCTGTTAACGGAACCGACACGCATCGGAACGATATTTGCGTCAACTGCGTGACAACGTGGCCAATTCTCTGACTACCTAGTTCACGGACCGGATTACCAAGAATGTCGGTATTTTAGAATTTTTAGACAGGTAAATCACACTGAAATCGAAACGTGAAATGCCCGGGACTAGTCCGCCGCTTATATTTACCGTTTGTTTTTAGAGGATCGTTATGCAAGCAAATTCTGAGAGCAAATATTTTTTCAAAATTTTTGATATCGATGTTCGATATGAAAAATTAGTCGATATCAGATATTCGATACGATATATCGTCCGAACACTCATCCCATTTTCTTCACAGGGCTTTTCCTGGATGGAACCTGACCAGATCTACCCGTGACATTTTTTATCCATGATCATGTCTGCCGTCCGCTGGCTACAAGAGATGTGCCGTGCTTTGGCACAGTGCCAAGTGGCATAGTTGATATCGACTGCGCTTTGGAAATTTACTGGTGCCCTGCATTCGCTATTGGTTAGTACTTCCGGGCTTGTAAACACCTGCCCACCCGGGTCCGGCCCCCAATTTTTTATTTCACTTCAGATGCCCTATCTCCGGCCGTGGGCAAGGCGGAAAGCTAATAATTGGGTGGTATATAGGTGCAACCCCCCTAGGGTTGGAAAAAAATCAATTTTCTGTAAATGCCTTGATTTAAAAAAAATCAATTTTTTGAGAGAAAAAAATCAGAATTTTTGAAATCATCCAAAATGGGGTATAGAGAATGTATTGTTATGTCTATTGTGGTCATATTATGACTGTGGAGTTATGGAATGGCATTAAAAGCACTGATTTCTTTCAAAAATAACCATTTTTATGTCAACTTATTACGTATATTGCCTTTTGTTGAACATTCATGATTTCAAATGAAGTTCGGCATAGAATAGTGCTTAAATGAGGTTATAAAAGAAGGCTAATACATTGCCAGTGATGTCACACACTGTAGTAGTATGTGGGAGCACATTGGCTGGATAATGTATACTACACTAGCATATCACAGATTATTACACGGTAGCATGAATAAATGAAATCTTTTACTCTCAAAATGTCACAAAACCCATGAAAACACTACCAGTAGTAATATGCATGAGAAATTGTGCGCTTGCGCGTAAAAACATTGTCAAATACCTAGTACAAGTCTACCAAAAATTGTCCACCCTGTGATTTTTTATATAAAAAATCAAGTGCCAACCCTACCCCCCTCACTCTTCATGAATGGAAGGGGCCCTGGCTACCCAGTACAGGGTGGGTTGCCATATATGTCAAAAGAAATTGTGGCATCTTTGCTTTCCCACCCAGGTCCGGCCCCTACTTGATTTCTTATAATATTTATGGTATGGGAAAGCGGCGCCAGGCGCTGATTGCGCCACAGGCAAAAGGCACCAATGCGTGGCACCCTTTGGCACCCTGAAATGGCCCTGGTGCCATTCCATCACCAATCTTGAGACCCCCCAATCTAAGCAGCAGACAAAATTTTTTTAGCACATTTTAAAATTCACTTTTAGCTTTTATTTTTTTACACACTTGACACGCTGGTTTAAGAAGAGGAGGGTTAAAGGTTCAAAGTTGTTTAAAAAACATAACCTCTAAAATGCCTCTATTAGAAAATTTACTGAGGGTGAATTTAAAGTTGTAAATTTTGCCAATTTTGATCAGATCATTATGATGTCATAAGATTCACTCCATGTAAATTTTCTTATGGAGGCATTTTAGAGGTTATGTTTTTTACACAACTTTGAACCTTTAACCCTCCTGTATTCTTGACCAGCGTGTCATGTGTGTAAAAAAATAAAAGTGAAAAGTGAATTTTCAAATTTGCAAAATTATATTTTTTGTCTGCTGCTCAATGGGAGGCCACAAGATTAGCGATAGAATGGCGCTGGCACTATTTTCAGGGTGCACAAGGGTGTCACGCAATGGTGCCCTGTTCCTGTGGTGCAATTGGTGCCTGGCGCCCATTTTCCAAACCATAGTATAACAAATAAAGGGGGGGGCCGGACCTGGGTGGGACAGCGAAAATGCTACTAATTTTTTTGACATATATGGTGACCCACCCTGTAGCAAGTCGCCATGGTCCCTTCCGTTCATGAAGAGTAGAGGGGGGTTACACCTATATACCACCCAATTATTAGCTTTCCACCCTGTCCACAGCTGGAGATGGGCATCCGATATGAAATACAAAATAGGGGGCCGAACTTGGGTGGGCAGGTGTTTACTTGGTATTTGAGTCAGAGGATTGGCTTTTTCGGGTCGGGATTGGTTTTTGGTATTGGGATTGGTGTTTCGGGACCGGGTAGTTTGGATATTGTTCTGAAAAGACTTTTCTCTGATTTGCCACAAAAATCGCTTTTCTCTGATTTGCCACAAAAATTGCTTTTCTCTGATTTGCCGCAAAAATCGATTTTCCCACTAAAATGGTTAAAAAATAGTGGCAAAAATCGGACACTGGATGTTTCCGTTTGCATATAAGTGCAAAAAAATATTTTAAACACATTTTGCTCATTTCAACCGATTTTTCCGGGATCTGTATTGGGGTCACAGGATCCGATTGGGATTTTAATATTTTCGGCACTTAAATCGGAATTTGTCTTTTTGATATTACGGGAACGGGACTGCCAAATCCTGACATTTTTCCGGTTTCGGTTTCGGTATTCCTTGAACCCTACTTGAAAATGCCGCTCCAATCCGCTTGTAGGCTCCCGCCTGGTGGCTGTAAACTGCGAGCCCTGCTAGTTTCCACTGCCATCGTTACCCGGTGCCTTTTCCCGCGTCTGCATCGGTTAGTGAGTGTTGTCTGTTTGATGGTTGTGGGTATAGTTCCGCCGCCAGTAGCGTAGTCATGGGGGGGTGCCCCCCCCCCCTTCCAGGGTGATAGATGGAAAATGTCCAGGGTTTTCGTTTCCCAGAACAGCAGGAGGGGATGATTAGGGTTCGGACTAGGGTTGGCCGATGTTTTTTTTTTAAACGTTTTTTATTAAAAAAAAACGTTTTTTTTTTAAAAAAAACATGACGTCCGAAATGTTTTTTTTTAAAAAAAAACATCGACCGAAATTTTTAGTACTAAGCACTAGGTATTTTGCAAAATTTTTGCGCGCAAGCGCGCAATTTCACACACAAATTGACATTGGTGGTTGTTTTAATTGGTTTTGTGGCATTTTTAGTATCAAAGTATCCATTTCTATGTGCTACCATGGGTTAATAAGCCGTCATATGTTGCTGTAGTATATAATATTGAGGTAATGTGCTTCCATGTACCTCCACAGTGTGTAACTTCACTCCCAAAGTAACAACCTTGTTTTATAACCTTGTTTGATCACTATTCCGTGCCAAACTTTACCTGAAGTCACGAACATTCGACTATAAGGCGATATACGAACGATATGTCGACGAAAAATGGATATTTTTGACACAAATCATCACTTATAATGCTATCCCATGGCTCCACAGACATTATATGGTCATATATAACATCGCAGAGTATTGCCACTGTCTGATATACCTATATATGTTGACACAAGGTCATATCTGGGAGCTTTTAAAAAAAAACGTTTTTTATTTAAAAAAAACGTTGTTTTTTTAAAAAAAACGTTTTTTTTATAAAAAAAACATCGAGTTAAAAAAAAACGTTTTTTTTCCAACCCTAGTTCGGACGATATGAATTTTCGATATTTTTTCTGAAATTTGATACGATACTGACCCTCTATATCGATGTTCCAGATTTGAAAAATTATATTTCGAATGAAATGCGATATTGATGATATTTCGATATTTTTGGATAATTCGATATTTTGCTTTTGTATAAATATTTAGACATATTTCAAGTGGCAAATTGTATTTTCATGTGGTTGCAAACATGGTCGATCATCTCTTTACTGAAATGTGAATGGTACAATACAAGTTATCTTAACGATGTTCACAACAGTCAAAATGAGAAAATGGAATAAAAATAAAAATGATTGTATCAAATTGTACCAGGCAAGCAATAATTGGTTCGATATCTCTCTCCGATCAAAAGTTATGGCATCATTTATCTACGCGCAACACACTCACCCTCACCATTACACAGTACGCGGTAATTTTCTTTTGGACAACATGACTAGTGATGGAAAAAGTGCCAGGACTTTGGCGCCAATGCCAAAAGACCCATGACACTTTTCCAAACCCCTGTGCCAAGCACCGGAAGTGCCATGGTGCTTTTTGCATCGGCGCTAGTACCAAGCATCAGCACCAAGCGTTTTGTTCCTAGCACAACACAAAAATAGCACCAAGCGCTAGTGTTGGAAAAAAATTTTTTTTAAATGCCTTGATTTTTTTCAATCAAATTTTTTTATTAAAATCAGATTTTTTTAAAATCGTCCAAAATGGGGGTATAGATAAAAAATATGTGTATGTTAAGTGTCAGGCAAGTTTTTGTTATGTCTATTGTGGTCATATTGACTGTGGAGTCATGGATAGCATTATAAGCAGTGATTTCTTTCAAAAATATAGGTACATTTTTCTGTCAACTTATTGCGAATATCGCTGTTTGTCGGACGCTCATGACTTCAAGTGAAGTTCAGCATGGAATAGTGCTTTAAAATGTAGTAATAGAAGGCTAATACATTGACAGTGATGTTTCACACTGTAGAAGTATGTGGGAATCATATACTACACTAGCATAGCACGGCTTATAATTGCATGGTAACATGAATAATTGGAAGCTTTTACACTAAAAATGCCCCAAAACCCATGAACACACCACCAATGCTAATGTGTATGAGAAATTGTGCGCTTGTGCACAAAAAAATGGCAAAATATCTAGTGCAAACTACCAGAAATTTTGGCTTTTGATTTTTTTTAATTAAAATCAGTTTACCCCCTTTGATTTAAACAAAAAAATTCAGATTTTTTTAAAAAATCAGTTTAAAAAATCAAGTGCCAACCCTACCAACCGCCATGGCGCATATCATGGGTCTGGCGCCAAGTGCCAATGGCGCCACAGCAAAGTAGCGCCAAGAGGGCCACGGCGTTTTTTCCTTTGGCGCTAGCGCCATGGCGCTTTTCCATCACTGAAAATGACCTATAAATGGCACTCATATATTTAGTAATTTTCCTCTATTTCAGAATACACTGTTCCCATAATTACCAATTTCAACATTCAGTTTACACAAACTGTGCCACTGTGCCATAGGTGTTGGAATAGGTGTCACAGACCGCTGTATATTTATGTATTTTACATACATAATTATACATGTTTGAAAGCGGGTATGGACACATTTAGGACTGCCGCAACTAGGGTTGGAAAAAAAAACGTGTTTTTTTAACTCCATGTTTTTTAAAACGTTTTTTAATAAAAACGTTTTTTTTAAAGCTCCCAGATATGTCCTAGTGTCAACATATATATGTATATCAGACAGTGGCAATACTCTGTGATGTTATATTTATATGACCATAAAATGGCTGTGGAGCCATTGGGAATGCATTATAAGTGGTGATTTGTATCAAAAATATTCACATTACCTCAATATTATATACTACAGCAACATATGACAGCTTATTAACCCATGGTAGCACAGAGAAATGGATGCTTTGATACTAAAAATGCCACAAAACCAATGAAAACAACCCCCAATGTCAATTTGTGTGTGAAAATGCGCGCAAAAATTTTGCAAAATACCTGCTGCTTAGTACAAAAAATTTCAGCCGATGTTTTTTTTAATAAAAAACATTTCGGACATCATGTCTTTAAAAAAACAACGTTTTTTATATAAAAACGTTTAAAAAAATTTCCAACACTAGTCGCAACCGGTGAGATAATAAAAAGCTGTCGCGTGAAGCAAAAAATGAATTTTAGTAAAGTTTTAGGGTGGGGTCGCCCCCCCCCCGTTCTCCCCTGGCTCCATAAATTTACAAACCCCCCCCGCTCAAAAATCCTGGCTTTAGTTTTCGGGATCGGGATCGATGTGTCGGGATCGGCATCCGGCACCGGGATTGTAATTTTTTGGGATCGAAATTGGGATGTTTGAAAAACTTCTCATATTGAAGATTTTTCGCTAATTTAGCACAAAAATGGGTGTAAAAACACATAAATGCCAGAAAAAAGGGCATCGGAAGTTTCTGTTCACATTTCTTTGTCAACTTTTGTGATAACGTTTTTGAACTAATTCTTCCGGGATCCGGATTGAGGAAAAATTTCGGGATCGTAATTGGAATTCGTTTTTTTTTCATATTTCGGGGTCGGGATTGAGGTTTCGGGATTGGGATCCAATTTGAACCCTAGCCAGAACTCGGTGCGCAATTGAACTCGCTGCACATGTAGACCCGGTGCACATGTAGACCCGTTGATCGGGGGGCTAGGGACATATCTAGGATCGATTACGCCACATTTTGTAGAGCATTGACGGTATGAAGGACCGATTTACTTTTAAAATGTGAGTGTGATGAAAAAATGCGGAAAATTAAATTTAGCCTACATGTCCACCGGGTTTACATGCCACCGGCAGAGACCCCTTATACCACCTACATAACCTTTTCCTGAAGTATATGAATATATTGCATACAAATATTGAGAAGGTGTCATAACTTTGCAGTCCGCCGGTGTCGTGTCTTGACATCGGCCCGGGAATCCTGTTCCGGTTTTCGGAACTGCTGTCTGGAGCGACGCTTCCTTTGTCTGCCGTCCGTGACACTAGATTTGTTTTGTCGCTCCGCTGCAATTGGTTGGTTGGGTTGATGTCTGTTATGTATTTATATGTCCCCCGCTTGAATGATCCCCCTTGAATAACTGTAGGCTCGTTGCCCCCTCCTGGCTGGGTGAGGAAAAATCCCCCCCCCCTCGAATAAACTACCCCAAAACTACACCTGGTTTTTGTGCTTCTGCTTGTGCTGTATTTCTAATTATGTACATTTACATACATATCCAGCGGTTTATGGCGCTAGCTCCTGCGCCAACTGTTGGCGCCAGCGCCATAAATAAACGCCCGCCGCTCAAAAACCCTAGCTAAGTCCCTGATTCTGACAAAAAACTCCCTCTAACAATTCCCCTTGAACGCACCCCTCCCCGAAAAGCTTCAGACGAAAAAAAACTACGCTGGGTACTTATTTCTCCGCATTGCCAGTGCTGTGCCCTCTCGCAGTTGCCGGCGGGGCATCAAACGCGTGCTGCGTCTTGGCACGCGTCCAGATTACTACCCGTTTGGCTGGGGACCGGTGCGTGTTTTGGCACTGGTCCATGGCTGCGGACTGGTGCGTGTTTTGGCACTGGTCCAATATGAGTCGTCGGTCCGGTTGAGTATTTAGTATTTGCGTTATAAATGCCACCCTGTCAGGGGATAAATGTACTCGTATTTACGTAACGATGGCAAAATTTGAATTTGAACTTTTTTCAAATATTTATTTTCCATTGTCACTTGGTTTAAAGTATTTCCGCTCGATCGTGGCTACAAGGTGCCAAAAAAATTTATACCGTTGTGATATTCACGTTTTTTCTTGTGTTTCGATCTTTCCGTAATCGATCTTTCCGCAAGTTTTGCAAAGACCCAACAATGCAGGTATTGAAAACGGAACGGTAGAAAAAATTTAAGCTGCCGGAAAGTAAGGTAAAAAAATTTTCAGCTGTTGGAGATGGAAAGTGAAAATATAAAAGTTTGTCCTGTGTAAAATGGAAACGGACACCCTAGTGGCCATGCACACAAGTGCACTGTCAAAATTTGAGCACATTGAGTTTATGAGAATGCATGAATTTCACCATGAACAGTATGTTTCCTCACTCTGGTAAACTCGAAAGTTTTCAAAGAATTTGATAGTTTCCCAAATTTTGTCGGTGTGCGAGACTAGTGTGCCATAGGTGTGAAATGCTCGTGAGTCATTGCTGCGGTGGCCGTTGTGATATTCACGTTTTTATTGTTTCGATCTTATCACAAGTTTCGTTTGATTTATCAAGGACCCAAAAATGCGGGTTTACCCAGATAAGATTAACTAAGGCTTCTCGTAAGATTAACTTACAAAGTAGTTGGCGGATGAGAAGTCTGATACATCTCGAAAATAGATAACTGACTTGGAATTAGCCCGTTTGATTTTAGTACAACCTGTGTTGTGGTCAACTAATGTGTGGACCTTATTTGGACCTAATGCTGGAGCGACTTTTGAGAAATTTACCCTAATTTTCACTCGAAAATCGCTACTTTTCATAACTATTTATATATTTTAACTGTCAAAATCATCAATGTGTATGTCTTATCGCACATTTTCAGCTATCGAAATAGCCTACCTAAATATTTTTGTCTACATTTATTCTTGCTTTACACACATCAAAAAATGGGGGTGTGATGCGTCGTGAAACGTGCTGGATGCGCATGAAGCGGCCTCTGTGAAGCCACTTCCACACGCTTCAACACGCTTCATGAGATTTTTGGTGAAGTGTCTTCCACACACTTCACCTAGTATCACGGTGGCCAAAATTTCGTGAAGCGCACTTCCCGATGCTGACGCAGTGAAGACACTTCACAAACATTGTGCAGCATCGTTGACGCACATCTGTGATGTGAAGTGTCTTCACGTTCAACTTCGTGAAGCACCGGGAAGCGCCGACCACCTTCTTGAAGCATGGGGAAGTGTTGCTGTGAAGGCACTTCAAGACGCTTCACGACCAGGGTTGGCAAAATCTCAGAAAAGAATAAAAATAAAATAAAAATAAAATGGAAAATTGAAGAATAAAATAAAATGGAAAATTTCGAAATAAAAATAAAAATTGTATAAAAATTCGAATTTTTGTAAAATTTGTGTAACATTGTTTACAAATTCATATTTTTGTAAAAATTGTATAAAAATTCATATTTTTTGTAAAAAAATTTTGTTGTTTATATAGTTCAACCTGTTCATTCGCGGAGCTGGGGCAGTCCCAAGCCATGTAAAGTGTCAAAATGTCATATGAAATGGAATGGAAAGTGTCAATTTTCATGAAAATGTTAAGTAAAGTGTCAATTGTCATGACAAATATAAATAAAAGTGGAAACTGTAAAGCAAATTGTATCCAAATCTTATCTTTTGTATCCAAATCTTGTGGTTTTTGTAACCAAATCTTATGTGAACATTTGGATACAAAAACATAAGATTTGGATACCAAAATATAAGGTTTGGATACCAAAACATAAGATTCAGATACACAATTTACACTCTGCATGACATTTGTCATGCTAATTATACTTTGCTTGACATTTGAGATGCCAATTGACTCTTTACTACATTTGTCATGACAATTGACACT
The DNA here is from genome assembly GCA_964036195.1 of Sphaerolaimus hirsutus. Taxonomy (NCBI): domain Eukaryota; kingdom Metazoa; phylum Nematoda; class Chromadorea; order Monhysterida; family Sphaerolaimidae; genus Sphaerolaimus; species Sphaerolaimus hirsutus. The sequence goes on along the minus strand of OZ038456.1, from coordinate 6,241,357 downwards.
TTGCATGATGTTTTACAAATGCACCCAGCACACTCCAGTAATCCTTCTACTGAGAATGCAAACCATTCTTATAGATAATTGTAACTTAACACTTGCAACTAGCTAACAATACCTACTGCACGCAACTTTTGCAAAGTAATGGATAAATTTGTCACACATTTTTCATGTTTAGGTCTAATTATCACATTTTTCTGACCTTGAATGCAAGATTCTGATTTTTTGTAAAATTTCTGTAAAATTTTTGTAAAATGGTCCATTTTATTATTATTTTGGAATAAAATAAAATAAAATGAAACAAGAAAAAATAAAAATAAAATACATTTTTATACAATTTGTATACAAATGATTTTTATAAAACCAACCCTGTTCACGACGCATCAACCCCCCATTTTTTGCTGTCAGTGCAGTTTTGTGCAAATCAAGAAATCTGTTAATCTGTTTAAGAATTTTTTCATTCCCTTTCTTTTCGAAATTGTGATTTGCGCTAAACAACATTACGGTAAATTTTCCAGATTCCGGTAAACGGTATGCAGGGTTTCAGGATCTTGACTCTCGATTTTTTATTTTTCATCCAAATTTCTTTGTACCGTATCTCCTAGAAATACCCCCTCGAACCCCCCCCCCCCTTTAAATAAGTCTACTCGGAGTTCTTCAAGCTAATTCTGGCGAAATAATTACCCCCCTCAAAGTGTCCACTATGAAAAAAATAAACCTCAGGGGTAGGGATGGCCAAGGTTTTTTTTCAAATGTTTTTTCATAAAAAACGTTTTATTTTATTTAAAAAAACCCGACCATCGAAACCGTTTTTTTTAAACCTTGGCCGAAATTTTTAGTACTACGCACTATGTATTTAGCAATTTTTTTGCACGTGAGCGTGCAATTTCACATTCCCATAACCTTTGGTGGTTGTTTTCATTGGTTTTGAATCGTTATTAGTGTGAAAGCTTCCATTTGTCCATGCTTTTGTGTCATAATAAGCCGTGATATGTTAGTGTAGTGTATAATACCCTGTCAAAGTGCCTCCATATACTTGTACAGTGTAAAAAATGACTGCTAATAGATTAGCCTTCTATTGTAACTCAATTTAAACACTATACAATAGCCAACTTCACTTGGAGTCACAAATGTTCGACAAAAGCCGATATACTTGATAAGTCGACATAAAACGGATATTTTTGACAGAAATTACTGCTTATAATCAGGGACGTACGCAGGATTTTTGAGCGGGGAGGGGGCGGGAACCATGTTCTAACGTAACACAATCATCATAAATAGTATGGTGTTATACATTGCCCGGGACCGGGTCATAAACCGCAGCTTTTGTCATTGACGTTCTCTTTACACTCAGTGGGGGATACACCAGGGGTCTCCGGGATTTTCGCCCTCGCGGGTGCTGGATAGTAGGGTGTCAAAAAAAAAATTTTACGGAAAACGGAAAGGTAAAATTTTTCCACTTTACGGAAAACGGAAAGGTAAAAAACAAATTTCTGCCGGAAAACGGAAAGGTAAAAAATTTTCACTCAGCGGAAAATGGAAAACGGAAAGGTAAAAAATTTTCACTCAGCGGAAAATGGAAAACGGAAAGGTAAAAAAATTTATCAGCCGGAAAACTGAAAAATGAAATGCCGGAAAACAGAAAACGGAAAGCAAAATTTTCACGGAAACGGAAAAAATAAAGTGAAATTTGCATGGAAATGGACAAATTTGCATGCAGGTTTGCCTGTTTGGCTTTGATTGTGGAAAAAAGATAAATACAGATTGGAAAAAAATGGAAAAATGCCAGAAAACTGAAAATCGAGCCAGAAATTGGAAAAATAGCCTGGAAAAATGGAAACGGAATGGTAAAAATTTTTCAGCCGGAAAACGGAAAAATGGGCCGGAAAAACGGAAACGGAAAGGTAAAAAAATTTTCAGCTGCCGGAAAACGGAAAGGTAAAAAATTTTCAGCTGCCGGAAAACGGAAAACGGAAAGGTACAAAAATTTCAGCTGCCGGAAAACGGAAAATGGTAAGGTAAAAAAATGGGTATAAAATGGCTAAAAATAGGTATACAACGATGTATATAGCCGGAAAGCATGATTTTGAAGGTGAAAAACTATAAAAAGGTGCGAAAATGCGTTATTTTTAGCGAAAATTGGGGCAAAATTTCTCAAAACCGACTCCAGATAGATAGATAGCTGAGCGATTTGGGGGGGGGGTCTTTGGGGGTAATAGCCAGAAATTTTGCCTCGAGATAGATAGATAGCTGAGCGGCCTCTGGGATAGATAGATAGCTGGCCGATTTGGGGGGGGCAGCCCCCCCCCCTAGGAGGCCCCTGGGGTACACACATTAATTCATAAAATTCGAACACACATTAATTCATTCCAGAGGAGCGATTTGCTATCTATATGAACCCCCGCGGGGGTCCGAATCTACAAAACCCCTGCCCTGATCTATGGTTGTGACATTTTTGACATTTTTTAGATATTTTTGACAGTAGTCACCATATGCAGAGTTGATATTGGGTTTTCACCTTTTTACTCAAAAATACACGTAAAACAGCGTACTGAGTAAATACCCATGGGTACAATACTTCAATTGTACCAGTACCCATTGTACCCAGTATTTTTTCACAAGTACTGGATACTTTGAGTATTTCAGAAAATACAAGCATGCAAAATGCAAAAAAGTGACTACCATATCACCTTGAAATACCATGGGGGTTTATTATTTTGCCAGCAAAATTTGAGGGGGGTTTTATTATTTTGTCAGAAATTTTTGTGAAATTCATAGTTAAGAATACACGTTTTCATACACTAAAACAGTAATAAACGTGAGAAAATAGGTTATATTGGGGCTATAGAAGTACATTTGTACACAAATGAGCGCACAAGTGTAGCTACAATGCAAATAAGTAGTAATCAATACATCATGTATACTCCAGCAACATTACACCTTACAATGAAATCTACCATATCCCATCTGAACAAAAGAACAAACATAATATCATATTTATCAAATTGCTTTGATAAATATTATGAATTTTTTTTATTGTTTGTTCTTTTATTCAGATAGGATATGGTAGATTTCACTGTAAGGTGTAATGCGCTGGAGTATACATTGCATACATGATGTAAACTGGTGGAAAATATAAATGGGAAAATCACTTAATTGTATTTTACGAATCTCACATGCAAGCTGTTAGGCTTTCATCTTGTGTGAGGGTGCCCCAAGTATTTACTATATGTACCCTAGGGGGCACCCCCCTCAAGCCACCCTATATGCAGAAAAAATTTTTTTGCATGTTTTGTTCTGACACATATAAATGGGAATTCCATACAAATTTTTGTTCCCGATGAAACAAACGTTTTTGATACACTTTTTTACGGACATTTGAGACCAAAAAGTTTTTTTGACATTGGTAGATTGTAATTATGTGCAACTTTTCTACCCAATCAGAACCCAGAGAAGCCCCACACAATCACGGCATTGTTGATCAAACATGAAACATTTTTTGAGAAAAACATAGGTTTGAAAAAGTGGACAATCCACTATCTCAAGCTATTCATGGAGCACATGGAGGCCAGAATTGGCTTGTTTGGTGTCAGGGGAAAGCACCATTATGGCTGCTCCTGGGCCCCGTTTTTGCATTCAAGTATTGTTTTTAGCTAATGATAAAAATGGCCCTGCGTAAAGGGGGCACTCGCCTGACAGCGTGTCTGGCGCCTGCAGTGTCTTGACGCAAATGACAAAATACTTGGGCCCATTCAATGTGGACACTAATTATTTGATAAAAACCAATAGGGGCCAATGGGCAAAGTGCCCTGTATCTAGTGTGACTGGGTGAAACAAAGAAAGAGGTAATGCCCAGAAAATTGAAAATCACAGTTTTTCAATCACAACCACAATTTTGATCATCACAAAGTCTTAAGTCATTGTTTTCATGGTTTTGTGGTCCATGCCTGCTTGCTGGGGGCAAGGTTTGGGGGGGTGAGTGGACCAGGGGCTAAATTATACTCCCAACTTACCAGCAGTCAAACAATCGCTGTGGGCAAGCCAAAAGTAATTTTTATTTTATTTGAAAAGGCACCAACACAAGTGTATTCCTTGCTTGTGTTGGCAGCACACAAAAAAATTGGCTGTGCACTTTACTGCTGCTGTATTTTGTGTTTTTTTGAAAATTCCCATTTATATTTGCCGGAAAAAAAACGGAAAAAACATTCATCAATCTGTAGCAGCAGAACAGGGGGGGTGCCATGGGGTGCCACTTGGCATATATGTAGGCAAATGTTGTGTGCACCCCCAAATATAATGGCAGCCATATTGGGCTGCACGTTTCCCTGTGAGATTGTTATGAAAAATGAGGTACCTGATTTCCCAATTGTATTTTCCACCAGTTCACATCATTCCGGAGTGGGGGGTATTTCGAGGGGGGTTATTCTTTCCCCAGCCCATTTTGAGGGAGGGGGGGGGGGTTAATTTGAGGTAATACGATATATCTATGCTTGCATTCATATTTATGTACTTTGTATGTACTTCTTTCTTGTAATGTGAGCCATGTAGGCAAAAAATTGATTTTATACTCCCATGATAAAAAATACTCAATTTACTTGAAAATACTCAAAAATACTTGAGAAAATACTTATACGCAATTTTACCCCCAAGTACTGGGTAAAAACAAAGTATTTTACCTGGGTATTTTGTGAAAGTAAAAATGAAAGTATTTACTGGTATGGGTACTTTTGTTCGGGCAAAAAGTTTGGTACTTATAACCATGGTTGGTTTTAGTAAAATTATTTTTAATAAAATTGTATTTTATTTTTATTAAAATTGTATTTTATTTTTATTAAAATTGTATTTTATTTTTTTTAAATTGTATTTTATTTAATTTTATTCATGTTTCAGTTTATTTTAATTTATTCTGAAATCTCATTAATAAAATAAAATAAAACCATTTTACAAAAATTTCATAAATATTTCACAAAAATTTTACAAAAAATCAGAAATCTTGGATGCAAGGCCATAAAACAATGTGCACGCTAAAAGCGTGCACATGAATACAAAAAAATTTAATGCCAAAGCATTTTGTCTGTGATCCATTGGTGCTTTGTCTGTGTTGCATTGATGTTTTGTCCGTGTTGCATTAATGTTTTGTCTGTGGTCCATTGGCGTTTTGTCTGTTATGATTACCATAATGCAACACATGCAACACCGTTAAAAATGAAATCTCCATGTGATTCTGATCATTTTAAGTGTTCAGTGGTGAAAATCGGCTGAGAAATGGCCGAGAAATTGAGTTTTGAAGTTGCATGCATTTTTCTTCATGCACTCACACAATCGATAATCAATGCCAATGGGCCTAACAGACGTGTGCATAATTGTGGAGCGCCACGCATCAATAAATAATTTTAAACTGATGCAAGTGTTGTTCTTGCATCACATTAGATAAAAGAAAAAATCACATAGCACACATTCCTGTGGCCAAACAGACGCCCCAATAGAGTAATTAGAGTGGGCGGGGGACTTTTAAATGTACTATTTAATACTATTTTGTATGGAGGACTACTTACCCCCCACGTTATAAAAGTCAGGGTGAAGTAGTCCTCTGGCGGAAGTAGTCCTCGAGGGCTACATCAACCCAGGGGGGAAGATGTCCATGGGGGGATAGGGTACGTAACCCCCCACAGGTATTCGGTTTCACCAACGTGGCCATAATGCAAGGTGGCCTGCGCGAATGGCGCGACCAAAACTTACCCCTGGATTCCGGAACGGCGCCGGGCGCCATCCGCGGCACCGCGAGCGCCCTTTGGGTGCCGCAATTTTTGGCCCATTTTGAAGATGTACAAAGGAACTTCCAGACGAATGAGTATACTGTTGTGGACGCGAGGAATGTGGACGAATTCGTGGGCAGGGCTAAGAATCCGCTGGCTAAAATACCTGGCAGGATTAGGGGTAGGCTTTGTTGCAGAGTTGTTAAAAGTACCGAACTTTTTTCAAAGTATACGTACACGACAAGTATTTATTCTTTACTTACTCCCAAGCGCAGAAAGCGTAGAGTATTTTTTAACTTTTACTCATGAGTAAACGTGAGTAAAATACTTTTCCCAAAAAAAAACGGAAACATGAGTATCCTTGAGAAAATTTGCTCCAAAATCGTTTTCTGCGTATGTTACAAACAACGAATAACTACTGAGAGTTCACAAAAATTATAATTTGGCGAAAAAATAACCCCCCACGAAATACCGCCTCAAAATTTTCAGTGTGAAAAATAAACCCCTGGGAGTATTTCGAGGAAGTACAGTACCTATTAGTTGAATTAAGCAAGTGGAATATAGAGTATGAGAGCTTTGTTCCTTGTTATTCATATTTCAGAAGTATTGACCTTACTTTCCATTCACAGGTGCCATCAACATACCATCAACATCAATGTTGGATGAGAGTCTATCACTCAAAAGTGCTTCTGAGCTGAGCAAAATGTTTGATGCAAATGAAAAATTGCCCAAAAATCGACCAGTGATTGTCTATTGCAACACAGCCATGCAAGCTACCAGTGTGTATTTTGCACTCATCAGAAGTGGATATGAAGTAAGTTAACATGAGAAAGTTATCGCTCTTTCCATTGACACCAAAGGAAACCTTCATTCTCATTTTCAGGGAAAAATCTATGATGGGAGCTGGGTTGAGTGGTCACATCTCGCTGACGAATCACTAATGGAGGGTATTCCATTTAGCAGTTGATCTTTGAATGTGATTGTATAATTCCATAGCAATCAGGCATTTGTGATCCTTGATATTTTTCATCACAATACCATAGTTGTTCAAATGTATTTACGTTTTCTCAAAATTAGTGAGTATTGAGTAAATGTTTATGTTTCCTCTAAAAAAGTACCTGTATTTCCTTTTACAGATACTTTTTGTAAGAACTAGAGTACAGAAAAGTATTTTAGGACATGCTTTTTCAATGGATATTAGGGAAAGGGGAGAAAAATCTAAAAATAGGGGAAGATAACCAAAAAATAAAGTGATATTCACATTTCCAAAAATAACTGAAAATTGGCAAAAAAAAAAAGCACAAAACTAGTGAATTTGAAAGTTAACATATTCAAAAATGTATAAAAACTCACGATTTTTTGCTACAATCATAGCAAAATTTCTAAAAATACTCACTTTTACGTTTTCTGCAAAAAAAGTATTTTACTCATGTTTACTCCTGAGTAAAGTAAAGTAAAATCGAAAGAAATACTCGGCATTTACGTAAACTTTGAAAAAAGTTTGGTACTTAACCACTTTGCAATTCACAAGCATTCACAATAAGAAGTTTTTCATTACCAAATCTCAATTTGTATTTCATGCAGTCAAAAAATCAATAATTGATCCATTTCAATTGGCTAATAATAAAAAAATAAAAAACTTAAAAAAATATTTCTTTAAAAGGAAGCCATATTCCTTCTAAAAATTCATATCAAATCACTGCCACTTCTTTACTCTAATACTGGACACTCGGTTTTGCCATTTGCCTAGTAGAACCTGGTCGTCGCACCTATAGCACGCGTATGTCTGCAAGTGAAAAAAGTGATTGTCTCCATTGCAGTATGCTGATAAATATCTATCATTATTTGAATACCATATTACTTCGAAATACCCCCATGGGGTTTTATTATTCCGCCAGCAAATTTGGAGGGGGGTTAATTCGAGGGGGGCTTATTCAAGCTATTTTTATTTTGTCTGAAAATTTCGTGAAGTATCGTGGTAAGGAATAAACCAAAACATACCCAACATTGGTAATGAATGAGACTTAACAGGATAGGTAGGTATATTTGGACATACAAAAACATATATCTACACAAACTAGTGATGTGTAGCTACGATGCAATTTGGGAGCAATTAATACATGATGTACATTGCATATTTTACATGATGTACATTATTCCATATTGGGTGTAATTTCCTCAGGTCGCGCAGACCTGGGGGTATTCAAGGGGGTAATTCAGGGTAATACGGTATCCTGAAAAATGACCACAATTTTCAAATTACTGAAAACTTACGAATCTATCACCTTTACAGTGTGCATCCTCGAACATCTGAATATGACATAGTCCTGAATTAACTTTGTATGAGGCGATCTGATTATCCCAATGTGAGCCGAGAGTGGGAACTCGTCCGCAGAATTCTTTCGATTCACCTACAGTGTATGAATTGCAATGATTTTTTACAATTACCATACAGTATTTATATAATTGTTTTTAGTGTATTATATATGCAGCTGCGAAAAAGTTGTGTAAACTGGTGGAACATTTAAATGAGAAATCAGGTACCTCATTTCTCACAGCAATCTCACAGGGAAAAGTGCAGCCCAATATGGCTGCACATATATGCCATTGGCACCCCATGGCACCCCTCTGTTCTCCTGCTACAGATTGATGAATGTTTTTCGCCAATTTTTTCCCGGAAAATATAAATGAGAATTTTCTAAAAAACACACAAAATAGAGCTGCGGTAAAGTGTGCAGCCATTTCTTTGTGTGCTGACAAGACAAGTGATGAATACACTTGTGTTGATTCTTTTTCAAAAAATTTTTAATTCATTGTGGCTTGCCAAAACCATATTTTGACCTGCTGGTAATTTGTGGGGACATTGTGACCCCCATTCCACTACCCCCACATAAAAATGGCCCCCAATATGCAGACATGTGCCATGAAGCCATCTCAACAATTATTTTGAACTTGATAATACAAATTGTGATAATACAAATTGTGATAATACAAATCTCAACTGTGATAATACAAATTGTGATTGTAACTGAAAAACCATGCTTTTCAATTTTCTAGACATGATCTAGTTTTTTGTCTGGCCCATTCAAACTAGATACATGGCACATTGCCTATTGGCCCCTATAGATTTTTTACAGATGATAAGTGCCCACACTGAATGGGCACTTATGATCTGTTAGGCCGGAATTAGAGCTCAGCGTCGATTCGACGTGAAATGATGACGTGAAATGTTTTCGTGAAATTAATTACACGAGTGTGGATCATGCTACGGGTCTACAATTTTCTAAGGATAATATATGAATCAATACCTTAATCGTGTCCAATACTGAGTGTTATCAGCCACAACTAGAGCGAATTGAAAAATTCAATTTTTATCATTCCACGTCATCATTTTACGTCAGGGAACAACCTGACATTTCACGTCAGACTATTGCAAGCAAAAGTCTGACGTGAAATGTCAAGTTGTTCCCTGACACTGTGACGTGAAATGATGATGACGTGAAATGATAAAAATTGAATTTTTCAATTCGCTCTAGTTGTGGCTGATAACACTCAGTATTGGACACGATTAAGGTATTGATTCATATATTATCCTTAGAAAATTGTAGACCCGTAGCATGATCCACACTCGTGTAATTAATTTCACGAAAACATTTCACGTCATCATTTCACGTCGAATCGACGCTGAGCTCTAATTCCCGCTTAAAAATTAATAATTATTTTGTGATTTGTGTTGCGACATTGCAGGCGTCGGACACCAAACAAGCCAATTCTGTCCCCCATGTGCTCCATCAATAGCTTTGGATAGTGGATTGTCCACTTTCTAAACCCTATGTTTTTCTCAAAAAAATTTTTTAAGTTTGATCAACAACGCCATCATTGTGTGGTGCTTCTGGGGGTTCTGAGGGGGTAGAAAAGTTGCACATACTTTGAATCTACCAATGTTTAAAAAACTTTTTGGTCTCAAATGTCCAGAAAAAAAATTATTGAAAATTTAAATTTCATTGGGAACAAAAATTTGTATGGAATTCTCATTTATATTTTCCAGAAAAAATGTGAAAAAATTATTTTTCTGCACCAAGGGTGGCCTGAGGGGGGTGCCCCATAGGGTATATATATAGTAAATACTTGTAGGCACACTCACACAAGATGAGAGCCTAACAGCTTGCATGTGGGATTTGTAACATACAATCAAGTGATTTTCTCATTTATATTTTTCACCAGTTTAATGTGTATTTATTTTTACTCAAACAGTATGCATACTTGAGTACTGAGTAAATATGCATACGCATACTTGCAAAAGTATCTGTACTCTGTGAAAAAGTATCTGTACCTGTACGCAGTTTTATGCATATTCCAGAGTAAACATAAATACCCAATATCATCTCTGGTAGTCTGGTGAAATCATTCTTCTGCACCCAGAACCAGGCTTGCAGCTCCCGTTTTCAGTGTGTGAAAATTTTGACCATTACACAGCTGAAAAAACTCCACATAAAATATGTGCTAGTAAAAGGCACTGAAAAAACTGACACGCTTTTCGTGTGTGAATAATATTGAGTGTGTGAATGCATCTGTTGTCTCAGGTTACACAACAGTCAAGACAAATGGCTGGGTGGCCCATGTTGAAAATACAAACTGAAATTGCAGTTTCATTAAATTGCATTTCCTATATTTGTTTATGTATTTATATAAGTACATTAGTTAACATAAGAGTGGGATTTAAAACAATTGTGTTTTAAGTTTAATTTGTTAATAAGTTTAGATATAGTTATACATATTAAAAAAATTGCATTTGCACTTAGTATTTTCATAGATATCGTCCACTGACCGCACACTTTACAATAAAAATACCACATCCCATCTGAATAAAACTAAATTATTTAACTATCATTACATTGCATTGCTGTTAGAAACACATGCTCTAGCATAGCATTATTGCTGCTGCAAATAACACACGCTCTAACATTGCTATTTGACCCACACTGTAACGTGATGGGCACTAGCGTGCAGAGGTCAACTAAATATTGACCTTCTGTAGTGTGTGAATTGATCCAAATTCACACATTGCAACACACAGTGGACTCTGCATCACTTCACAACTTTGACAGTTGACAACTAGAGAAAACATGACAGTTCACAACTAAAAATATGAAACTTCACAAGTGCTAATACCACACTTGACAACTAGATCCAACGAAAAATTTGCGCTCACTTGACAACTAAATATTCCAACCTTCACAACTAAAGTATCAAATTCACGCTCACTTCACAACTAACATATTTATATTCCGACGTTCACAAGTAACAATATGATATCCATGCTCACTTGACGAGTTCATATTTATGTTATCCCAAGATTCACAAGTAAATGACCCCTACAACTATGTAATAGATACCACATGCACACGTCTGTTTTCATTACTTGTGCAAACGCTGTAGCAGTAATCAAAGGCAACTCCCAATATCTACAATCTATAATGCAAACAATGTTATGTGCCGCATGTGATTCAAGATCATTTCCTGTCTTGTCAATTTGGTGTCAATCAAAGATGTCAATCAAACAGGCAACAAAAATCGCATTAAGATTTCTGAATTTTTAACTTGGTATAATGTGCTATGTATTTAGAATCATTTGCATATTTGGTCATGATGGCTGAAGGTTTTGGTAGGATGGCTGAGCTTTTGCAAGGCTTCATGGCTACACGGTGACAAGTGGTGCAACACAGTATGAGCCTATGGATCTGTCTGCAACTATTGTGGATGCTATTGCCTTATAGAATACACCTTTCTTCTGTAGTCATGCACCTTTTCTACTGTACAAATTTTTATTTATATGTTTATATATTTAAGCACTAATGTAGCATGCAAATAACAAATGTGATACTATATGAAATTAATTGTCAAAGTAATTGAATATCATGTTTTTACTTGTGAAAATTGGAACATAATATGAAGTTGTGAAGTGAGCGTAAATTTGATACTTTACTTG